>JBAGKO010000016.1:1744081-1760631 GCA_037177275.1 Acacia concinna
CATTAGTAGGAGAATGTAAATTTTATTTTTTTCTTTGATTATTAACAGGTACGGGAGCAACGCGCCTAATAATTTATACAAACACAAAACGCCCATCGTTTATTTGAAATTATTTCAAAAAAAAAATGGATGCCCTGTGCGTCCTTTATTTCACATAATGGACGCCCATATGGGCGTCCTTTTTTGGCCAAACCAGACGCCCCTATGGGCGTCTGTTTTTTTTAAAGCAGATGTATGCATACGTCTATTTTCTTAAAAAAGACGCTAACTTTTTACGTCTCTTGCCTAGACGATTATTTAAAAATAGACGTAGAAAGCCTTCTAAAACAGACGTTAAAAGACCATTTTTCTAGTAATGTTAGAATAAAACTATTCTCCCACAAATTGCTCATATTAAAGACTAGAGTGATATAATGAATGCATAACTTACGATAAATTTGGGGCAGCAGAAATTTGTTCATATAACCACGGACTTAATTGCACATACACAAGACATAAGTACTAGCACATCCATTCTTTAATATATGTCGAGTTTGTACTGCATGCTGGCTTTGGTCTTTAAAATAAAATATATTTAGGTAATTGATCTTGATCTTTAATATAAAATGTAGTTTTTATATTTATTAATAATTTCTTAATTTACCACTCCCTTCGGTCATAATTATAAGAGCCCATTAATTTTTTTAGAGAATTTTAAATAAAATCTTAAGAAAGTTAGTGATATTACTTTAAGTCATTAAAATTTGTCTTTTTCTTTAAATTATGTTATTTGACTTATGAATTAATATATAATGTAATAAAACACAATATATAATATGATTAAGTAATGTAGTTAGCTTTTTAGGATTTTTGTAGCATTCTCCAAAAAAATCAACGGACCCTTATAATTAGGATTGTAATGAGTACGATTGATGCTCCCTTAGTCAATAATCAAAGAGAAGAGTGGAGAAGGAAATTGAGGAAAATGATTAGAGTATTTTAAAAAATATATGACATATTAACCAAGTGTTTTAGAAAATAGAAGGTATATAAACTAACTTAACTAATTTATTTACTCTAACCAAAACAAATGTCTTATATTAACTATTAGAAGAATATCTGTCTTCTTGTCAACTTTCTCATCTAAGTTTTTCTGACGACTTGATGGCTTGTTTTAATAGTGAAGTATTGGTAAGAGTCTTGTAACGTAACGATAAAATGACATGAATGCTCCTCTCAAATCAAAAGATTCAGGGTTTGATTCCCCCTGGTAACATCATTCACGTTGTTTCTTTTGTTGAAATGATATGAGTTTGATCCATTTGTAACTCGATATTATTACTTGATATTATAAACCCCAAGGAAAAAGTGGCGTGTATCAGATTTGGCTTTTTTAATAAAATATCACGAGCTGTAAAAAATTTTAAGTAAATGCTATATATATAAAAAAATAACCAAATACAACAGCACAAATCGTTCTTAGAAGGAACAATTTGTGCTAAAATTAACTAATTTGAGGCTTAAGTCGTTCATAGTCTGAACGACTTGTGGTATGACGTGTCAGACACAAATCTTTCAGACTTTGAATGACTCGACTCACACAAGTCGTTCAAAGTCTGCACGACTCGCACAAGTAATTCAATGGTTGAACGACTTGTGCAGTCGTTCACATCTTATCAATCACGGAAAGTGAGAAATCTAAAATAAATACTAGAGAAATTCAATTTCAGAACAGGGAAATCAAGAAATCCCAAATAAATCTTTTTATATTTTTTGTTAGTAATAATAAAAATTGCCACTGAATTTTTATGTAACATCTAATTTTTATCCTATAAAAATTGAATGAGCGCATACTAATAATTACATAATGATACAAATAATTATTACAAAGTTAGAATAAAAGAACATAAATAAAATAAATTACACAAACATATATCACATGATAACAAGTTTTCTGATAAAATTTGATGAAACATATAACATCAACAAATTAAGAAAACATTTTTATTGAAAAATAAATTTACCACTTTAGTCCTACACGATGATGTAAAAAGGTATTTTAGCCCTCAAATATAATCCATTTTCGATAAATAAGATATCCAAGTAAGACTTATTTATTTATTTTTTAATAACAATCCAAGTAAGACTTATTTATCCAACTTGGAGGACCTATTTTGACAAAAAAGGTCGTATATTTATGACTCAAATTCACTCTCACACCAAGTTATTCATTGAAGACCCAGACAATATCATCTAAAACAAATGCCAAAAAAAAAATCTAAAAGCATCCATCGAACTAGATGTGGCACAGACAGTCATTATTTTTAGGGTTGTTTTATTTTATTTATGTTCTTTTATCCTAACTTTGTAATAATTATTTGTATCATTATGTAATTATTAGTATAAGCTCATCCACTTTTTATAGGATAAAAACTACATGTTACATAAAAATTCAGTGGCAATTTTTGTTATTACTAACAAAAATTACAAAAACATTTATTTGGGATTTCTTGCTTTCCCTCATCTGAAATTGAATTTCTCTAGTACTTTTTTTTTGGATTTTGCTTTTATTATTTATTATTTTTATTACATTTTATAAAAAATAATAACTTAATGTTTGAAAAAAAAAAACTCCCAGGGGGCTTCTGCGATTACAGAAGTCGTCCAAACTTTGAACGACTTCTGCACTGCAGAAGTGTCAGCCATTAGTCGTTCAAAATCTGAATGACCTAAGCTGATCCCTCCCCACCCTGACTGTTTTAAACACAAATTGTTATTAATTAGAACGATTTGCAAAAATTGTTTCCACTAAACACGATTTATAGTATTATATTTTGTTAGATATTTTTTTATGTAGTATTTGCTTAAATATTTTTACAGTTTATTATATTTCATTAAAAAAGCCCAATTGTAAGTGTTGATCCTACTAAATATTTTTTTTTATTGCGTTTCTGTACTGTTTATCATATTTTATTAAAAACGGGAAAATTTCTTTTGCGCGCTACTTAATAGAATAAATGAATAAACAAAAACAAATGAGTAATCAGACTTGAAATTTGAAAAGCGACCCCCCAGGTCTTCTGTCTCTCTGTTCGGCGCTATTAACGGACACTGTGTGTCTGCAAAAAGCCTCAAGTCTTGGGCAGTGATTCTATACCTCTCACCGGAGAGGGAGCCTAAAATTCCATCCCACATTCCCCACAATGAGAACATGACGACGTCCCCTCAGCCGCCGACCACCGTCAGAAAGGTCGTCGTCGAAGTTGTGGAAGCCCGAGATCTTCTTCCCAAGGATGGTCAGGGAAGCTCCAGCCCTTACGTCATGGCTGAGTTCGACGGACAGAAGAAGAGAACCACTACCAGGTTCAAAGAAATGAACCCGGTTTGGAACGAAGCTATCGAGTTCATAGTATCTGACCCAGAAAATATGGAGTTCGAAGTGCTAGAGATCGAGGTCTTCAACGACAGGAAGTACGGAAATGGGGTTGGCCGTAAGAATCAGTTTCTGGGCAGAGTGAAGTTGTATGGCACTCAGTTTGCAAAGAGAGGGGAGGAGAGTTTGTTCTACTTTGATTTGGACAGAAAGAGCATGTTTAACTGGGTTAGGGGCGAAATTGGTCTCAAGATTTACTACTACGATGAGTTTATTCATCAGGAACAGATAATACCACAACACCAAATTATTACAGAGCAAGAAAGGGCGAAGACGAAGGCGAAGGCGAAGGCCAAGACAAAATCGCCCCCAATCGTAGTGCCAGAGGAAGAAAGGGTTTTCGAGGGTCCTGGTCCCATCGAGTATTGCGTACCTGAAGAGCATTCTGAATCGCCTCCTGTCTTGGCCACTGAAGAAGAAGAAGATGATGAACCACAGCCTCAGGTGGTCAATCTTCATGAGGAACAATTTTTGCCAGAAATGGCAGGTGCTACTGTTTCAGATATACAAGACCCAGAAGTGAAAATTTTGGAGTCAACCAGGATGAGAGGAGCAGAGAGAGCGAGAAATATGAAGAAGCCTATCGGAGATGATTACACTCGGCCACCGGTTGTGTCCAGCAGGGCTGCCAGCGACGCATCTGAGAGGGTTCCACCTCCACGGCGTGATTTTTTGGAGCCAATGCGGTACCTGTTTGTTAGAATCATTAAGGCTCGTCGGCTTGCTCAGAATGATAATCCTTATGTAAAGATTTGTACGCCCAGTCGTTTCGTCAGATCAAAACCTGCGACTTACCGGCCTATGGACCGCCATAACTCGCCCGAATGGAACCAGGTGTTCACGCTGGGGTACAACGCTGATTCTAGGAACGGAAATTTAGAGATTTCAGTTTGGGATTCTCCATCTGAGAAATTTTTAGGTGGTGTTTGCTTCGATCTTTCTGAAGTGCCCGTGCGAAACACTCCTCAAAGTCCTGTGGCCTCGCAATGGTACCACCTAGAAGGCGCCGCCTCTGGTCAAAGTACCTCCCACAAGATATCCGGCGACATTCAGCTTTCCATCTGGATCGGCACACGAGCCGATGATGCATTTCCAAAGGCTAGGAGCTCCGACACATCGTATGTGGCTCACACTCGTCCCAAAGTGTATCAATCCCCAAAGCTATGGTACCTACGTGTGAACGTGATCGAAGCTCGAGACCTCACCATTACTCCCAATCTACCTCCATCGACGCCGCCTGACATCAGAGTAAAAGTCCAAATAGGTTTTCAATCAGCGCGAACTATGCGAGGCTCCATGATGAACCGCCCTAGCATATCATTCCACTGGAACGAAGATCTCTTATTCGTCGCCGGCGAGCCTCTGGAACACTCCGTCATCTTGCTCGTAGAAGCACGTACCGGCAACGGCTTCTCCCCCCTCGGCCACACCGTAATGCCCCTGAGTTCGATCGAGAGACGCGTCGATGAGCGCCACGTGGCACCGAAATGGTACGCATTGGAGGGTGGGTCCTACAGTGGGCGTGTCTATCTGCGTGTGTGCTTGGAAGGTGGGTATCACGTACTTGACGAAGTGGCGCATGTGTGCAGCGACTTCCGACCGACGGAGAAGCAGCTTTGGAAGCCGGCGATCGGAATTCTTGAGCTGGGCATAATGGGGGCTCATTCTCTGTTTCCCATGAAAACCAAAGTTGCAGGGAAGGGATCCACCGATGCATATTGTGTGGCCAAGTACGGAAAGAAGTGGGTCCGTACTCGAACCATCACGGACAGCTTTGATCCATGTTGGAACGAGCAATACACGTGGCAGGTATATGACCCGTGCACCGTTTTGACTGTTGGGGTGTTTGACAACTGGCGTATGTTTGCTGACGTGTCAGAAGATAAACCAGACTGTCGCATGGGCAAGGTACGTATACGAATCTCCACACTAGAGAGCAACAAGATATACACAAATTCATATCCTTTAATGGTGTTATCAAGAACCGGCTTGAAGAAAATGGGTGAGATTGAGCTCGCGGTTCGGTTTGCCTACTCGTCAATTTTGCCGGATACGTTTCGGGTCTACGGCCAGCCCTTGCTTCCTCGAATGCACTATATCCGGCCAATTGGGGTGGCGCAACAAGAGGCCCTCCGTGGTGCAGCTACGAAGATGGTGATCCAGTCCCTGTCTCAGGCGGATCCACCGTTGGGTCATGAGGTAATTCGTTACATTCTTGATTCGGACTCACACAATTGGAGCATGAGAAAAAGCAAGGCCAATTGGTTTCGGATCGTGGGGTTTCTAGCATGGGCTATCGGGTTGACAAAATGGCTAGACAATGTCAAAAGATGGCGAAACCCACCCACAACCATTTTCTTTCATCTCATGTACATCGTGCTTGTTTGTTATCCGGATTTAATTATCCCTTTAGGTTTCTTATACGTGGTCTTAATCGGAATGTGGTGCTACCGGTTCAAGCCCAAAATATCATCTGGGATGGATACCCGGATGTCACAAGCGGACTCGATTGACCCGGATGAGTTAGACGAAGAGTTTGATACAATCCCAAGTTCAAAACCACCGGATATAGTTCGGGTCCGGTATGATAAATTACGGTTGTTGTCTGCCCGAGTCCAGAAAGTGTTGGGGGATCTTGCCACTCAAGGGGAGAGAATACAAGCATTGATGAGCTGGAGGGACCCGAGGGCCACGAAATTGTTTATTGGGGTGTGTTTGGTAATTGCAATGATAATGTTTGTGGTGCCAACAAAAATGGTGGCAGTGGCTGTGGGATTCTACTACCTGCGTCATCCCATGTTCAGGGACCCAATGCCGCCGGCCAGCCTGAATTTTTTCCGGCGACTTCCAAGCATGTCCGATCGGTTAATGTAGATTAAGAGGGACCATACTTTTTGTTCTTGTCCTTTTCGCCTTAGTATTATTTTTTAATGACTGACAATGACAATTTTTTAGCCGCGAAAAACTAAACAGTGGAGCGAAACATAGGGAGGAGGAGGAAGGTGGAGACAAAGAAACAACTATTAAGGATTTGAAAAGAAAAAAAGTGCGGGGGGTAAAGAGGAAAAGTGACAAGTTGTCATCATGTTTGCTTCAGAGATTATCGAATGGGATTGACTAATGTCAGTATTATAAACTTCGAAATAAGAGAAAGCATGGTGGGGGCAAGAGCCAAGCCTACTCTACTCTATAGAGAGTGGTTGGGTAGAAAATTTTGGGATTTTACGTTTGAGATTGAGAAAGCATATGTGCCTTTCAAGCATTATAATATTGGATCTTCTTTTAACTTTCCAATATCAGAAAAGAGGAAAACCAAAATGTTTGCATTTACGTTTCCTTTTCTGCTTTATTGATGCATCTGTTCTCCAATATCAATTACAGTAGATATCTGGTTTTGGATTTTTCTCAAGAAGGATTGTTTAGTGCCTCTTATGGGTTTGATGGTAAAAGTTATTTCTTTAAATATGTTGAAAGAATTTTATTTCGGTTTGTTTGAATGCGTTTTTCTAATAATAATTCATAAATGGTTCCGAACTGCTCCTGGTCTAGAACATGACGTCAAGTGGTGGCCTAATTTTGTGATCGAGAGCTCCTTTTAAGTAGGGGGAGATAGAATGTTCATATGCTCTATAGCCATTTACCAAAGGCAGCACCTATTGGCTGTAACATTCTACTATAATTCTCCTATTGTTTCATTTAAAACAAATTACAACCAACCTAAAACAAATGTAGTTTAATTTTTCTGTTTTGCCAAAAAAAAAAAATCTGCTATTAACCGGATTCAGCTACAATATGAAGTAGTATAGTACGGACGCGTCTGGAGAAAAAAGTAAACGTGTGAGCACATGTTATAGCTGCACTCAACTCAGAAATTTGAAGCGAAACACTACCAGCTGTTTCTGCAGCTTTAACTTTTGACTTTGGTGGGGCCAATTTCACAGTTTTAGAGCCACACAATTCAACTGAAAGAAGAACAGTGCAATCACACTTGTAGGATTTCAGAATATTTTGACGTCCTTCATTCACCTCTGGACGTATTAATGTTTGCCTCAATCTACTCAACTTTATTATTATGATAGCACTGCTCATTGCTCAATGGGGTCGTAGTACAAATTTTTAACGTAAAAAGTAAGATTTAATTATCATCATAATACCAAAGTTACTATAGAAGCGTCGTGTAGCATTGACTTCAAATGAAAAGAGATATAAAAAAAATATTTATCAGAAATAATTTGTGTTTAAATAAAAAGTAAAAAAAGTTATTTTTATTGTCATAAAACTCTTTGAGAATGAGTTTTTTTATGAAAAAACTATTAAAAAATACTTAAATAGTATTTAATTGAGAAACTACTTAAATTCATATAAAAAATGAGTTATGAATCTTACCAACACCCCTAAGATTGTGGGCCAACTAAGGGTAAATCAGGAGTTCCACGGTTAACAAGATTATAGCACACCATGCAAGTTGCAATTGCCAACCAAAGGCCCTTTAGTTGCAATTGCCAGCCAAAGGCCCTTTTGGTTTCAATTCCTTTAAATCCATCATTGTCTTGAAAAAGGCTAATTATTATATTCTATCAACTATCCCCCTCTTCTTCTTTTTACTGTTGCGATGGAAAAACGTACGATTAGGCCTGCCTATCGTAGAAACAAACATGAGGACACTGTTAAGGATGGGTTCCTAAATCCTAAGGCACTAAACGATACTATTGAGACCAAACCATGAATAATTGGTTATCGTTCCATGCTCATCACTAGCAATAGCAACTTTTTTTTTTTTTATTGTGACGAGATTTTAGTCATTCACATTTATTTTAAACATTTATTTTGAACAGTTTAAATTTCACATTTTTTAAACAATAAATTTATTTTTATGAAAAGTGAAAGTTATAAGATTTTCTTTATTTTTAATTTTACATATAATAAAATAAATTTTTTTAAAAAATATAATAATTCAATTAAACTTAATCTAAACCGTCCAAAATTAATTTAATAGTGATAATGGGTGGTGAGCATATTCTTACTCATAACTTTGATGAGTATGAAAGGTGCTCCCTAAATTAAAGTGGGGTAAAAGATGAGAAGCAAAAAACTAACGGTAGTCCTTATGGCAAAACGTGTTTTCATTTATAGTAAAATTTAAAACATGGAATTTTCTTTAATGGCTGGCTATGTGTGGATATTAGTATTTTGTGCTAAACCTGAAATTTAGCGAATTGTACGGCAATTATTCTGCTTTCCAACTTGATGAATTGTATTTAAGGTTGCAAATCGATCTTCCTCACCTCGAACAAAAATACAAGGCCATTCAAGACACCAGGTGATACATTCTTCCACTTTTGATGGTTATGCCAGAACGTTCTCTAATTCTTTTTTGAAAAGTGTAAATAATAGAGAAAATTTTAACAAAGATAAGGAAAATCTGTAAAACCCAATTCAAGTTAACAAGATTTGGAAATCTTAAATCAGTCTTTTTATATTTTTTTTATGTAATTATGAAAATGTTATTAGATTTTTAACATCACAAGTATCGTAATTCATAACAAGTGTATCTCAATCATCAAAGCATTTAGGTATTAAGTATTTACGCTGTGAGTTGTGCCTAGTACTTAAATGCTTCTGTTGTTATTAATTTAAATACTCTTATTGTGAATTCCGATACTTATGTTGTTAAAAATTTAGTGGCATTTTCCTAATTATACAAAAAAAAGTATAAAAAGACTGGTTTAAGATTTTTGAATCTTATTGTTTTGAATTGGGTTTTTTATATTTCCCTTTTTTTTTTTTGGATTTTCCCTAAATAATACTACTAATACTTTTTTTTTTTGGTTTAGAGTTGATCTTGTTAAATTAATCTCTCCTGCTTTAAGTTTTCACAAGCTTATTCAATTTGATCTGTGTGCTACATTAAATTTTGCTTTCAGACCTCTTGAAAGAGAAGAGAAAGGTAATAAGGTGTAAGTTTCATTTAAATTCTGTTCGAAAGAAGTTTCCGGAAAAGTTGTAGTACTACCACAGTACCACCATAAAATGAATCTTATATTAAAAAAAAAATAAAGGAAGGAGTGATATAAAATCTTAAAAAGAGTACATTGCAGGTTGATTTTGAAGACTATAAATGCCGTGAATGCAAGTTTATGTAGAATGAACTAAATCTAGATAGTTCCTGATTTTAAACTTCGGTATTCCATCAATAGTTTGAAGTTGGAGCAGCATCGATCTGACCAGTTTAAGCAAACCTACATGCATGGTTTTACCCAGGAAACCAAGTCAAAAATCTAAAAATGGGAGAGACCGAGGAAAACGTTAAACACGAAGTTGAAATAGAGAAGAAAGAGGAAGACAAAGCAGAGGATGTAAAGAAAGGCAAGGACAAGGAAAAGAAGAAGGATAAAGAAGAAGGTCGGGGTTTGGCTGATGCAGAAGAGAAACAGTCCAATAAGGAGGAGAAAAAGAAGAAGAAGAAGAAAGAGAAGAAAGAAAATGGTGAAGGAGAAGAGAAGAAGAAAAAGGACCCTGCAGATAAGAAGGATCCTACAAAACTGCAGGCAAAACTGGAAAAACTAGATTCCAAGATCCAAGCACTTCAGGCTAAGAAACTGGAAATCCTCAAACTGCTTGAAGAAGCTAATCAACAATCTGCAGAAAACCCAACCCAGCAGTGAGTCTGCTTCTCACATCAATCAATGTACATCCATGTATACAAGTCTAGGCATTCCCCTAATTAATTTTGATTTAGGGAAAATTAATCTTTTGGTCTTTATAATTTTGACTGAATTATAACTCAATCCCTATATTTTGATTCAGTATAACTCAGTTTTTATAATTTTAACTCAGTTTTAACTCGATCCCTGAATTTTAACTTACCACGACTTGATTTATATTTTGACCACTTTATAATTTAGTCACTAACTTTATTTCAGAACACAAGGGCTAAATTATAAGTAGTCAAAAATATATGGACCGAGTTGCAATAAGTTCAAGTTTAGAGACCGAAATACAACTGAGTTAAAACTATAAAAATTGAATTACACCAATTCAAAATATAGGGATTGAGTTACAATTTAGTCAAAACTATAAAGACCAAAAGATTAGTTTTCACTTTGTTTTATCATTTCATCATCAAATTTCATTAAAGTCCAACCCCTCCATTTTGCCAATCTAGTGTAGCTACTTCAGAAATCTGTAGGGACATCAGAAAACACTTTTGTATCCATAAGTATGCCAATTTGTGTCAACTATTTGTTTAAATTGAAGAAATAAAACAGTGCAACATAATAACTTTTATTAAGATATCTCCATATTTTTCAAGTGTTACGCTACAGTGGATCAACCAATTCAATCAATAAAATAAAATTGATAATGTCATGTTACACATATGGATGCCTAACTTTGAATTCTGAATGGGAACTTCATACGTTCAGTTTTAACTTTTCTTCTTTAAATGGGAAACGGTATTCTACAAAATCAAAGATTAAAAAAGATATGAATAGAAAAATGGATAAAATATGGCTTTACATAAATAAAAAATTACTTGCAAAATGATAAGGAAAAATTCTATTAAAATACCATATGAAATTTTATAACCTAAAAATGACTGTTAACATTTAAAAATGAGAAGAGACATTGCTTTTTCATGTTTTTCCTTATGATTCTTAGCTTTTGCGTGACCTTTGACGGTCATGACAAATTTCAACAGTAAATGCAAGATTTCCGGCGACGGTAAACTCTCGTCCCTTCTCCCTCTCTTTTCTCGACATCTTTCCTTTCTCTCATTCCTCTTTTGTCTTTTCTCTTCAACTTTTCTCTTTCCATTACCATTCTTGAGCTTGATTCAATAGCAAAAAAGGAGGAGGATGTATAGAAAAAATTTAAGTTCCAAAAAGATCAAGAGACCAGAGCTAATTTTTTGGAACTTTTTTAAGTTGTTTTCTTATTGAAAGGTGAAGAAATGAATGAGGAAAAGAAAAAAAAATTATTTGAAATTGTTTGGGGTTTACTCAAAGTCACAAGCTTGAATTTTTTTGTTGCTATTTCCTCTTATTTGCCTTGTTTCGGTTCCTTTCTACATTGATTTTCTTCTTAATAGTATTGACTAGATGAGTAATAGAAATAACTAAAAGCATAATGATATTGACAGCTTAAGTATAATAATGGATTAAGTGATTTAAAACATGTTATAACAAAGTGTGCAATAGGATTTGCAATAATAATAATAATTTTGACAAAACTCGTTATGGTGTTGACAAAATGCATAAATAAAGAAT
The DNA here is from genome assembly GCA_037177275.1 of Acacia concinna. NCBI lineage: Eukaryota > Viridiplantae > Streptophyta > Magnoliopsida > Fabales > Fabaceae > Acacia > Acacia concinna. The sequence continues at coordinate 1,755,761 of JBAGKO010000016.1, forward strand.
ATTTTGATGAAATTGAGTAACCAGAACTTTTACAAATATTAACATGCATTTCTGAAGTTTTTAAATTCATAAGTGTTATCAATACTGTTTATGTGGATGTCCATTAACTTATACTCTAGTCAACATCTAATACTCTCTTATACTTTCTCCCCTTATATTACCTACTACACATTGCCACCAAAGTTGACTACACAATATTTTACCCAACAATTTCAATTCCATTAGTCAATGTCCCTAGCCACCAAAGTTGAAATTTGTACAATGATTTGCCTATAAATACTTGGAGAACATTGTATACATGGATTCATACGTGAATGAGAAAATTTTCCTACTTCTTTCTCTCTTCTATCTCTTGCTATTTCATCTTATATACATTCTATTTTCATAACACATGAGATATTTAAAGAGAATCACTTTATACTCTGATGGAGGAGGAACGTTCTTGACAACATCTTTAATTAATATCCATTTCTTCTATATATATTAACTTAAAGGGGATCTTTTGATATCATTCGGTTTTGATGTCCTCCAATTTGTATCCGCCTTACTTTTTAGGTTAGTACATCCCATGTCATATAAATGGGGTACTACCACGTCTTTTTTTTTTAACCTTTTGACTTAATGGAAATTGTCCTTTTATTAAAAAAAAGAAAAAGAAAAAGAGAAAAGAATAGAGTGTTCTACTAACAAAAGCCCAATATACAATGTGATTATTAGAGTACTTATGTTTCGACAATAAAAAATCATCCAAAAATATGTTAAATTAATTCCTCTATTAAAAAATTGTTTTCTTCATAGATTTACAAGCAATTTTATGTGCCCACGTCCCACGATGCGCCTGTCCCTGTCCCTATGTATCTTTGAGAAAGGCGATTCATCTTATATATATATATATATATATATATATATATATTTTAAGCAGGGTTTGGTTTCAACACAAGCTATAGGCAGGGCGAAATCTCTATTATTTCTATATGATATTAATGTTGAGTAGGATGAGTGGACAATTACTTTCAAATGTTTACTTAGACACTCTAGATCATGATACCTTCCCAAACATTGTGATAGGGATCAAATCCTCTCCCTTTTAGTAAGAACTTGCGGTCTTTACCGTTAGACCTATGAACAATTGGTCATGACTTAAGAGTCTTTTTGGATTGATGGTGGGAGAAAAGAAAAGCCTATTGAATATTGAAAAAGCTTAAATAAGTAGCTTGTGAGAAATTGGCCCCATTTTGGTTGACGTATTTTCCATTGAGTTTTAAGCCCAAAAGTTTATTTGGGGAAGAAGCAAAAAATAGTGGTTTTTGCTAAAGGTGAAAAAAAACATTTATATTACCGGTAATGTAAATATAAATCACATATTTAATATGAATTTTTTCTATCTTAAATTTTCAAAAGTTACACACAAAAAAGTCACTTTTCATAGGACTAATCTAAATAGGCCCTTAGTAGGACTTCAATTTCAAGTGGAATAACTTTTTTTCTTTTTCAAAAAAAGTTAGATATTAATTCAATTTATAAAACAAACAAAAACTTATAACGAGAATAATTATAATTTTATTACAAAGATCTCCCGATCTAAACTTTAGTTTCAAGCAAAAGAAATGATGAAAATAGGAAACTTTGGCAAATAGGAAACAATATGATAAATATATATTCATTTAAAATTATTTTTTTAAAAAACCTCATAGGTATCCATAAAGGATCATACTTACATCAATTTATATATATATATATATATAAATTAGTTCTCCAATCATATGTGACCATATGTTTTATTTATTATATTTGAGTTTATAATTAAATGACAATAATTCAAATATGGGACATATGTTCACATGTGATTAGAGAATTTAAAGAAATGGATGTAAAGAAGTTGACCTAAGTATTTTCCATCCATAAAAATGAGTTTTTATATAATTTAAAAATAACTTCATTTTTTGTTCCTAAATTTTGTGTAAATTTTATTGGCCTTAAAAAAGGGGAAAATACGATTGTTTTGTTGGAATAACAAATTAAAGCTACGTAGAAATTTTAAAAATTTAACTTTAAATAAAGTATATACTTTCATGATGCAATAAAATTTATTAAACATTATTTCAACTAAACCTTGTGTTAACCACGTGTGTTGCACGGTACGTGAATTCTATTTATTGTATATTTAAAAAATAATTTTTTGTTATATTATAATTAAATAAATTAAAGAAATAAAATACCTTAAATATTATAATTAGTTCTATTATATAAAAAAAGGTATTAAAATACAATATAATCATTGTATAAAAAAACAATATAATCAATTAAAATACAACAACTTAGTGAATATTAATCTTAATTGGCTACTTGTGATTTTTATATTTTTATTTTTCTCAAAATAAATGAATTCATTAAATAAGAGTTCACAAATAATAAAAAAGATGAATCCTGTGAAATCTTTTAATTTTATTAATATGCCAATTAATATTTAGGAGGTGTCAGATTATCAACTTGTTGTATTTTAATTGGTTAAACTATAAATGACGTGACAAACCAAATATAAGAATTTCTCAATATGTTGGTGCACTAGATTCATGTAAGAATTTCTAGGTCTAGAGCCTCGATGAGTGAACTATTTGAATAATAAGAAACAACTAGTCTTATAAGATAGGAAACAATTGAGCTATATGATTAGGAAATAAACAAATTAGCATTAATTATAAATTTGTTAATTGAGAAACAAGTAATTGTATATTGAGAAATAGATTAAGCATTAATTTCCTGATTTTTACTTGGAGGGCAAGGAGGAGTGTATATAACTTCTTAATTAGCAGTCTCCCTAAACTTCTATAATAGGATGTGTTTGCCTCAATTATTTTTATTCCGTTGATAATAATTGATTTCATAGTCATTTCAAGTAATAGAACAGAAATATTATTTCTTCCGAGGATCACTTTCCATATTTATATATATTTATTACTTAATTTTCACTATTTTCACCGTCTATAAATAGAACTCAAATAGTATTCAAAGATATTTGCCTTGTTTGCTTTTTCTTAGCATCAAATACACGAATTGGAGAAAGACTTTATGAAAGCAAGGCTTTTCTTTCCAAAGAGCAAAAGTATTTTCTTTTCTCACCCACAACCTTTTCCCAATCATCTTCTTCTTCAAGAAGTAACGTCTCAAACACCAAATTCCTTTCTTTCTTTTTCAGATTTTAAATCCTAGAAAACACCGACGCCATAGATTCACCCATTAATTCAAGGAGACAGAGAAGAATGTGTCACCCGGTAGGTTCTCTACTTACAAGCAGCGATCATCGAAGAAGGGTTGAGTTGCAGCCACCACGGAGGCCGGTGGTGGCAGCTTCAGGTGAGAGGACTGGTTCAGTGAAGAAGTATTGTATATGTTCGCCAACAAACCATCCCGGGTCATTCCGGTGTCGCCACCACCAAACCCATTATGTGTGGCGTGGAAAATCAGTTAAGTAGTAATATATTTGTTACAATTTACATCAATGGAGTTACAATATATTTTTAGCATCTTGAAATTTCAGCCTTTTTAGAATTTTATTGGAAGATTTTGATTTGGAAAATTTTAGAGTTGTACATCGTTTTATGCCTGTTTTGTCAGCTTTTGCATTACAAATTGACCAGTATATAACTTTGACGATTTAATAATTTATTGTTAAAATGTGCTAGGCACGTATATACTTATAAAAGATGGAATTCATATATCAAATTTGAATTTAAAATAATTAGTGAATTAGCTGGGGAAAACTTAGTGAATCGAGAAAATAGTTATGCAAAAACTTATCCTTTTTTTCAATTAGCTGAGCAAAAAAAATTTTAATTTTGTTCTTACCAACAACTATTTAAATTCCCCACCATTATGTCACAAAAGGACATCAACGTATATAATTTCAAAAAGTTTCAATTACTTTTCATAAGAAATAATTACAATCGAAAAATGTGACTGGTAATCAAATATCTATAATAAGGTATTTTAAGCATCTAACAATTTTTTTTTAGCCAAAAAGCATCTAACAATTGAAAAAGAAAAAAAAAAAAAGAATGGTCACTGCCTTGGGTATATATTTCGGAAGTAACCAATTTTTGCACACACATATCGTTTATTTATTTTTCTTTCCTTTTTTTTATTTTACTCAAAATTAATTTTTGATTGAATCTAATTATGTACTAAAAAGAGTAATATACTATCTGATTAGATAACTTTAAAACTATCTATTTTAAGGAAACACCTAATAATAACACCTTAAACATGACGTAATATATATAGATTCACTCACCATAAAATTTTAAATTAAAAGATACATCATGAGTATTTAAAAAAGTTGCGATTCACAACCTAATTAGTTTTAAAACGGGTTTACTATTCATGCCTTATCATTCAATCATAATTGACTTTTTTTCCTTGCAATTTTCCTCTTTTTACTCTCACATTTTATCATTGCTTTAAAATAGGTCTATTAACCATATCATTAAAGTCATTTTTATCACTATTTTATCAAATTGTGTGATGCAAATAGCTTGCATTCACTAATTTATCAGCATTTTCTTGGGACATCACAATGATAATAAATTCTCTAAAAAAGGTTGCCTAATAAGTTGATATATTAGTATGCATTAAATTAATTTTTTACACACTTCAGCTAAAGATACAGTTCATAAAAAAATTAGTTTCAAAATATACCGTTAATAAAATTCACATACCCATGCAACATACAAGGTTAACACAGAGTTACTATAAAATTTCAACTTATAACAAATATACTATGCATTAACTATGAATAATGGCACTTGCTTATATATAGTCAAGTTCTACATATTACAGCTTTGGTATAATAACAACTTAACTATTTAAGACTT
>JBAGKO010000016.1:1767112-1783132 GCA_037177275.1 Acacia concinna
AAAAATTGCTGATTAAATTGAATTTTGTTCAAAATTTTGATGAAATTCAGTCTAAAATTCCGTGGTATATATGCAACAGAATCAAAACTATGTCGGAAATGAATTTTTCACGGATTTTTTTAGAGATATGGAATGAATTCTGTCATAAATTTCGCCACAAATCCATTTTTGTTACAAATTTCGTCACAAACTTTAAATTTATTGGCAAATCTCTTCACAAATTATGTGGGAAATTCCGTGTTTTTTTTAGTAATTAAAGTGGCGACATAAAACCCCTTATTATATTTACAGTATATTATAAATTTTTTAAGAATACTACTCCTATATAATTATAAGTAGAATAGTAATTTCTGTCAAAAAAGTAAATGATTTTTTCATATTAGCGATCATGATTTTTTATGTAGTATTGAAGAAATGTTTCCTTTTCAAAATACCATTCTTGCCGTTGGTATAAAATATTATAAATGTATTATAAAAAAATTATTATAAATGTAATGTTGTTCAGTGATAATTGTTTAATTTTCATTGTATTGTCGCATTTGGATCCCTCTCAAATGAAAGATGTTTAAATCTTTATTTTTAAAAATAAAGTTGTAACTCCTTTCTTTCTTTGTTTTTTTTTTAAATTTTAGTCATGGGTTTGAGCTCAACCCAAGCTAAAAACATGGTGAAATTCTCATTTCTCCTACGTCATAATAATGTTGGACAGTGTGAGTTGTTAATTACTCTTAAGTATTTATTTAAATATCTTAAAGTTAAGATGCCCTCAAAAGTCATGATGAGGATCAAAACTTCTCCATTTACATTTCAATATATATGAACAGTTAATTTAATATTTCTTAATTGATGCTCAAATTGACGAGGAAATCTCAATTGAGAGATCACTCAAGAGTCAAGACCATTAGTATTGCATATTATCAATGAGTTCCCAGACAAATTTGTCAGCGAGAACATTTAATATAATATTTTTAAGGGGTTTAGTTAAAACTAAAGTACTGTAAGCCCTGAAAATACATAAGAAACTTGTATATTAATCTTAACAAAATTAAAGATGGACTGGATTCTTTCAAATGATATATTGATTTAGGGGTATCCTATATTGCAGGGTGGCTCTACTTATTACAAAAGTCGCTGATGAGAACTGTACTCTTATAGCTAGCCATCACCTAAATCAGCCATTGAAATGAGAAACTAACAATGTCACTTGAAATATATATGAAGAGAGAATGAAGGACAGATTCCTTCTAATTGAATATGGTCCGTTTACAAGAATTGATAGTCATATTGAACATATGTACAAAGCCACCACTCGTCTAAAAGAAGAGAGCCCCCACCTTTCACACCAACTGAATTAATTATAAAGTTTTTAAGATAATAAGTGATATTGTATGTGTATTTAGGTAACCAATGAAATTATTGATCTCAATTTTTTTTATATTTTAATTTAGATCTTTTCTAAATATAAGGGGGGAAAAGCCAGTTACTATTGATTAACAAATTGTTATCATAGACTACATAAAAAAATGAAATAATTTGTTTGAATAAATAAGAATAATTGAACAACCCACCATATGGTTGTTCTGGATCCTAAGGCATGGACCGTTTTTCTCTACTTTAAATAAGCGCTGGAGCCTCAACCATCCAAAATAAGCACAGATTCTGAATAATTAGTGGTTGTTATAATGCTTAGACCAGGGATATCAATAACATGTATATCTGTCTTTCATTTGTTGAAATGAAAAAGGTTGTTCCTCGTAATAATGATGAAAGCTGAAGTTGAACCGTTTTCTTGGTATCCCACTTTTTTAAATGTCAACCCGCACTATTTATCGCAATAACATGCATATCGATCGAAAGCCAATCAAAACAAACACACTGAAAAAAAATTAAACTAGCTCAAGTTATCAAAAGCTGGTTAATTTAACAGGAACACTCAATTAACTCCTTGAACAATACATACATACACGTTTATTTAGTTATATTCGCTCTAATACTTTGTTTCATAGTAAAATAATCCCAGGGCGTTTGACTGTAATTTAGTTTAGAATAATAGGTTGGGGGAAACGTGAAAGATATGAACTTTTACGCGTCCTAGTTGCACTGGGGCAGGGGGAAGTGGGTTGGTTTAAATTATTGAGTGTTGAGGGTCAATTATTTGAGAAATCTAAGGAAAAGCGTGGATTCATTAAGAAGACATGCCTGAGATTTTCTCATGAGAAAAGGGACACTACTCAATATAGGTTTAGGACTAAAAGAGACATAATGGACCAAGTTCATATTATTGTAATCATTAATCATTTGGTCTAGGTTTTTAAAGCGAAAATGAAACTCTCTTTCTCTTCCTAATTTGTTGTTATTAAAAGTTTAGTTTTAATCAAAGCAAAATTATTAACATTTAAAGTTTTTATTAACAAATACTTCCTCTGATCCTAATTATAAGGGCATGTTGACTTTTGTGGAGAATCCTAATAAAATCTTAAGAAAGCTAATTACATTACTTTAACACATTAAAATTTATCGTTTTTCTTCAAATTATATTGTTTGATTTATGAACTAATATATAATGTAATAAAACACAATATATGACATGATTAAGTAATGTAATTAGCTTTTTTTAAATTTTTTTAAAATTCTCTAAAAAAGTCAATAGGTCCTTATAATTAAGATATGATGGAGTACCTTCTTGTCTTTATTACTATTCTAAAGGCACCAAATTACAACTATTTTTTAATCCATTTGCTTGTTTTCAAAAATTCTATTAGATTTCTTTTTCCTATGCATGCTCATATTTAATAAGGCTAGTGAGAGAGAGTGATTAGTAATAACCAGTAATATGATAAATTCTTAAATCTTTTGTTTTTAACTATTTCTATTAATTTATGAAAATTATTAGTTAATACCTTATGATAAAGATAAGAGGGAGTGGAGTCATCAAGTTATCTTATTACTATCTTTTTCAGCTTCATAAGCTAGATTACACGGGACAATAACATTTTACCAATCAAAATATTAATGATATTGTATTTAATATTTTACAAAAATTATTAAAATTATACTACAAACATTTAGCTCCAAACATTTAAATAAATTTAAAAAAAAAAAAAGCAACAAGATATTTGGATTTCAACAGTTGAAATTTTGGTCAAAGTGGTGGGGGAGCGACGAGAAGGGATTCTCTTCCAAAATCCATTTGGGTCACATGCAACCATTACTTTTGTTTGTTTGCAATAGAATTTATTTTGAGGTTCAATTCGAATTAAACCCTTTTTAGTGGTGGCGTAGACACGGGCTAGAGTAAAGCGACAATATTTTGAGGTGCAAGCATTCTCAACATTTTTCACTCACCGTTACATAATTGTATATATTTGATAATATTAGAATTTATAATTAAATAGGTATAGATTTTTAAATATATTTATTAAATTTGTCAATTGTTAATATTATACCTATTTAATTAATTTATATATACATATATATTTCTATTATTAATTACTTATATTTAGGATTGGAAGGAGTAATAAAAATAAATTTTAGTATAAAATTTATTTATATCTTATTTTTATTATATAGTAGATAGGGTATATATATATATATATAAAAAAAGAAGTATCAATATTTTATAATAAAACATGGACCCCACATTTATAAAAGCCGCAGAAAATTAGGTGAAGGAGATATAACAAAGGATGATTAATTGGCGTGGGCCAATTGAAGGAAAAAAAGAAAGAAAGAAAGCAAGCAACAGATAAGACGAACAGCAATTATATGAAATGATACTAGAGGATATTCTTTTGGGATTGAATTAGGGGGAAGGATATTAAAATATCAATTTTAAAAGATACCTTATTAGGTGAAAAAGAAACTAACGAATTACTATCTATTTAAAGAGGGCACTGCGGCTTGGGGGAGACACCGTGGCAACGCAAATAAGGAAAAACAAAAAAGAACTCACATCATCATGGAGGAGATGCAGACACGAGACAGAAACGTTAGCGGCAGCGAAGGAAAACAAATCACACTGTGGTAGAAGCGCGAAGAGGGCTCTTGAAGGCGAGATGCAGTACAGCAAGCAAGAATTCTTCTTGTTTGCAGTGGGCTTGTGTCTTGTCTCTTCTATTATATTTTTAAATTTGTTATGAATTTTTTTATAGTAATGTGTGGCTAATTTATTTTAGATTTAGATAAGCTATGAACTTATTTATTGTTTAGATTTGATTTCTTATGAATTTAATTATGGTTAATTTATTTCAATTTTTTTAATCTTTATTTATTTGATTATTACTTATTGATTGGCCATTTTTAAATTTGTTTTGGGGATTTAGAATTGAACTTGACGAAGGAAACTTTGAATAGACCTTGATATTAAGGAGAGTGGAATTAGCCTTTAGTCTAATTTGCTTAGGATAGATATATACCTATAGGATCCACATAGTTAAATTAGAGTGATTTCAGACTTTAATTGTGTCTTCTATAATTTTGTGAGACATTATATAATTAATTGATGTAAGGATATAAATGAACCGACATGCATTTATAGACATGAATACTCTATATTAGCTGATGAAATTAATACTTAATTAATTTAGTGGGGATAAAAGTCTAAGTTAATAAATAAGATATTAGTGACTCTCTGGGTTGTTTTAGACATAAATAGTTTCCATTAATTTTATTTCATTTAGAATTTTAATTATAACTTAGATTTGCTTGACTTAAACAAAATTTAAGAATTTAATATCTAAAAATTAGTTTTCTTGATTCCTTATAGGAACGATATCTTACTTATCACTTTATGCCCGTGCACTTGCGGAGTCTTAGGCTCTACAATAATTTTTGCCTATCAATATTTGATGGTTTTTTGTTTTGCTTATATATGGCCATATATTTTAATGCCATATATATATGACGGTTAGAAAATTGCTATATATATTTCTTTAAATATGACGGTTTTTTTAGTAAGAAACGTTATGTATATACTATTTATAAATGACAGTTGTTAAATATATGACACTTTTTATTGAACAACCGCTAAGTATATCATTTTTTGTTTTACAAGACTAATAATCATCATTTTATCTTACAGTCCATTCATATTGAGCCCCTTAGAAAATCTTATGCTCTCTACAGATCAATGTCCAGCTGTTTATGATTTTATTAGATTAAACCATAATATGAAACAATATACATTGATCTTAAAAGGACAGAAGATTCATCCAGGGAGCTCAATAAATAGATTACAAAACAAAAATTATGACAATCAATCGTGCAAAACAGAATAAGTGCAACAAATAAGAAAAATAGGGAAAAATTAATTAAAGATCTCATTTTTAGTGACTACACATACATACAAATTGAGAAGCTAGCATCATATATATATATCGCATCTATATATATCTGCGTGCACGACAACCATCAATATATATACACAATGACCCACAATAGATTAGATCAATTAGATTTATCAAAATTTTAGTAGTAAATAATAATAACTACATTTAAGGGTAGGAAGTTCTCACTTTTATGTGATTCACTACAAAAATTGCTAAGTTCTAAAGAAATAACAGTACTTCCGTATAACACAATGATTGAATAACAAATTCTACCATATATTACATATTAGATTTACTAGTTAGTACGTTCGCAGTAAGGTAGATTGTGTCACAGTAGACGTACATAAGAAGGAGACTGCAAATGACAAGGAAATCCAGGTGGGTATGCGGAAGTGGCCGGTGCGTGGGTTGTGGTAGAGAAGAGCATGCGACGAAATATGCTGAGTATTCTGAAAATGTAGTGAAAATAGAGTTTGTGGGGTGGTCTTTAAAGGCATTTATATGGCAGTTGTTTCAAAACAATCATCAAATACTATATGTAGCGCGAGTTTACAACAAAGAACTGTCATATATATTCTAATTATATATGTAGTTTTTAATATTTATTTAATTTATATGACGTTTCTTTATAGAATCGTTATATATGTCACGGACGTATGACACTTCAAATTCCCTGTTTTTATATATGGCTGTTTTTGAAAAACCGTCATATATAATTAGGTGAGGCGTCAATTCAAATCCTGCCTCTCTATATATAGCAGGTATCTTATAATTGTAATATATATAGCGTCATATATATACAATTATGTGATAGTGACCATTGAAAGAGCGATTTAAATCTTATTAACTCAACCATAAAATTTAACAATTTAATTTTCAACTTTATTTTTAATTATTATACATAATACTAAATAAAAACAAAGTCAACAAAATAATAAATGAAAGATTAAACTCTACATTTACTTTAAAACTTGGTAGATCTTATAGGACTAGAAAAAAGTTTATCTTTCTACCCTATATATAAAATTAGAGAAGCATGCGACAATAGTAGAACAAATATAGAATATGCCTAGTGCGCAATTCTCATAATGTAGGAGATGGGGCTAACCCTAGTTCATTATATATATATATATATATATATTTGGTTGTTTATGATTTATTGTAATTACTTTTTCTTAATCTTACTAAATTTGTTAAAATGGGTATATATCTAATATCAAATTCGTTAAAATGCCCATAGTGTTTAGAAGTAAAATTAAAAGAAGGTGCGTCTCGAGAATTTCACATATATAGCTTCATATCATCATTCAAATCATTATTATTCAACTCAAGGATAAACATTAAAAAGGCTATTGAAATGAAAATTTGGGCCATGACCAAGATGGAGTACACAGTCGCTGGACTAACGAGAAACGGTCATGGAAGCAAACTTATTAGATATATAGAGAGAAGCTGAACAAAATAAAGTGGTAAAGAAGATCAGAACTTATTGATGAAGTCATAAATGTGGCTGCTAATATCCTCAGCAGCTTCTTGGTTGTTGAAGTGACCAACATCTTTCTGCACAATCACTTCCTTTAAATTTGGGACCAGTTCCTTGAAGCCGCCGCCATGAATATAATCCTGAAGTCCCATAGAAGTATACACCATGTCTAACTCACCCGTTATGAACTTCACTGGTACTTTCACTCTCGCCCCGCCCCACGGTGCTGTCAGCTCCCAATTCCTGACATGCACAACAATAACAACGTAACAAGCCATCATTATTCTGATTTCATAAGGAAAAATTTGATTCCAAAATGGTCAGCCACTTTTAACCATTCATTTAGAAGCGGGAAATAAAAGTCGAGAGGAGAAACATACAAGTTGATATTTCTGTAGTAGTTCAAGCCTCCGGTGAAGCCTGTCTTCTCGAATTTAGAAACATAATAAGCAAGATCTTGTTGAGAGAGCCAGGAAGGCAGGTTTTGTGGAGTTTCAGGATTGATTCCAACTCTATACTCTCCCTCTGGTAAGATTAGGGGTTCCGTTTGGCGAGTGGTCAAAATGGTCTTCATGACATATTTAGTCCCAACTTTAGCCATCTCAGCCTCTGTTTTGCCCGGTTCCTGTCAAACATCAAATATTGGATGCGCACAGTGTATTCACCACCATTCACACTCGACAGCACAAATAAAGACGTGGTAAAAATGTGAAAGGAAAGAATGAAAGAAGACCAAACCTGGAATCGACACATGTAGTAGTTGTCACCATGTAAGGCACGCAAGCCATCCAGGGTCTTTACTAGAGGGTCTCTTGGGAATATGGGGACGCTGAGACAGACATAAGCTTTCACTCGCTCTGGACGAAACATACAGAGATACCAGCCGATGAGAGCTCCCCAGTCATGGCCCACAAGAAACACATTCTCCGCAGCCATAGAGTCGAGAAGGGCAATAAGGTCACCCAGCATGTGAAACACGGTGTAGCTTGAGACTGAAGAAGGGGCGTCGGTGTCCCCGTATCCACGGAGGTCAGGGGCGACGGTCCGGTAGCCTCGGGAGCTGAGGTACAGGATTTGGTGGCGCCAGGAGTACCAGAGCTCGGGGAAGCCATGGAGGAACAACACCACAGGACCTTCTCCTTTCTCGGCGACGTGCATGTTGATGCCGTTCACCTGCACTGTTCTGTGCTGTATTCCCTCCATCTCCAATCCCTCAATTCCTGTACTGTGTCACTGTGAATGATTACGTGGTGGTTGACCCTCTCGGTACTGCGATGCATTGTTTATATAGAATGAAGCAAAGTGATAAACGAGGACGGAGGGGTTGGAAATGTCACCCCAAATAAGTACTAAAGTTCTTCAAACAGTTGTGATGCCAGATGATGTCAGAGTCCAAGAAAATGGTGACAATGGCCACAAAGATTCTGGAAGTAAAGTGGGGGCCCTTTGTGGGAGGCCGGTGGCAGAACGGAAGCATCTGATCTCAAGAATAAGGGAATCCACTCTATGCCAAGGTCATCAATGTGGTTATCGCTACAGCCTCGTAATTGGAACTCGAGAGTTCAAGACTTGGTAATTTCGCTGTCAGTAAAGTTATTCACCAGGCCTAAAGTTATTCACCAGGCCTGCACACCCTTTGCAAAATGCAAACTACTGTATATAATATAAACACTTTAATTAATTTATGAGAAATAAGAAATAGTAGTTAACTCATTTAATATGTTCTAAATTGCAACATTTTTTTTACTTTTAAACCCTATTAAAAAATGTGTTTAAAATTTTAATGAGTAAGTAAATTAAAAATAAGCATTAATTGTAAGAGTAAAACTGAAAAATAGGCACTCATTATCTTATAAGTGCCTTCTATCATAGATTAAGATATTCTTCTAAAAAAAACTTTATATTGTGGAACGGTGGGAGTATATGGCTTTCCATTCAAAATCCAAGTTATTTTTTTAAATCAAGTCTTGAAAATGAATTTAACATTTGTAGTGCAATGAAAAATGAATTTTATCATGATAATATTTATTTTTACATCAATACCCGAACGATCCACTTAAATTATCTTTTTTTGTAAAAATACTTGGCAGAAAGTTGTTTTTTGAAGGGCTTCTTTGATGGAGAGATTGTTTCTCTCTTTTCCCTCTCCTCTCCTCTGCCCATGACCTTTATTCTTCTTCTTCTTCTTCCCTTGCTTCTGTTTATTCCTAGTTGTTTCTTTCTTCAATTTCGTCTCTGGTTTTTCATCCTTTCAATCATTATGTTCGTTTTCTCACCCTGTAGGGCCTTTTCTTCTACCATTCTCATTATGTGTATCTTCGTGTTGTTTCGACTCGACGCATTCATTCTTCCAAGCTCCAGGCACTTATTTCCTTTCATTGGCAACTTCAAGCACCAGTTTCTGTCATTGAACAATATCGCGATCACTTTGTTTTGTTCTTTCATGACTCTATTGATCATGAGCTCATCTTGTCCCAAGGTGCTTGGTTGCTTTAGGGTATGTTTGGCTCAATAGAGGGGAGGAGAGAGGAGAGATTTTTATGGAAGGGAGGGTAAAAAAGGGTTTAAGAGGGATTTAATTTTACTTTGTTTGTATTGATGAAAAGAGGGAGGAGGCGATGGATTTTAGTTTTATAATTATTAAAATTAAATAAATATAATTATTTTTTACTTGATATATAAATATTATTATAATTATATACATACTATTTAAAAAGAACATAGATATATTAGTCAAAATAAAGTAAAACATTAACCTTATTTTTTAAATTCCCCCAATTTTAAAGGGGAGGGTTATGAGGGGAGGGGAGGGAAAATTGTAGATAATTTTTCCTCCCCTCCTAAAACCTTTTCCTATCCAAACAAGAGGAGGGGAGCAAAATGCTCTCATTTCCCTCCCCTTCCCTCCCCTCCCCTCCTCTCCTGCCTTACCAAACAGACCCTTAATGTTTATTTTGTGTTGTTGTTGCCTGGTTTCTAACACTTCTCTCTTATCTCTCTTCATCTCCCACCTTGCGGTTTGGGTGTCTGTGGCTAGCTTTCTAGTGGAATACTTCACCAAATTTGTGGCTGTTTTTATGGCATCTTTGTTTGGCTCCTTTCTCGAGCTTGATCCTTCTTGCAAATTCTATGGTTTTGGGTTCCATTTTCATGTGATTCTGGATCTTCGCCATTCCCTTCACCCTTTTCCACCCTTTCGATCTTCGTCTGGCATTTCCTTTCCACTCTCGTTCTTCTTAGAGCATGTCGATCTGGTCTGTCGACTGTGTGGATCCCTCCTTCACTCAATCTCCATGTGTCCATTGCCTTTTTCGCTTCACACTGACTCATTCTTTTTTTTGACACGTGTTTATGGCAATTCCACTTCACACATCTCATCATGTTTGGGCTCTTATGCGATCTGTGGCCCTTGTGGCATTAAGCTTACTCCACTTTCTCATTGTGAAGGGCCTCAATCTTCAGCCCATTCAGCTTCTATTGTATCTAGCCATAAACGTTGTCGTTTTCAATCTCTCTATTTTTGTGCCTTGCTTTCCTCCTCTTAAACGCCGTCGTCTCTTTTGTCCACTGCTTTCTCGCCCTTGCATCTCCAAACGCTAGCTATCCACTGTTACTTCTTCTCTTTCCAAACATTCTCGTTTGCTTCCTTCTTCCCATGTCCCTGTTTTTGATCTGTCACCACTTGTTTCAGTCTCTTCTTCCATATTATCACCCCCTCACTTGTCACTTCTCACATTGTCACACCTTCTTTCTCAGCTCTTCCCTATCGCCACCACGTTAGTGTTCTATTTTTCCCTTGGTGGAACCTTTTCTTTTACCTTTATTCCTATATTTATTGTGACACATATCCTTTGTTTTGCCATCCAATTTGCACCCTTTCTTCTGAAATCTTCTTTCACTTTTTTTCTTGTCCAATGGAACACCGAACCTTCTATCCGTTTGATGCTTCCTCTTTTTCACGTTTTCTTCACAATGGCATGCTGATGGCAGGGTTCATATCTACATTCGCACAGGTGACATCTTCTTTTCTACAAAATACGATGTCATCACTCAATTCTTCTTCCCTATTTCCACTGAATGTCCCAACTTACAACCTACTTTGGTGAGATGGTATGAACCTCGTTATGCATGGTTCCGATGTGTGTACTCTACCTTCAGATTCCACGGCCTCTTTGACTACCGTTGGAAATCATTAAACCCAATGGGCTATGATATTATTCTTTAGCTTTTCTCAGTTTGGCCTCTCTAGCAAGCTTGCATTCCGTACATTCGTGTCTCATATCCTGATGCTCCATGTCTCCCGTTGATCTTGCATAATCGTCACAACTTATCTTATATGAGGGTTCAAGCTTTTATAACTCCTGAGGCTGCTCTTCGTGCTCAAAACTATATCCTCGTAACCCTTTTGTTGCTCTTTTTCTTCCTTCTACAAATGGCTACGTCTCTTCGCCACAGTGTCGCTCTTGTTCTACCTTTGAGGCCGACGCAAATGGAGTTGAGTCCTCTAAACTTGCCACTCTCTTCTAGGTTTCATCGGGCTTCTTGCCAAAAGAGCCCGTGTCCTTGCATCATGAACGTGGTTGTCTGGTGGTGCATGTGTTGTTGCCTTCTACATGCATCACTTAAATCTTTTCTGGGATGTTTTGTTTCCTTTGCTTTCCTTTGCTACTTGTAGTATTTCCCGCTTCTCTGGTGGTTTTTCATCCCTTCCGCATGGCATGCATGGCAACCCTTGATGTCTTCGCGTGTGCTTGTTGCATTGCGTGCATCTTTCCTTTAAAACACCTTATATGTAGGTTTAGATGTCCTTTGGCGTGGATTAGGTTCATTATCGTCCTTGTCGTGTTGTGGCATGTCTCTAGGGCTATGTTTCATAGTCCTCCTGATTTTTTGTCTTTCTTTTGTCATACATGATATGTCTCTGAAGTGGTTTTTTTTTTCCTTATGCCTTATTACACTTGCTATGGCAGCTGGTTATAGGTTTAGGGTTATTTTCTTGGGATGCTATGTACTCATGTTTTTCCTTCCTCCTCATCCCTCACTTCACTACCATAGTAGCTTGGTCCATGTTATATAAATGGCCATGCTACGTCTTTTTGTACCAACGTTTTATATCTGAATGTTATTTGATCTTTTATAAAAAAAAACGAAAGTTGTTTTTTTTTTTGCCTGAGACTGAAAGATTTAAATAATAATGAAATGTTTCAAAGAAATAAAAAATGAAATTTTTTAACTTTAAAAAAGCAACGTAGTAACAGGTGAATGTGAGATTACTATGCGGTTTGGAAAATTTCTTGTACATATTATACAATTCATGGTCGTGAATTGACTTGCAAGACCATGAAGAGTTATAATGCGAATATTATTCGAACCTGCTTTATATCCATCGCGTGATAATAATATGGTGTTGTTGAAAGAAACACGGCGAAGTTAAAAACGGAAGGAGGATACGAAATTAAACTAGACGAATGTCAATCCTCAAGCAGTGTTGGACTTTCTTATGCAGTGTTTGACTTTTTGGCCTAGGCTGATAGTTGACGGGTTCAACTATTTGATTAGAGGATAAGTAGCCCTACATATTAATCACTACCTTCAGTCTTAATTATAAGACTCAATTAATATTTTTTAGAGAAGTTAATGAAATAAAATAAATTATTTAATTATATTATATGTTGTGTTTTATTATATTATACATTAATTTATAAATCAAATAAGATAGTTTAGAGAAAAATAATAAATTTTAATGTTTTAAGATAATGTAATGAAATTTCCTATAATTTTATAAAAAAAAGAAATCGGGTCTTATAATTAAGATCGTATTTTATTATTATTAATTAATTAGAGGGTGAGTGGGAGTACACAAAAGTTCTTAATCAGTGGTTTCATAGAATTCTATAAATAGGATGGGCCTTCAATTCTCAGTTAACCTTATCCGTGTCATTGAGTTAGTTGGCATCATTTTACTCGTTCTAGAGCAGTTAAGGAGTACCTACTTATTTCCCTTCGAGCAGTGAGGCACAACAATAGGGGAGTTCAGTCAGTGTGTGGGGGGAAAAACATTAATTTGACCAAAAAAGCCAAGATATATTTGTCTGGGCGTGTGGTGAGTCCAGTGAATTATTCGTGGAAAAATTAAAGTAAAGGACTTAAGAGAAAATAATCTTTATTATAAAGGACTATAAAAAGTGTAATTACTTAGAATGACCGAATATCATAATATAAATTTAAAGCGTCTAAATTATTCCAAACAAAACCTCCTTCATCATCTCTAGTATTCAAATGATAATATGATATATGATCATATTTGTTTTATTCCATATTCAAATAATCTATATATCATCAAGAAATTGCCCAATTTATATTATCAACTTGGATATTAATTAAGCTCTTTTTTCGTAAAAATTAATTAAGTGTTTTTTTATAAAAATAAAATCTAAACTCATTTCATATTTTTTAGGATATATATAATGGATTATTTATATTTTTTATTTTATTAACATTAAATCAATTTTAACCCATATAATATTTTTCTAACATAAAAAAAATCGTATAAAATTTCTTAGTTTGTAAAAAATTAAAAGTTTTCAAAGTTCAAAATGGGTAATTTTGAAAGTTGTGAAAAGTGAATATTTTTCAATCTATGAAATTTATAGTTTTGTATTAGTTTTAAAAATAGGATGTGGAAGATAATGTAGGATGTAACGCATAAATATTACTAGGGTTATTTTAATATTTTTAATTTTACATTTTTGTATTTATTCCTTCTAAATAATTACAACTTTTATGGTCCTTCTTAATAGATATCTTTTTCTTTAGGTTCTTCATTTTAATTTTCCCATTATTCTCTGGTTAACCTTTATACAGATAGAGGTCAAAAGAATAAAAAGTGTTAGACGTGAATAGAGATCAAGACTAAAGGCTTAAAAGTTAAAACTCTCTTAACATACTGATAAAATAATTATGAAAATTAAGTTGAAAAATCGCTGGCATGAAAATGTTTGAATAATTAATAAGAGAAAAGTGCTCATTTGAAAATAATTACAACTACTTTATTTATAGAAACTTCAAATTATTTTGTGATTTTGAACTGAATCCTACAAATCTAGAAAATATAAAATCAAGAATAAAAATAATATTAATAAACAAAATAATTAAAAAAAATGAATATTCTAAGTAATAAAATAATATATAATTTAATATTAACAATAAAAAAATATATAATTAAAAAAAAAGGAAATCTACTAACAAATATATAAAATAGTATCCAATAGTATTTTGTAACATATGCAATAGTGTTAGGAGGATAAGCGTGGCTATCTCTATTGTCGTTATCTACATTGTAGGTAAAATTTGACTGAATCGGAAACTGTTGAACTAGCTATATAACGATCCGGTCCGGTGATTTTTGTAGGGGGTGAATTAGATCAGTCTAAACCGGTCAACCCAATGGTAAACCAGACCGATTCAGCCCCAAACTGGTTCACTCTCTTTTTTAAAAAAAAATAATTTACTTTAGAATTTTATATTAATAAGTTTAAAATCTTAAATTTCTTACCGGTTTAGTCTCATATTAATTATCCGGTCTGATCCATTAACCCTTAATTCAGTGCCTCGACCGATTCAATGACCGGTCCAATTTTTAATACTTTAATTATCTATAGAAAGATTGGGCCTAAAGCTTCTGTAGGTGCATTTTTAAGTTCGCGGTCAAATCTGGTCAACCTGCATTTAATTGTGCAAAAGCAGATGGATCAATAAGGGGAAGACGCCAGTTAATTGTATAAAAGAAAATGTACTTTATGATTGGAGGGATATAGATAGATTCAATATCGGTAAAAATAAAAAAGGCGTATATCTATATATGTCTGGAGGATTAATTTCCCAATATATGAAGTTACATGGATAACTTCTTTGGGTAAATTTTTCCAAGATAGCAATCTTTTCTATGCACACATACGTTTTTTTCCAACATCGTACGAATCGCAGCTTCTAAAATTATGTGCACAACTTTGAAAAAACAAATATTCAAGATTAGACTAAGAATAAATTATCCACATACTACATTTATTCACAAAAATTAAAATTGCTCATATGTGTGTGCCTCTTTTAAGAATTTATTCACTCGTACTAGTATTAAGAGTGGTAATAGAAGAAGTATAGCAAATGCAAAAATTAGTAGTAGCAAAAAAAAAAAAAAAGAAGTAACAAATTAGAAAGCTGCACATGCAAAGTAAATGAGAATAAGGGATCACATTTCGAGACAAAAGAATCGATCTTACTTTCAGGCCGAAATTGGCCCTTGTGAATTGTGAACCAACAGTCTGCAAGGACAGCTGCTGAATTTGAACCAAACAGCAGGTGCAGAGATTCAGATGGAGAGGAAGGAGGATGCGTGTTTGAAATTATCCCCGTTTTGTTTTTTTTAATATCTATCAAAGAACAAACCACTTTCCAATAGATCCATAATACGAGTAATATCAACGACCCATATAAGGCATGACGATTTTTTTATTTTTTTTTTGGCCAGAAGCATGAAGATTGAATAGCCTGCAAAAAATTATTTGTCTCTTTTATGGAATAACGGGCAAGAAGTATTCACCCAAACATGAAATTAACATGGACTAAATCACTCATTAGCTAGCAAGCAGCAATCGTTTCCAATGTGTAACGCTCCTTCTTTTTCTTTTTAAATAATTGATGTTCGATTTTCTCAAGATGAAAATTCAGTAGTAATCGTTACGGTGTTCCATTAGTCATGATGAATTAGTTAAAACCATTCACATTTAGCACTGAAGCGTTATTAATGCTAATATATCTATTTAGTGTTTAGCGGCAAAATTAAAAGAACCTCTCAAGCATCGTGTAGCTTCATTTTATTCAAATCATCATTACTCAATTCAACAACAAACAGCAGCGGCTATTGTAAATGAAAATCTGGGCCATGACTAGATGGAGTAGAAGGAAATATAACGAACTGGAACCTGCATAAACCGTGATCTATCATGGAAGCAAGCTTATTCGATGTATTAAGAGCAGCTGAACAAGTTGAGAATAACATCAGAACTTGTTAATGAAGTCATAAATGTGGCGGTTAACGTCCTCTGCTGCTTCTTGGTTGTTGAAGTGACCAACATCTTTCTGCACAATCACTTCCTCCAAATTTGGCACCAGTTCCTTGAAGCCACCGCCATGAACAAAATCCTGATTCCC
>JBAGKO010000016.1:1807486-1820353 GCA_037177275.1 Acacia concinna
TAAAAAGAAAGATAGAAAAGTAGAGGGAAAATTTTGTGGTTTGGTTCCAGCCAACAAACTTTACAACAAAGCAGTCTCGCGAAATTATAAAAAAGTCTTAAAGTTATCAATACGCCACATAAAGTTGTTAATGACAAATGTTTGAATATTTTGTTATCATTAACAACTCTATGTGGCGTATTGACAACTTTATAGGACATTTTTTGCAATTCACGATTTCACGTAGGACTTTTTTGTAAATACGTGATTTCACGGGATTATTTTGTCGTAAAGTTCCTTCATTGGGACTTAATTGCAATTCTCCCAAAAGTATAAGAAGCATGTTATTTGACATAGGTGTTTAGGTCGGTAATGACAATTTAGTGGTCAGTGGCACAAAGGAAAAAAATGGCATTTCACACGTTCAGAACTCTTCTATTAAACCTTCCTGCAGACGAAGAATGAGAAAATCAGATAAGAAAGAGGAAGAGGAAGAGGAAGTTCAAAACTTGCCTGAACTTTTCACTCACTCTTCTCTCTTTCCTTATCTGTATTAAAGTAGTAACTTACATACAACCATGAGCCTCAAGGGTGAGAAAGAAACAAAGATAGGAATTATGGAGAAGAATGAGAAGCAAAAAGTGGGAAACAATGAGAAAACTTTGACAGATGATGATGTTCCGAAGTTCAACTACAGAGGATGGAAAGCCATGCCTTACATCATAGGTAAGCAAAATTAACAAACATTCTCTCTCTCTCTCTCTCTCTATACTTTGTATTTTCTTCTGCTTTTTTGCATGAACTTTGTGTGACTTATCTGCATAACTTGCAGGGAATGAAACTTTTGAGAGGCTTGGAGCTATTGGCACCTTAGCAAACCTCTTAGTTTACCTCAACACTGTGTTCAATCTGAAAAGTATTACTGCTACAAATGTAATCAACATCTTCAATGGCTGCACCAATCTCTCTACCTTGATTGGAGCTTTTCTCTGTGATACTTACTTCGGCCGCTTCAAGACATTGGGATTCTGTACTATTGCTTCCTTTTTGGTAATTAACATTATTGCCTTGGACAATTCCTCACACTGATCTGTTCAACTTACCTGAAATTTGAATATTACGACTGCGGATATGCTATAAATCATGCCTTTGGGATTTGATCACTTAAAACATCCAACTTATGAATCTGCTATGCATTGAAACAGGGATTGCTACTGATACAGCTAACAGCAGCCATTAAGCATCTGCATCCACCTCACTGTGGAAAGGAGAGCATCACGTGTAAAGGACCAACAACAGGGCAAATGGCATTTCTGTTGGTTGGATTTGGATCACTACTAGTTGGAGCTGCTGGAATCCGGCCATGTAACCTTGCATTTGGAGCTGATCAGTTCAACCCCAACACAGAATCTGGAAAGAAAGGGATCAACAGCTTCTTCAATTTTTACTTTGTCTCAATTTATCTTTCCGTACTTGTGTCCTTGACACTAATAGTCTACATACAAGCCAACTTGAGTTGGGCAGTGGGATTAGGAATTCCTGCAGCTTTGATGCTCCTATCTTGTATAGTCTTCTACATGGGGTCCAAAATGTATGTCAAAGTGGAACCAACAGGAAGTCCAGCAACAAGCATGGTGCAAGTGATAGTAGTAGCTATTAAGAAAAGGCATCTGAAACTTCCAGATAATCCATCAATTTCTCTCTTTACCTATATGCCTCCAAATTCTCTGAACTCCAATCTCGCTTACACGTACCAATTCAGGTATTATAAGTAATTAAGCACGTAACATTTGATGATTTCTTATTTTTAATCTGATTCACTCTAAAACAACCTTGTATTGCTGCACCACAGGTTGCTAGATAAAGCAGCAATTTTGACCCCAGAGGACCAGCTAAACCATGATGGGTCTCCAACTAATCCATGGAATCTTTGCAGTGTGCAGCAAGTAGAAGAAATGAAATGCCTGTTAAGAGTGATTCCAATATGGTTCTCAGCCCTTATATTCTATATAACTGTTGTGCAACAGAACACTTTGCTAGTGTTCCAAGCATATCAATCTGACAGAAGACTTGGACATAGCAAGTTCAAGATCCCAGCTGCAACATACATTATCTTCTCCATGATAACAATGTCCACGTGGTTACCTTTATATGACAGAAAAATTGTCCCTTTAATCAGAAGGGTGACCAAAATAGATACTGGCATCACACTCCTTCAGAGAATGGGAATTGGGATGTTTCTGGCTGTTATATGCATGCTAGTATCTGCTTTAGTGGAAGAACAAAGAAGGACTCTGGCTCTGACAAAGCCTATAGGAGTAGAACCAAGAAAAGGTGCTATTTCATCAATGTCAGGTCTATGGTTTATTCCACAGTTGGTAGTAACTGGATTTGCTGAATCATTTACAACAGTAGGACAGGTTGAGTTTTATTACAAGCAATTCCCTGAGAACATGAGAAGCATTGCAGGGTCTCTTTTCTTCTGTGGAATGGCAGGTTCAAGCTATTTGAGCACTCTTCTGATTTCAATTGTTCATAACATCACGTCCAAATCCTCAACTGGGAATTGGATACCAGAAGATCTTAACAAGGGGAAATTGGATTACTTCTATTACGTTATTGCTGCTATACAAGTCCTGAACTTTGGCTACTTCTTACTATGTGCAAGGTGGTACAAGTATAAAGAAACTAGCAGCAGTAGCATTGAACGCCATGAAGTATCAAAACAAACAGAAACTTGTGCTAATGAGGTTTGAAGGTAAAAGACACAGTGATCAAAAACCTTTTTTGAATCCTTGAATCCCATCACTTTCACTTATAGCCACCTACAGGGCTTGTAACATAGGCTAGTAATAATGCCCAATGGTTAATGATTAACAGAGTATATACAAGTGTTCTTGTAGCAACAAAAACCGTTGTATAATTGTGTTCATGCTATATAAAAAGCTAGTTGTGTTCAATAGGTGCATTGTGATGATTATGCGTGAGAGAGAGGGGCAGAGCTTCCTAGGGCTATGAAGCTTTTAAAACAAGCAGCGATGCCTTCAAACATGATGAACTGATAAAGCTTTAAAAGTTAAAACAAACAAAAGAATCCCTAATGGCGTTTGAAGATTTTTGAGGAAA
The DNA here is from genome assembly GCA_037177275.1 of Acacia concinna. Classification (NCBI taxonomy): domain Eukaryota; kingdom Viridiplantae; phylum Streptophyta; class Magnoliopsida; order Fabales; family Fabaceae; genus Acacia; species Acacia concinna. The sequence goes on from JBAGKO010000016.1 coordinate 1,810,592, forward strand.
TATAGGAGTTTGGATCGCTAAAATGATGGTTCCAAGCATTGTGGTCTGTGGATGACATGACACCCACACATGCATGGTTCAGTGCTTAAGGAGTTTTTCACTCGCAAATCGTTAGCCCCACCGCCAGTAAAAAACAAGGCAAATTAAATGCCAATGTTTTCTATTGGACAATGAGGAAAAGTTCAATTATTAAAAGGCATGGGAAGAGAGAAGAATGGGTTCCATATTGGAAACTATAGGATTTAATGGTTAAATAGGGTTTCAAGAATTATCTATAGGAAATAATTCAAAATTAATCCTAAAAAATATTTATCATAAAAAAAATTACCATAATTAACATGTAATTATACAATTGTAATTTGTGGCTCATGCAAAGATGAAAAAGGAAGAATAAAAGTGATCTCAATGGTAAGATGTGAAAAACAAAATGGAGGGCTAAAATCTTGTCTTAAAAAGCAAGAAGGATTAATTAGAAAAAGTAAAAAGTGTGGCTAGAAATTAATTTGAATTAATTGATGAAAATAAGCACATGTTATAAATATTAGATGAGCTTCATAAAGGGCAATAGTTGCCCCTACCATAGCGGGGGAGTTCTTGAAAAACCAAAGAGAAGAGGAAGGAAGAGTAAGTGATTTAAGGTAAGTTCAAGTCTAGATCTTCCACTTTAAGAGATAACCATAAAAACCTTTAAATCTCTTCTTGATTCTTGTTGATTGTTGGTGGTTGATGTTATCTGTAGTGATTATTGGATTGTATGCCTGATTTTACAACTTAGGATGCACAAACCCTAATGGAGATGTGCTTCCCAAATTGTGTTAAGTTATGTCGAAGGGTTAGTAATGGATTGGATAAGTAAATAGGAGTGTGAGAGGAGTGTTTTGATGAAATGAACCCTGGAAGCAATTTTTGTAACTTTTGCCATGTTTCGTGTGGGCTCAGTTTGGGAATGTTAGAGCTAGATGTTGGCTTATTTGATGCTTTTAATGTGTTTAAAATGAAAAATTGCACATTGCATTTATCTGATGATGGTGATGACTGTAATATGATATTGATGATGGAATGCTATGCATGTTTTGTTGTTCATATTTCTTTATGATTGACAGTTTGTTAACTAGCATCTGTCACACCAATCAGTGCACTTCACACCATTAGTGCACTTCGCGCCACATCTCACTATAGACCATGAAGAGTCCCACCATCCGGTGCACTTCACACCATTGACGCACTTCACGCCACATCCATAGTGGATCACAAAGAGTCACCAAAAATTCCTTGAGCATATGACAAGACAAGAGGAATAAAATGGTGAATTTTGGGACAAAGGAAAGAGGCAAAAATACCTCCTAAGGCATTATTAGAATTTTGGTGAGTTAAAGCCAAAAGAAATTATGAAAAATAGAAAAAGGCCTCAAATAATTGAGGAAAATATGAGAAATTGACTTTGAGGATGATGCAATATTATAAACATGATTTTATGCCCGATAAATAACAAGTTCCTACAAAAGAATATTGTACGGGCATGTCTTTCAAGAAAAGGCAAAGTTTTTAAAATTAAGAAGGAAATTGAATTGGGATGAATGTAAGGAATTCTTTATGAAAAGTAATTCAAAAATGTGCACAAAAATGATTTATGGTAAAAAGAAAAATGCCATGGTAAAAAGGGAAGGGCACAATTGTAAATTGTGGCACATTTATGGTCAAAAAGGAAAGATTAATATTCATTTCAATGGCAAGATTGGAAAGCCAAAATTAATGGCCAATATCAAGTTTTGAAAGATAAAAATCTCAAGACAAGAAAAGCAAAATACGTGGCTAGGAATTAATTCCAATTAATTAAGGAATTAACCACATGTTCTAAACACATGGGATAAGTCTTATTAAGGGCACAAACAACCCATATTTCATCTAGCCATAGGGCAGCAAAGAGAGAGAGAGAGAAATTTAGAGAGCTAAAGAGAAGAGGAAGCAAAGGAAGAGCAACTAAGATGATTAAGGTAAGATTAACGCAAAAATCTTTCATTTCTTCTAAGTTTTTTGACTCTACACCTCCTCTAAACTCTTGGAAACCCTTGATCCCATCTGAAGGAAGAATAAAATCAAGAGGGAGAGGGATTGAGGTTCAATTTTAAGCAAGAAGAAGCAAGAGAAAAAAAGGTAACTCTTAAAACCTCATCCTTCTTGTTGATTTATGTAGCTTGAGCTTGTTGTTGGGGTTATTACTTAGATATGGTTGATTTTGAGTCGAAATCAAATGTTGGGATGCATAAACTCTAAGGGGAGGTGCTACCCAAATTTTTTTTTGATCATCTAGAATGAAAAGACCCTTTCTAATTAACATGTATTAAACTATCCAGCTGAATTCTATTAATAGTCATGATAGAAAAGTTTCAAACCAATCTAAAACACTATCATGGTTAAAAGAATTAAACCCCTTTATAAGACTAACTATGATAGAAAAGAGTAAAACTAAATTCAAAGGGTCTATCATAGTTATAAAAAGAATTTGTTTATCATTTTTGAAAACCTTTTGATTAAATCCAAACGACCTGCACATTGAGGTCCAGGGCACAAAACACGCCCACAAACCCATTATAGTAATCTCATACATAACACAGAACCCCATCACAAAGGGTTCAAACACAATAGTGTCTCACACATAAAATATAGTTGATCCACCACATTAGAGTACATAAAATAAGGCTTCCAACCCAATAATAAGCCAACACCTATCAAGACAGTTATCTAAAAATGTCAAAATATATCAAAGTATCATGACCCTATGATGGAAATATATAAACAATACAATCCCCAAAAAGTCCAGAGACATACAAGGCCACTGTCGCCTATACCTCCGCCTGCTTCCCTTGACCTCTATTCGAATGAGAGGTCTCGCCTGAAAAAAATCAATAATAACAGGGTGAGACACGAAGTCCCAGTAACCAAAATCAATTTATAAAATATATAAGAAAGGATTGCAAGTTAGAGAAGCAGGTTTAACAATAATCACAACAATATTCTCAATAATAAAACAGATTATGATACATTCCATAATTAAACCATCCCCACTCCTCTATCCTGCTCCTCCTTATATCTTTTGGACGTAGTACAACCTATCAGTGCTAGTATACCCGGTCAAAGGTTAGCTAGTCACTTCAAGAAAACTGTCCCCTCCCATGTCACCACCACTATACCGTAACAAGGAAGTGTCCACCCAAAACACTCAACTCAAATCCAGGCCAGGAATGAGAGAGCCGATGGGCACACAATCTCGCCATATCTCTTCCACATAACTCAAAACATCCCATAACAGAACACAATATGCTTAATATAATTTTTTAGAAGCATATCACTACAATAACATTCCATCATAATCATCATAACAGCAAGAACTCAATTGTATGATCACAAATCATACATATAAGTTGGAAAGTACATTGCTTCACTGAAACAAATTAATATTCAAATATACACTTAATTTTCCAAAACATATATAAGTATTACTAAATAGATTAAGGTTAGAAAACATCTTACAGCCTAAAACAAGCATATAAAATAAATTAATCCTGGTTACCTTAACTCCAAGGTCAATCTTACAATCTTTGAAAAATAAAGGTACTAACCACAATCCGATCACAAATCAATCTACACAATAATATAGATACAAATTTAATACACAAATTAAGCAATTAACACAATTATATAATATTAAAGCTTTGAATTAATTACCCAAAAATTACAAATTTTGAACTCTAACCCCAATTATTTGTTTTGCTCTTAATCTAATACTTTCATCAACTCAATTAACTCATTTGAATCACAAGTTAACACTAATTACCTATAAATGTACAAAATCCCCAAACTCAAAATTTAGATATTTAACATGAAATTCTTATTTCGTAAATCTCAAACTTTTCCAACAAAGTAAACCGATTAAAACTTCAATAATACTCTCCAATAGCTTAAATAAATTGTTGAACACAATTTTAATAAGCCACGTAAGTACAAAATGATAATTTTTAAGTATGTTTTCATTAGAAAAAATCATAAAACAACTAAATAAAAAATCTAAACCGATTAAAACTATCTATTAATATCCTTCTACATTCTTATAGTCTTATATTGTCAAAACTCAACTTTCCCAAAACCCTAACCCAAAAATTTTCTACTTCTCCTTTTTTTCCTTTGTTTTTTTATATAAATATATAATATAATATAATATATATTTACATAAAAAATTACTTTCTTTTTTTTCCATTGTTTTTTTTATACTCCCACATTAATATATTTTATCTATTTATTTATTTTATTCCACTAATTTCTTTTACTATTACAAATCATACTTTAAGTAAAACCTTTTTATCTAATAATTTACAAGATAACTCTATTTATCTTAATCAATTATATCTTAATTGTGATTAAACCTTTAAATAAAAGTTAGGATGTTACAATGCAAATGTGGAAGTTGCACTATTCTTTCAGCTAGGAAAATGTATTATGTAAAGAGCGTGGTGTGTTGGGCATATATGCAAATTAGCCTACTTATATGGAATCACATTTATATATAATAATAACTAAATTTAATTTATAATAATTAGTGTTTAATAGCGATTGTTCTGAAGGTAGGCGAAAAGTGTAACCTGGGGCAAGTGAAAGGTGCTTGATTTAATATGCAAAGGGGGTTAGGATTTGAGAGTTTAGAAATTTGAAGTAGAACGATTCTTTAAGGGAGGGAAATTAATTTTCAATAATCAGTATAAGTGGAAAGGTTCTTGGAGGTGGGAATTAAAATTTCAATAATGAGTATTTGAAGGCATCTTTCAAAAGTAGGTGGAAGGTGTATCTATTAAATAGATTTAAGGGGGTTAGGAATATGAAGTGGAAGAGTTCTTAGAGGGTAAAAGTTTTAGGGTTTTTTTTTTTAAAAAAAATATGTTAGTCGTTAGAAAATAAAATCCACTAAGTAGCATAACGATAAAGTTCATTAAGCAGCATAACTTAGAGCAAGCTAAAGGTTCTTGAGTTAATACACAAAAAAGGGGGCTATAATTCCGTAGGTTAGGAATTCAAAGTGGAAGGATTTTTTTAGGTTAATAATTTGAAGTAGAAAGGTTTTTGGAGGGGAAATTAAATTTAGGAGGGGTATCTATTGAATGGATTTAAGGAGGGTTAGGAATATGAATAAGTTGAGGGGTTGTTGGAGGGGAAAACTTTGGGGTTTTTTTTTAATAAAAAAAACGGTGTTAGTCATCAAAGAACAAAATGCATTGAGTTGCATAAAGGTGTTAACCCATTTTAACACCTATACTACACATTTTCAAGTAAGAAAGTAGATAAACTTGTGAATCAAGTTCCTCCTCTTCGATATCCAAATTTCTTTGTTGTGATCATTCCAAATATACAAAGCATCATCTTTATTGATTGTCATTTTAAGAGATGGTGACCCTTAAAAAGGATCATCTTCTCTGAATTCATCATCTCCTACATTCTCATTAATTTTATTGGATAACATAAGAATTGATCAGTCTTTATTTGTAGGGTTGGGAAAGTAGAACATTTGTTTAGCTTGAGCAGCCAAAATGAAAGGCTCTTGTGCATACTGATCTTGTTCAAGTTTAATTGTATCAATCCTAACTCATATACTTTTAAAATAGTTTTATTGTCAACCCACATGCAACCAAAGGTCGGAAGATGTAGTTGTACGTAGTCTAACTTCCAAATGTGTTGAACCATGTCAAAGTATGACATATTGGCATATATAGGAGTCTTATCTATTACACTTGATAAATGCATCATGCCAGCAAGAACAGTGACCCCACAAATTTACATTTTGTTTTTGGCATCTTTGTCTCTAGTGTAGAAGGTGTATCCATTTATGGTATAACTAGAGAAAGAATGCACTTCTTTACTTAGGCCACATGATAAGAACTTTACTTTCTCCGACACTAAATTAGGATCACCATTGTACAAATCTTCTACATGCTTCCTCAACTATGATGTAAATTGTTTATGTTATTCTTTGACATACAAACTAGGTGCTTTGTTGGTGTTTTCCCTCGTAAGCTCATCCTTATGAATACATGCGTACTCCCCAATCTCTTCCAAGTTGTGAAGCACGTAAAGTTGTGCTTGCTCCCTAATATAACATGATATTTATAGGGTTTTCTGGGGTACTTTATATCTAAATTGCACATATTTACCCTTAAATTACATGGTATTTATACTTTATGGATTAAATGTTCAGATATTGCATTTTGCGGAATAACGGGTAAAAGTAGACTTATTTTATATTTTTTATAAAATTCTTCACTTGCCTTGGCAAAGGTATTTTGTTGTTATATTTTTAGGCAAGCAAAGAAGAAACCGGAGCCTAAATTGGAACCCAAGATGAAGACGCTGGAGCTTTAAAGCCCAAACACATGGAGAATGTTGTTCTGCCCATGGAGGTCATGACTTGTACCTGTTATGTTGCGACCTGAGAAGATTTAATGAAGCTGTGCATTTTGGAGCAAAGTCAAGCTTGGGAGGAATTTTCATGAATTGAGGTCGCGACATGGCTATCCTGAGGTCGCGACGTCAGCCCGTAATCTTAAAACATGCGTTTTGAATTAGGGTTTGCGATTTACTATAAAAATGAGGGATAATCAACGAATTAAGCATGGTGATTACTTGTGAGATTTCAGAGTGAGCAGCCTGAAACCTTAGCTCACCAAATTCTCTCAATTCCTAAACCTTAAACCATAACCCTAGCCTCCATCTACCAAATTCCTTACCAAACCCTCAACCAATCTCTCATGGATTCAAAGACTAATCGTGTTAGTGGGAGATTCGAAGGCATGAGAAGCTGAACACCTTAGCCTCTCGATGATGGATTGCGAAGGTTAGAGCTTACGTAATAACTAAGGGAGTTAATTTTACTATTTAGATCTTTCTCTTCTACTCTTGTAAGAATTTCCTAGATTTAGGAGATTTGCTAGATTATAATTCTAATTATGATTGTAATCATGGAGATATGAATTTATGCTATGGATGAAGTTTGAATGTTTTGTTTAATATTTATTCGAGTTTAAAGACTATTTATGTGTGATTGGTTATTTGGCATGATTGTATCGATTTTTCTTCTCGCGCATAATTCTCGGATTGTTAATTGACAATTCGAGGATTAATTAATTAATTCATTCATCTTAAGAGTACTCTAAGAGAACCTAACAACGAGTTAATTAATAATTAATCAACCTAAGATCCTAGGAGGTTTCTAATTAATTAAATCATTGGACCTAAGCGATCGCTTAGGGTTTTAAAATTAAACTTAGAGAACATAAAAACTCTCAAAATCCCTTGAGAGAGCAAGGATAACCGAGCAATCACCATCGAGAAACTAGCCCTATTATAAGAACTTAATTACCAAAAATATTTTCTAAACCCTAAAAATCCAAAAAAAAAAGTTTAATTTTGATTTATTTTAATTTAGTTACTTGCACCACAAAAACTCCCTAATTAATCAACTAATTAGTTTAGTTTAAAATTAGGTACTTAGAAATTTCAAGTAGTGCTCCTTGAGAAGAACGATTGGTTGCCCTATGCTACACTATTGGTACAATCATCTGACAAATCGAATCAGGCGACAAAAAAGGGTCTCGATCACTCCCATTGTTCATTCGAGATAGGGGTGACTTATTTTCCTATCAACCCTTGTTCAGAAGTCCGTCCATCATGTCAAGCCACTGGAATACTAATATCACATGCAAGTTTCAAGTAATCAGTATAGAACTCAGCCGTCTCATCACAAATATATCATTCAACAATGCAACCCTCTAGCCGACTCTAGTTTTTAACATCAGGTCTTTCATCTTGTGCTCAATCGGGTACATCCATCTCATATATACTGGGGCATACAATTGCACATCCTTAACCAAATGAATGGTTAGAAGAACTATTATGTCAAAGAAAGCTAGAGGGAAAAACATCTCCAACTCACACAACGTCATCATGATTCAAGTTTATAGCCTTAACAACTTCTTGGAGTCAATCACCCTACTACACAGAGACTTAAAGAAGAAGCATAGGTTGTGATGGATAATCAAGAAAGACCTCGAACACCTTTGTCGCATGTGAAAACCTTAGCTTTCTGGAGATTTTCAAAGTTTTAAATGATGATGAAAACATAGCTGTTTTCAATATATTAACATAGTATATACGACAATTTTTGGATTAAAACTGTCATATATATACTCAAGTATGATATATAAACCACATATATATGACAATTTTATAAAACAATTATCATATATTATATGACTTTTTTTTGGACAAAAAATGGATGCTTATATGACGGGCTTATAAAAAACCGTTATACACATATATGGCGGTTTTTATATAATTGTCTGGAAAAATTCTGTCTCTTGATATATGACATTTTTCCTATAAACCGCCAAGTATAAGGCGTCATATATACACAAATATGTAGTAGTGATAATGTTTGCATGCAAAATAGCTTGTTATAGATGCTACCTTTATGTATAGTTATACTTCTACATACTAAACGTATTTCCATTTACTAATATGTAGGACTGTAGGAGTATATTATACTATTATTTAAATTGCGCACTAATGTGTCTTCTATTTAGGCTCTAATTATAACACGGGAAATAAAGTAGTTTTCTGTGCTAAAAGATGGGACGTAATGTTAGAATTTTTTAAAATGAAGAGATATGTCTATTGAAAAATCATGTTTTTATAAATTAAGAAATTTTTGTAAAAGTTTGTGTAAGGAGTTATAACACTAAAGGCCACAAAAGTTATATCTTTTTGGTTCATAGAGACACATATAAATGGTTGTGAGTTATAACCAAAAGTTCTTAGTGAAAGGTTATGTTGGTTTTTAAGATAACCATACGTGCTATAAGTGTAACTCTTCATGGAACAATCATTTCAAATAACTATTGGTTATTTAAGTTATGTTAGTTCATAAATGAACATATAGGGTTCATAAATCTAACATAGTCTATAAATACCCTACACTATCACTTCATTTATAATAGACACACAAGATACTGTAACACCTTAATCTTAATAGACCAAATCCCAGCAAAAGTATCTTTAATATAACTAGTAAGAATGTTAAACATCCAAATCATCAAAATACATACTTAGTTCAAATATATCTCAACAAGGTTTCAAATGAAATCCTCAAAATAATTTAGTGGATAAAGATAAAATGCGGAAGTCTTAGGGTCATGGCAAATAAAATAACATAACATATGCTCTAGAAGTACAAAAGAGCTATCATGGCTACCCCAATAGGCGCCTTCCTTTGCTTCCTACTAGATCAATCACCTAAAAAATGTTTATATAAAGGGAAGAGATGCCACGGTCTTAGTAACTACTGAAAGTTTCTACCACACACAAGCAAATCACATATGACAAAATAAGGAACTAATTACATATATATATCCGCAGATATCATGATTCTCATACAAAACAATTTCAAATTTAATCATCATTATCAAGTCACAATTTTCATTACAACATATAATATAATTATACAATATGCAGCCTCTCTTATATCACCGTCTACCCTTATTCCGTGGACTGAAGTCATAGGCTAACACATAGTTAAACAGGAATTCATCCGTTTGACTGGATTATCCCAAGCTCACTAGTTTCTTAAGATACACTTGGATAAAGGTATAGAGCTTAAGTCTAGAATATGTCTCCCATCCTTAACACAACAAAACCAAGGAGGTGTCTCATGTCCCCAACTCT
>JBAGKO010000016.1:1820453-1845853 GCA_037177275.1 Acacia concinna
CAATTTTCTTCACTCTTTGAAATCAATTTTGATATGTTCAACTTGAATGAAAATGGGAATTTCAATTCCTAGTTATCAATTATCCTGAGCGTTTGTGGGATCGACCTTGATTTACCAATTATTATTTTCTAGGGCTCGTACACTTGTGGTACCTACTTAAAATTTGGTAGCATCAAATCCTAGCGAAGTAGAAGTAATATTGGAATGGGAAGAGGTCAGGGACTGTTGTGAGATACACAGTCTTCTGGGTCTTGTTTGAGACAGAATTTCTCTAGAATTGCTTTGTTGCTGACAAAGTTAACGAGAAAGAATTCAACAGTGAGTGTAGGACGATAGTTGTGAGAAGAGCTTCACTGAGTTGAGAAAAAAGATTGACCACACACTAATATTGATGATCCCATGTGCACATATAACCTAAACGGTCCATCGTGAGACATTGAGACGGCACAATTGCCATGAGGCGGTGAGAAATCGCAAGACAGTGTGACTGTGTGATCGGTTTTCTATGAGATGGTGTGATTGTGATAATCTACCATGAGACACAAGATTGAAATGGGTCAACGCCCATGAGACGGTATGATGTTTATGGTTTATTGTGATGTGTGCTGAGTATCCTAGAGATTGGGATGTGTTTTGATGTAGCATGGTAGAGATATTGTATGAGCTTAATGTCAATTGAAGCTTCACGAACTGAACTATCTTACCCATGAGCTTAAGTTAGCAACGACTATGATTGTGTTGAGAATCTGGAGATGTTATCGTTATGGTGCATGGTAGAGTTGTACTGCTCATAAGAGTTTGGAACATTTGTATTAACAAAAAGAGTTGAATATGAGACAGCATAGATGGATGGAGTTGCTTATAGATTATAACTTGGAGATTAAATATCATCCAAGGAAAGCTAATGTCGTTACAGATGCATTAAACCGATAGACAATGCAAATGGTAGCCTTGATGATTCAAGAACAAAGAATTGAATAAGGATTTTCGTGATTTGAGTTTGAGACTTGAGTTTAACCCCCGAGCATGATTATCAACATCATTGTTGGTCATGTTGAGAATGACATGAGGACAGCAGTCGAGGAAGCTAAGATGCACGATGAGTGAGACTCAAGAATATAAATGCTCTCTAAGAGCATGAGTCCATTATGGAAAAAGAGTAGATGTGACACCAAAGGTTGCAATAGCAAATAGTAGAGGAGACATGCAAGGGTAAGCATACCTAGCATCTAGGAATGACTAGGATGTGATATGAATTGAGATCTATATATTGGGTGGCCGGGTGATCAAGAAAGATGTGATAGAGTTTGATGGTTGTGATGCTATTAGCAGAAGTTTTGTGAGATCCTACAAATCCTAAGTTAAATGAGAAAGCATTGCTATGGAAAGTGTGGCAGAAGTGGCTAAAATCAGAGTGTGCAATGGGAGCCCCCTAAGTCGAGCAAGTTACATGATGTTTTCCATATCTCGTAGTTGAAACCAAACACTGACCAATGATTGAGTATGACAATGCAGACGTTCGGGATGACCTTATGTATGATGTTAGGCCGAATCAAATTAGTGATCGGCAAGAGAGGAAACTCCAGCATAGGGTATTTCTCCATAAAAATGATCTAAAAGGGACTATTTCCTAGGGAAGCTACCTGGGAAGCAGAGAAAGACATGGGAAGGTGACATTTAGAGTTCGTGAATACTTTCATGCAATAAATTTTGAGGACGAAATTTTATTAATTGGGAGAGAGTTATTAACATCCCAATTTTTATTCACCAAAAATTCCTTGAGCATATGGCAAGACAAGAAGAATAATATAGTGAATTTTGGGACAATGGAAGGATGTGCAAATACCTCCTGAGGAATTATTCGAATTTTCGCAAGTTAAAGCCAAAATAAATTATGAAAAACATCAAGAGGTCTCAAATAATTGAGAAAAAATATGAAAAATTGACTTTGAGGATGAGCAATATTATAAATGAATGTAGATGTTCACAAAAAAGAAATTAAATGCACACAATTATCTATTTGTAAAAAAAAAAAAAAAGGAAATACTACATATGGTCCTAAAGGAAAAGGATATCAAAAAGTATCAATATTTGATTCAATATCTAAAAACTCTTTAGAGATTTCAGTAATATAGATTTAAATTGAAAATTACTTGTTTGCCCCCATTGACAAGTCTATTTGTTGATAAGCATATGTGGCATATTGAAAAGTCATAGCATTATTGTGAACAAATGTACACATCATGTTGACAAGTCATAGCTCTTTGTTAATATTGTGGACAAGGCTAAAGTATTAACAAGGCTATATGACATATTGACAAGTCACACTATTACCATTAACAAGTGTATGTGACATATTAACAATGGGGACAAACAAGATATTTCACAATTTAAATCTATATCATCGAGACCCCTTGAAAGTTTTTAGATCATGATTCGTGAACCATATATTGGGACTTCTTTTCATATTTTTTTTGTTCCTTAGGACCATGTTGCGATTATGAATTTGAAAGCATTGCAGGATTAAAATGCATGTAGTTGTTAGCCAAAAAAAAAAATTAAATGCATGTACTCCCTCTATTTCATAATATAAATCCCTTCTAGAAGAATGATTTAATTCACAGTATAAGTCATTTGGAGCGTATTCCCTTCCATCATTTTTATAAGCAACTTTTTTTCTCATTGTGGAAAATGAAACGGTGGTTAGGGCAAGTTAAAAACAATGATTGTGTTAAAAATATTATATATTTTTTTAAATATGCCCCTATTTATAGAAAAAAGTAGGAGAGAGAATTAATATAAAATACATGAGAGAGAATGAGTAAAAAATATGAGAGGTAATGTATAATAAATGGCTATAAGAGAGAGAATTAGTGGTAAGTGTGAGATAATTATTATAAAGGTATATATTTACCTGAGGTAGAAAAGAAAAAAAGTAGTTTAAATTTGGAGATAAGAAAAAAAAAAGTTGCTTATATTAAGAACAAAGCATAAAAGAGAGAAAGTTGCTTATATTAAAAATAAAGCATAAGAGAGAGAGATTTATTTATAAAAAGGATCAAAGTGAGTATTTAATACTTATTTGTCAATTTTCCCCTATAATAAATGATTAAACAAGATCATTGCACTTTTTCTCTCCTTAAAAACCTTATTATGGATAAAGTTGGAAATTTCATTTAATTTAAAACAAATTTAATGAATTAACTACTATTTCTTATTTCTGATGAATTAATTGAAGTGAATTATATGCGAACCATAAGGAATAATTATTAATTTGTGAATAATCCCTCTCCTCCATAATATTATAAGTCATATGTCAAAATAATTTGTGATCCTAAATACAAGTCACTTTGCAAGAGTATTTGTAGATATCTTTCTTTTCAGTTTTCAATGAGGGGATAGAGAGTATATAGTTTTTAAATTTATGATATTTATTAAGGATAAAAAATGAAAATCAGAACAATTTTAGACAACTTTAATTATGAAATTAACTTTTCTTAGTTTCAGTAAATAAGTTATAAATATCTCATATTCGTAAAATTAAATAGATCTTGTTAATAAAAAACTAAATATGAGCCCAATGAACAAGCTAAATATCATAGCTGCCAAGAAGCAATCTACCCATATGGTAGAATTTAAGTAGTATTACTTCGAATATTAACTATAAGATCCAATTGATTTTTAAAAAAAAAATTTAGAAAAATTAATTATATTACTTTAAAATATTTAAATTTTTCATTTTTCATTAAAATATTTTTATCTAACTTATAAATTGATATATAATATAATGATATACAATATATGCTATAATTAAATAATTTATTTATTTTCATTAATTTCTTCAAAAAATAGTCAATTGGATCTTTATATTTAAAAGTGAAGGTGTATATACATTGGATTAGACACTTGGCAAGCAGGAAGCAAATTTTCTCAAAATATTTTCTCTTCTTTTTTTCTCAAAATCTCATCTCAACCTTTAGATAAAAATAAATGATCCAAATTTAATATTGTCTAAAATCATTATTATAGTGTTTTATTAATTAATTTTTTTAATTTTTATTTTGATATTGTAATTATAAACGGTGTAGATCATGTTTCAATAGTTTAACTTTTTTATTTGAGTTTAAAATAATAGTTTTATAAAATATAAAATCTGAACCATTCATTTTTTTTAATCTCACTGTTAAGATGGGATTCTTGAGAGAACCCAAACGCCACAAGCAATCTATGATAACAAAATTGACTTCATCACATGTGTCCATGTGTGTGTGATTGACAAATAAATAGGAAAAATTTTTGCATGTACTCAGTGCACCACTTCACTTGTGCACTGACCACTAAAATCATGACACCTCATGAGTTTTTTATCACATGTGTCAGCCTACTGTCCCATTCATATTATTTTAATATTTATTTTGAAATACATACATCTTTATTCTCTCTCATATGTACTGGATTTTTTAAAAAAAACAAACAATTAAAACATTTTCTCTCTCTCCCTCAATAAAAAACTCATGAGATTTCATAATTTTAATAGTCAATGCATAAGTGAAGTAATACACTGAGTGCATGCAAGAATTTCTCAATAAATAGAAGCCTAACTATCCTTGATCTATCAATTTCAATGTTTGTCTCATTTGCATTATACAGATCCCAATGAATTGATTAGTCTTCGCTCGTTTTGGACTGCTAATTTGCTCTTCTCCAACCTTCTTTTATTTTTGTCCAAACTCTTCTGTAAACTTAACTTCAAGTAATCTTTTTTTAACTATTATTCTTTCATGTGTGTGTGTAGTTGAGTGGCTGAATTGGATTTTTAGACATTGATTAGTCTTCACTCAATAACCACATGCTTAAATGGTCAAAGCTCCTTCAATCATAAAATAAGAGCTAGTTAAGTTAGAGAATTTATTTTGATTTTAAACATAATACTTCAATCTATTTTGTTTCTCCAAATTTATAAATTTTCCAGCTAAACTATCCTGCATATAATTGAGAGTCAAAATATTTCCATTGAGGTTTAGTTCCAATGGAAATGATTGTTAAAGAGGATATTTTAGTAAACTCAGCCCACATTTTGAAAAATATTAAATACCAATAATCCTGTGTATGTGTTAGTTAATGCTTAAGAGAACCCAAAGAATACCACTATAGCCCTTTTTTTTGCTTGCACAATATAATCCTTATTATAAATTTATTTTAACTAATTCTCATGTGTGTGTGTATACCAATAATTATTAGTGAAGTCATTAAATATGTTTCAACTTTTACAAGTTTACCCTCATTAAAATTTTCATTCTCCAACGAGAATTAAAGGTCAAATTGGAAAACATTCAACAATAACATGTAAGTAGTGGACATGTATTTAAAAACAAAATTTATTCTAAAATTAAACTTATAATAAGGATCAGAACGGTGGATGCTACCATGACTTTATATTTGTCTAATCATATACGTCTTGGTGATTAGTGATTGAAATCGAATCCAGTTGTTATGCATGATTTTGGGCTTGCTTTAATCTCCACAATCGACATCAAGTCTCCATAATTAGATTGAAATTTTGCAACTTTCAAGACAAAAGGTTAAAATTGTAAGGTTCGAATTTGATGCTTAACATGCACTTAATTTCTCTTTAATGTGATAGGACCTCAACAATTTAAATTTAATTTAAATAGTCTAAGTTTAGAATTTTTATGACTTTTTAAATTATTAATTCATTTTTTTTATTAGAAGATCGTAAGATTATCTTTACTTTTAATTTTATATACTAATATAAAATTTTATTTAAATAGAAGAATTAAATTAAATTAAATCTGAAGCATCTAAAACCAATCTATCCTGTGCTCCCTGAAATTTTAGACATCACGCCAGTAGATATCCCATGTTTCCCTTCAAAATGTATCCATCTGTCCAAAATTAAACAAATCCTAAGTTAACAAATTATGCCTATCAAAATCATTAGCCATAAACTTATTATGGTTATCAATATCATTTTGTCTATCTGTGCTAAAAAAACAACCTTTTTCGAATCCCATCACTTTCACTTATAGCTTTAAAAGTTAAAACAAACAAAAGAATCCCTAATGGCGTTTGAAGATTTTGAGGAAATATAGGAGTTTGGATCACTAAAATGAAGGTTCCAAACATTGTGGAACATAACACCTACACATGTATGGTTGGTTCGGTGCTTAAGGAGTTTTTCACTCGCAAATCGTTAGCCCCACCACAAGTCAAAAACAAGGCATATTAAATGGCCACGTTCTCTGTTGGACGATCAGGAAAGGTTCATTTATTAAATGCACGTAGTTGGTGGCAGAAAAGAAATTGGATTCATGTAGTTGTTGTTCGTAAAAGAGAAATTAAATGCGCAATATTTGTGGAAAAAAAAAAGGGGAAATTTGAGGTATGGTCCCAAAGGAAAAAAAAGGGGGGGAAATTCTAAAAAAAAACAAGCGAAATAGGGAAATTTCAATTTAAAACAGCAAAATCGGAAAATCTCAAATCAGTCTTTTTGTACTTTTTCGTTATGTAATTATGAAAATGCCACTAGATTTTTAATAACATGGGTATATTAATTCACAATAAGAGTATCTCAGTTAACAATAATAGAAGCATTTAGGTACTAGATATTTACACTGTGAATTGTTTGTGATATTGTTGTTAATTGAAATAATGTTATTGTGAATTATGATACTCGTATTGTTAAAAATCCAGTGACATTTTCATAATTACACAATAAAAAAATACAAAAAGACTAATTTAGGATTTCTCTATTTTGCTACTCTTAATTGAAATTTCTCTATTTTCCTTATCTTTTTTTTTAGGATTTTTCCAAAAAAAAAACAAAACATCAAAAAGTTTATTCAACATAGATCTAAAAACTCTCCACGGTCTTAATGATATGGATTCAAATTAGGAAATTACATGTTTCCCCCCTTGACAAGTTTATTTGTTAATAAGCATATGTGACATATTGACAAGTCATAGCATTATTGTGGACAAGTGTATAGGTCATGTTCATAAGTCATAGCTCTACGTAAGTATTATTGACAAAGCTATGTGTTGACAAGTCACAATGTTACCATTTATAAATATATGGGTCATATTAATAAGTCATAGTATTATTGTTGACAAGTTTATGTCCCATATTAATAATAGTGGTAATAGTGGTAAGCAGATAATTTCACAATTTAAATGTATATCGCTGAGATCTCTTGAGAGTTTTCAGATTGTGAATCATATAGTGGGACTTATATATATATATATATATATATATATATATATATATATTTTTTCTTTAGTGCCATGCTATGATATGAATTTGAAAGCATCGCCTAATTAAAATGCATGTAGTTGTTGGCCAAAAAAGAAATTAAATGCATATACTCTCTCCATTCCATAATATAAATCGTTTTTAGAATAATGACCCTTTTCACAATATAAATTATTTGGAGAGAATTTAATAGGTATCTATCAATTTTTCCCTTGTTTTAATGTTTAAACAAGATCATTATATTTTTTTCTCTCCTTTAAAACCTCATTTAATATGGGTAAAGTTGAAAATTTCTTTTAATTTAAGATAAATTTAACGAGTTAACTACCATTTCTTATTTCTAATAGATTAGTTGAAGTAATTTATATTGTAGACCATAAAGAATAGTTATTAATTTGTAAATACGCCCTCTCCTCCATAATATTATAAGTCACATTTCAGAATAATTTTTAATCCTAATACAAATCACTTTGCCAAGAGTATTTGTATATATCTTTCTTTTCCAGTTTCCAATAAGGGAATAGAGAGTATATAGTTTTTAAATTTATGATATATATTAAGGATAAGAATGAAAATCAGGACAATTTTAGACAACTTTAATCATGCAATTAACTTTTCTTAGTTTCATCAGCAAATTATATATAAATATCTCATACTCGTATGATTTTTTTTTTCTTTTGGCATGAATCTCGCATTAGGCCAGCTTCCCTAAAATTATATTAAACATTGTTATGATCCTACCATTAGGGCCAGCTAACCTAAAATTAAATTAAACTTAATAATTAAAAAAACTAAAATGGGAGCACAGTATGGTCGTTGCACAAATGAACAAGCTAGAGATCATAACAGCCAAGAAGCAAGCTATCCATAATGGTAGAATTAAGTCCATGCATTGGACTAGACGCTTGGCCACCAATTTACGATAACGAAATTGGACTTGCGCACAAGTGTGTGTGTGTGTGAGAGATTGATCCTTGACTTATCAATGAAGGTGAAGCCTCACCAACCTTGATCCATCAACTTCAATAGTTGTCTCATTTGCATATTGTTCAGATTGCTCGTTTTGGACTGCTAATTTACTTTTCTCCAACCTTAACTTCACATAATCTTGATCTTTTTTTTATTTTTTATTTTTTATCTCACTCCCTTTCACTTGTATCTCATTCTCGAAAAATAACAAAAGTATTAAATAGATGAATTTTTCCATATTTTGCTTTTATTTATAAATTGTGCACATATTCTCTTACTTTCCTTTTATCTTTCAGCATTTACATCTCTTTCTCCTATCTTTATATATCAACAGAGGTAAAATTATCAAGGGAAAATCTTAAGGATTTTAAAATTTCATTGAAAGACTATAATGCCCCTATTTAAGATAAAAATGAATATTTATAATCTATATATTCTCATATATTCTTAATCTTAACGTCAGGATCTATGCTTTTTTTGAACCATTGGGATATCAACTTTTAGTAGACCTACGTACAACAACATTGAAATGCAATATATATAGATTAAAAATGGAAAATATTCATTTTTTAACTTAAATAGGGGCATTATAGTATTTCAACAACATTATAAAATCTCTAATTAGGCCTCACGGCCTAATTAATAGTTTGTTGAAAGTGTAGGCTTAAATTTAGATTTTAATATTTCAAAATGATTTATTTAGGATTCTCTCAATTATCAAAAACTCATTTATTATACAACAAGTTACTTATATTATGAAACAAATTTTTTAAATACAAGTTACTTATAAACTAAACCAGAATGGTATATAGACATGTATATGGCTGAATTGGATTTGAACTTTGTTGGGTTTAAACTAGGAATAGCTCTTCAAATGATCTTTAATGCATTTCATGTGGACCTAAGCTCAATAACCAAGTGTTTAAATGGTCAAAACTTCATCTCCTTGGATTAAGAAGAGCTAGTTAGAGAATTTAGTTTGATTCTAAACATAATACCTCAATCTATTTTGTTTTCCCAAATTTATAAATTTTCCACCTAAACTATTCCTATAAAGGTGCAATTTCAATGGAAATGATTATTAAAGAGGATATTTTAGTAAACTCAGCCCACATTTTAATTTAACTATTTTGTCCGAAAAAGTAGTTATCAACTCTTATTGAATGAAGGGAGGGAATAGTTGTTTAGTGAAGTACTGAAGTATGACTTCCTGCCCTTCCTCGTTCCTACACAGCACCTCAACACCAGAAGTATTTCACAATTTTTTAAAAAATATTACACACAATTATTACCTAAGAGAATCCAAGAATCCCGCTATAGTTAATTTTAACTAATTCTCACATACCAATAATAGTTAAGTCATTAAATATGCTTCTAGTTTTACAAGTTTACCCTCATTGAATTTTTCTCTCCCCAACATGAATTAAGAGTAAAACTGGAAAACATTCATTAATAATACATAAGTGGACATATATTTAGAAACAAAATTTCTTCTAAAATAAAACTTCCAATAAAGATCAAAGTGGCGCATTCTTCCATGACTTGTTCAGTTTGCTAGTCGTATACGGCTTGGAGACTAGTGATTCAAGTTGAACCCACTTGCTGCGCCTGATTTTGGGCTTGCTTTAAACTCCACAATCGACGTAAGTGTCCATAATTTAAATAAAATTTTGTAACTTTCTATACAAAAGGTTAAAATTGTAGGGTCGGCATTTAATGCCATGTCCATAATTGAAATGAAATTTTGCACCTTCAAAGACAGAAGGTTAAAAATGTAGGGTCGGCATTTAATGCTTAACACGCGCTTAAATTCTTATCATCGAGACCTCAACTATTTAAATTTAATTTAAACAGACTAAATTTGAAAATTTTAATGACTTTTTAAATGATAAATTTATTTTTATTAGAAAAGATAGTTATAAGATTATTTTTATTTTTAATTTTACTTTTATATTCAAATAAAATTTTATTTACATATAAAAATTAAATTAAATCTGAACCATCAAAAACCAATCTATCCCATCCCCTCTAAAATTGTAGACATCATGCCGGTCAGACTCAAGACAACTGGAGATATCCCATGTTCCCCTTCAAAATTTATTCCTCTGTCCAAAATTAAATAAATCCTAAGTTAAAATGCAACAAATTAAGCCTACCTAAATTATTAGCCATAGACTTATGGTTATTAATATCATTTTGTCTTCGTGTTAAAAAAACAAAAAAGATTGAGAGGGAAGCGCCAAGTAATCTATCAAGCATATAACAAGAAAATCAAAACCTATATTTTGCTGGTATCATAGAATTGTGAGCTAAATAGAGGAGGAAAACGGATGACAAGAAACAAAGCACACATATATATAGACTAACAGAGCACTCTCCTTTTAAGTGCTCAAAACAGAACATCACAATAAAAAGGATATTTAGGTTACTCAGTTCAATCATTAACTACATTCTATTACTCACTTCTCAGCGCCATTACAAATGGATAAGAATCTCAGACTGTGTATGCTTGCTGAATTGTTTCTATGTCCAGCCCCTTCAGTCTTACAACTGATTCTACATGACCTTTTAGTGTATGCAGCTCTCTCAACCTGCATTTAGTCACCACAACACAAATAAACATATGATTGAGGTGCATGGGTGTTAAATTCAAGTGTGAAACACACACACACACATTTGTTTCATTTTATTTCTTAGCAGCAATAAAAGGCCCTTGTGATTCTCTACCAAGTTGCTTAAATTCATGTAAAGAAACGGAAGTACTATGATGCTTGTGTATGCATACCTTGCAATTTCAGCTCTCCTTTTTGCTTCTTCAGCCATTTGATTGAGTTCATGGAAATGAGTGCGCTCGTGGAACAATTTGGGGTCAGGTGCTTGTAATCCATGCAGTGTTCTTTGTGCATGTGCCCATTGAAGTTCCCTTTGTTCCTTCCCAAAGTCCTTTTGTCTTGTGAACGCAACCTACATGCCAATGAATCCAGTGAGCACAGAGCTGGAAGAGAAGACCTTAGCTTGGATAAGATAATGCATCAACAAACTCCACATGGCGTACTTACCCTTTGTTCAATGACAAGATCCCAAGCCCTCCCACTCAAAGCATAGCGAATGAAGAACTTAAGGAAATCAAGTGGGATATAGAATATGATGTTGTATAACCATATTACACCAGCCCATCCCCAACCTATTCCTTCAATTGCAGCAAAGCTCCAGTTTGCATAGACTGCGATCAAAGTAGCAATCTGCACATAACAAATCCATCACTAATGTCATCATCTTTATCAATAATGCTACTGGAAAAGAGCAGTAACACAATAAATGAACATTTAGCTACTTGCTTACCAGCTGGGCAATCACGAAAGCAGTTACCAGCAGAACGCCAGGACGCTCAACATATGACCAGCCTCGGGACCGAGTTACGAATATAAGGGCCTGACTAATAGTGCTCACTTGAAGATATATTGCTGAAGCAAGTTTTCGGAAATCATTATGAGCAGTTTTCTCGAGAGTTGAAACTCCAAATACTCGCTGAAAAATAAGCAGAACAATAGACCATCTAAGTATACCAAACAAACAAAAGCTCCATGTTGAAGACAACAGTAGACATACAAGGGAAAATATTCATGGAACGTAATTGCAGGTATACCGGGAAGAAATTTGTTTTGTATGCTACCCAAAAAAATATCACTGTCATCATTGCCAAGTAACTTCCAAGTACAATTCCAGTGGTAAATATCTCTGCTAACTTCCAGCTATCTGGCAGAGGAGATGGCTTTACTCGATCTTTAGAAATGGTCATTATAGTACCTGACATGTAGTCAAATACAATTAGAACTCAGAACTGCATAGGAGCATGCTCTAGAAGACAAAAGAGGAGACAGTAACAAAAAAGAAACAACAAACCATCATTTAGAATGGCGATAATGAGAACCATGAAAGGTGGGAAGTCAAACTTCCAGATAAGAGCCAGCAACATAAAACCAAGCTGCAACACCGTGCCAAACATATAGTATGGAGTAAGAACATATGAAGCAAAAATATTTATCAACAATGCAGAAGCAAGGTGAAAAATCGGTAACAGGGCAGAAAAAATTTACGTACCACAATACGAATGGTAATTGAGACAGCATAAATCTGGATAAAAAACAAATTTGTTAGCATTTTAGTTTAATTAGAATCTAATACTAATGCTAACCCAAAGTTCATTTAGCCCAAACAAAAAGAAAACAAAGAAAGAAATAACGTGTGCCATAGCAGCAGAAGTGTTAGCAACAGGTTTTTTTTTTCCGTGGGGGAGGGGGCGCTTTTTAAGTATTGAGAGAGAAGAGATCACAATAGTTCAATTGCTCACTGTATAATTTTTCATTCTCTGAAAGATGGCCCGACTAGTCAAAACAGCACTGATGATAACACTAAGACCAGGTTCAGTCAAAACAATATCAGATGCACTACGAGCTGCATCAGTTGCGTCAGCGACAGCTATACCAATGTCTGCCTTTTTAAGGGCTGGCGCATCATTCACTCCATCCCCAGTCATTCCACAGATATGTTTCCTAGCTTGCAAGCGTTTCACAATCTCATACTTGTGCTCTGGACAGTTATACAGTTACATAAGTATATAACTAAAGATTTGTCAACATGCCTGCGCCACTAAAATTATTCTCAATGGGAAAGGAAACATACGGTTCAATACATGTCAAACTCAAACAAGTAGGAGAAGGCTCAAACAATGAACAACATAGAAGAATACCAGGGAAAACACCAGCAAATCCATCAGCTTTTTCAATCAGTTCATCAACAGGTAAAGCAGCAATGGATTCATCCTTGTCCTGCCCAAGTAATGCTGATGAAGGATACATGTTGGTACCCATTCCCAAGCGGCGGCCTGTTTCCTTCCCTATAGCTAGTTGATCCCCTGATGAAAAGGAAGGAAACTAATAAATAAAAATTTGACAAGGGATTAGGGGAGATCGATATCACAGTCCTGTTGGAATAAAATCCATCATTAGGCAAAAAACAAAAGCCAATTTCCAATGGGTAGCGTGGATCACATAAATTCTGACTATATTATGGTGAAGATGATGTTGACAGGTTTTTTTCGTACGGATCAATAACATGGAACATAGTACTTCATCATCCGTAAGGCTTTGTTTTAGCTATGTAATATTTCATTACACCCCTGAATATCACAAGTATCGTCTGGTGGCCAGAATAATGATCAGGAATGGAACTCAGATGTCAAGACTAGGAGCACATCAATGGTTTGGTTGGACCCAATAGTTTATTCCTATCCATCTAAGACACTCATCAGCCACAAAGTAAACCAGAAACTGAGTCCAGTACCACAATGGAACTGGATCAAGGATCAAAGATTTCAACTATAGTGCGTAAAATTGACCTGTAATCATTTTGACATTTACTCCAAGGTTAAGTGCCCTCCGTATCGTTTCAGCACTATCATGCCTAGGTGGATCAAACAGAGGCATAAGACCAATAAACTGCCATGGACCTCCAGCACTCTCTTTCCTTCCTTCTGGAACTTCCTGTTAAAATGGGAAAACCTTATACCGTAAACATTTCAAGCATAAAGTAAGACACTTGGCAAAGTCTGTAGGGATACGTATTTGCCACATTATCAAGCATGAGAGCATCGAATAATTCAATCACCTGGTATGCTACAGCCAGAGATCGCAAACCACGCTCTGCAAACTTATCTATCACTGCATGAACTCTTCGTTCAATGTCTGACTTATTGTGCGCAAGATTAAGAATCTAACAATCATTCATTACCAATCACAATCAGTATGAGCCATATACATAGCATAAAATGTTGTAAACACTGACAGTATGTCACCTGCTCTGGTGCACCTTTGCTCACTCTATGCATTTTACCATCATGGTCTATATAAGTTAATGCCGTCCGCTTATCAGTAGGATTGAAAGGAAGAAAATGTATTTCTTGAATGCCAGCACGAGCCTTCAGCAGCATGAATTAGAAAAAGAAAACTTATCACTAACTTGAGCACAAGACAAAGTGGAAAGGTTATGATTGTAGGTTGGCAGATGTAGCTTATAAATATATCACGTATGAAGAACAGCAGTAAATAGTAAATCAACGACTAACCTCCTTTGGATCAGCCAGCATCCCAACAATGGCACAATCTATTGCATCTTGATTTTCAAGTCTTGAGGCTCGAGCTGCCATTAACACAACAGTATCTGGATCCACTCCTTTCGCAAAAACCTTGTGTTGAAATAAAAAGAACTTTTACAGAGGACACGACACTGACAGAAATAAACTGGCAAAAACATCATTCATCATCTCACCTCAACAAGATTCTTGTCAACAGTCAACTTGTTTAAAGTTAAAGTTCCGGTCTTGTCGCTGCAAAGTACATCCATGCCTGCCATCTCTTCAATAGCCGTCATCCTCTTGGTGATGGCTCCCTGCAGACATTATAACCATTAGTTTTAGGACTAACATATCTATACTACAAGAATGCTCCAAACTTGCCAAGGAATCTAACAAACCTGCTGAGATAACCTATGAGAACCAATGGCCATAGTCACAGAAAGGACAGTGGGCATGGCAATTGGAATTCCTCCAATAAGAAGTACAAGAAGGTTATCAATTCCAGGGCGATATTCTCGATCTTGGATGGGATACATGACAACAATCTCAACAATCATCCCGACGGCAATTGAACATATGCAGAAGTTCCCAATTGCGGTCAAGACCTACATAAAATAATGCATAAGAACAAGGGAACACTGAAACATGAACTGTGCATTTAAGAGCAGGAAAAGGTGCCTCCTCCCGTGTTACCTTTTGGAAGTGACCCACTTGATTAGTGGTATCTACAAGGTGAGCAGCTTTCCCAAAAAAGGTATGAACACCAGTGGCAATGACCACAGCTTCAATCTCTCCTTGTTTGCATGTAGAACCAGAATATACACCATCACCAGGTCCCTTAGTCACTGGCAAGGACTCTCCAGTAAGAGCAGACTGAAAAGCACGAAACATAGAAGAAAACGGGGAAAGAAGGCTGTGATTGACCCATTTGGCATGCATGTTTAAGGATAGCATTGAAAAATTTTAGTTATAAGCAGATCAAAACAATAAGAGAACCCACTTGGTCAATTTTCAATGGATCCCCTTCGAGTAAACGAGCATCAGCTGGTATAATATCCCCAAGTTTAATACTGATTATGTCACCAGGAACCAGAACCGAGGCATCTTGCTCATTCCACCTGCCATCTCGAAGAACCTTTGCAATGTAGACACAAGAAAAGAAACTTATAAGGACAGGGAAAACAAGGGAGAGATACCACTAATGTCAAATTCACATAAATGTTAAGCTAATAATGTCACCAACGGTAATTATTAATTCGTCCCTGATGTGAAGTGAATAAAACAAACAATAGTTAAAATTGACACCTTGGCTTTTGGAGCGAGGCGAGCCATGAGAGCGGCTGCAGCATTACCCGCATTATTCTCCTCGATGAAACTGATAGTCGAATTGATAAAAAGCAGCGTGATGATACCCACAAAATCTTGCCAGTCAGGAGGCTTCCCCTGCATTAAAATTGTGAGGAAACGATTCAATTATTCGCAAATTATTAAATTTTACACTGCAACCTTTGTAATAATATACTCACCCCTCCATTGGCAAGCGCTATCGCCATTATAGCAGCTGCCTCCATGACCCAAGACAGAGGGTTCCACATAAATCCCAAGAACTTCAAAAATTTGCTCTCCTGAAAATTTCCCGGAAAATAAAAATTCAAAAAACACACTCTCACTCAACATTCTGAATGAGATGGCTTGAACAAGCCAAGGAGCTAAGATAACGACTAAACCTTTTTCTCCTCAAGCTTGTTGTGGCCAAAGATGGCCAGTCTCTCTTCAGCAGCATTAGAGGTGAGACCTTCCCTGCTACATCTCAGATTCTCTAAAACCTCCTCAATGGGTATGTTCTCCTGCATTTAAGGGAAAAAAATCAAAATACCGACCAAGCGGAAAAGCAAAAATCACCCATAATGGCAACAAAGCCAAAAGCCATTCAGATCTATTACCAAATCCACAGCTTCCTTCAAAACAGCCTCCAAAATTTCAGACTTCTCCGCCATCTCGACTCTCTATCACTCTCTCTTCTCTCTCTCTAAAAAACCATTCAAAGATCAAGAGCCGGAGAGACAAACACGGTTCATAAACCGCAATAGCTGGTAGAACTGAGCGGATAGAGTATACAATGACAAGCGTATATCTATGGGTTGAAGATGATTATACTGATTTGATTTCTGACCCCAGATTCCTTGGACCGAAGAAAGCAACGAGCGACACCCAACGACAGCAAATCTGCAGAAGGAAACGACGCAGAACCCAGAGAGAAAAACCGCAATGAATTCCAGTACGGCCACTATAAAGCGGAGTATAGCAGGAAGTTAGCACTTAGCAGTCCAATTTTATTTCTTTTTTATTATTATTATATTGAGATATTTTGAGAATTTTGTCCGAATTAAACTTCACATGAACCTGAAGCATATCGCCTCGAAACTACAAAACTATTTTTGGCCTTTCTTTTTTTAATGCCTGCTTCGTTTGTTGTAATGTGTATCAGTAAAAGTGAGTCAAAGTCGAAGACCCCTTGAAGAAAATCCGGAAGGTCGCAAAAATGGCCGTGTGTTTGGTAAGAATGCGAGAGGAAGTGGGTGGGGCTAACGTAAGAAGAAGAAGTGTTTTTCTTTTATTGCCCATAACGTAAGATGATGATCTTTTTTATATGACAAATTATACATAAATTAAAGGGCATTTTTGTAGTGACAATTTTTTTAAGGAGTGATTTTATCCTAAAAGTTTTTTAGATGATATTCTGTACTCATTTAAAATAATTTATAAGTGGTTTATTGTGAAGTACGAAATAAATATGTGAGAGCGATTTTTCTCGTATTTTGTGTATAAGATTTTATTTAGCTAAAATAAGTTATAACACACAAGTCCTTGTCTCAAAAGTTTAAAAAATATATCAATTTTATCATAGCCGTTAACTCTATTAGTTTTTACCGTTATTTGATCGAATATCCTAAGTTGACAATTCACATGTCATCCACGTAATTTTCTTTTTAACTTCAAATTTGTCTCATAAGTACATATATCATCTACTACATTTTCTTTGAAGTTAGATTTAAGACTTATGAGGGAAATTTGTACCTTAAAAAAATAACATGGATAATATATGTATTGTCAGCTCAGCATACAATTAAGGGTCAAAATTAATTACGTCAATGGTAAAATTGCTTCCTTTTTTAAACTTCCAACATAAAATTGCCGCCCAAAAAAGTTCTAAGGCTAAATCGCCCCTTATAGAGAAACTTCTAAAACAAAAATGCCCATTAACTAATTATATATTCAACAACTTATTTTTATATTTTAATAAGTCCATATTAAATTAAGATAACAATTTTTACCCGGCAAAATCATAAACCATTCTTAATGACAAGTGTTTTTTTTTTAATGTGTGAAAGTAAGTTTTCTAAAGTCCTTCATACTTCCGGGAGGAAGATATACATCCATGACTTTTAGTCATAGGAATATTGAGCTTGAGGTATGAGTGTTTAGTACGAGGGATTTGAAGAGGGGAAAGAAATTGATGTGTCGGATTTAAAAAAATTGGAAGAGTGTGATTACAAAACTTTAATAAAAAAACATATAAAATAAAAGAGTCAATAAGATTAATTAAAAACGTTTAACCCTACTTCTCTTTCTTTCTTCTTTTTTTAAATCCAACTCAAAATAATTTTCCACTCATCTTCCTTTCCCTCTTGATTCCAAACAAGCTCTTAAGGGAAGTGTTTAATATCATTGGGGCAGCTTGGCCAAATTATTATAATTAGTATTTTGAAAATAATACAATAATATTCTCTGCCATCAATGAAATAATATTAAAAGGGGGCAATTGCTGAAAAATATCTCGCAGCAAAATTTATTAGCCAAAGATATCCAAAATTTATTTAAAAACTCGAGTTTAACATACCCTAAGCATATGCAAGTCTTCTTCACCATCATGCAGCATCTTTTACTATACGTGCAAAACAAAATTAATTTGCACACTATGAAAAAAAGTTCAACACAATTAAATAAAGTTACCCTTGCAATTGATAAGTTACTATTTTTATTTTTTTGCCAGAAATGATAAGTTACATTTACTCAAATACCCAAGTCCTTAAATACACATGTACAATAAATTACTATGTAACAAGGGATTTTTGGTAATTTTCAATGTTATAAATTTTGATTTTATGAAAAAAGAAATTATCATGTTCCTCATAAAAAGCCAGACGGAATCTGAATAAATTATTGAGTGCATTGTTGGCAAAATACAATTGTTGGGCTTATGAGTTATATGATTGTCTGAGTGCCCACAAGACAGCACATTCCTCCCCCTCCTGTTGCCTGGCTTTCCACTAACTACTACTTATTTTTTGTCTTTTTTTAAAAGGGACATTTTTGTTTATACAGCCACTTTGTCTGAAATTTTAAACTAGTTTTTTGTTGTTGAATTTTTACCTTCATTAAATATATGTCACTTATAGCTAAATTTTAACTCATCATCTCTCATACTCACTCTTTCTAAATACTTGTATAATTAAAAAAGAAGTATAAAAGTTATATATTTATTGATTTTAACTAATATTTTGAATAGCATAATTTTATTAGTTTTTTCTTATATAAGAGATCTGATGGAGTAAAGCTTATTGTTTAATTTCTTTCAAAATATAAGTTCCTTTCAACCACCTCATTCAAATTAATCAAACACAATAACTCATTAAATTTTACTTAAATTAAAAAAAATAATAAAATACATTGATTACTCCTCTGTTTTACCTGAATTACACAAACATCTCATCTACTTAAAAAACTTATATAAACCTCATTTAAAATTAAAATTTATGCTATAGAAATATCCCTTACATATTTATGATTTCATTTTCACCCACCTGATTGATAGTTGATCGTTAAGTTTAATTATTAAATATTTATTTTGATCAAAATGCCCCTCTTTCATCAAATGAATAAACATATGTATTTGCCTAAAACAAAATTCTACTACAAACAAAAAATAATCATAATACAGATATGTTCAAAATTTTCAAAATATTAGAATTTTATAAATTTTATTTATACTATTAAATTTAAAATTTTAGATTTTTTGATCATATTTATTAAAACTTATTTAGCTAATATTCTTTTAGAGTGCTAAAAACATTTATTTATTTGTCTTTTTGTCAATGAAAACATTCCTGAAAGGCATATTTTTATTCACCATATATTATCAATAATATAAATTTGAGATGTTATATAACTTATATTAATTTTAAATTTTAATTTCTTAAATACATTTTCGGACAAACATTTATAAACATGTTTATTTAAGTATGCATATAATAAAATAATTAATCATACTTTTAATTAATTTTTCTCTCTCTGTGTCAATTGATTTTGAAAAGGTAAAAAATAAATTAAGAAAAAAAGTTTTAAAGTACTCAAACAGTTATTGCAAAAATTATAGAATTAGTAATAATAAAGGGAGGTCATTGTATTTTACTCAAAAAAATTCAATATTGCTCTTATTAAATGAGGCTTTAGACGGGAAAGGAAAATATAATGAGAAATATTTTAAGCATTAATTTTATCACATCGCCTAATCCTAATTGTAAGACTCAATTCACTTTTTTAAATAATTCTAAAAAAATTAATTACATTAACTCAAATCATAAAAATTTATTGTTTTCGTCAGATTATTTTATTTAACTTATAAATTAATATATATAATATAATTAAATATACTATATTATATAATTAAGTAACTTATTTTATTTCTTTAACTATTTTTTAAAAAAAGGCAATGGAAAACGAAGTAGTATTAAATTGGCAAATGACATTAATTACTCTTCAGGCACGCAAAAAGGAACATCAATTACTCTTAAATGCTTGTGTTATGGACAAGAAAAATATTTTTATAAGTTTATTTATATTTTAGGGAGTTATATAGACATATGGCTACTAAAAATTCATTTGACACTCAGATCAAATCAAAAGACTGATCACACGTTGAATTATTAGGTTTGATACGGTTTTTAACGTTATGCCAAAAGGGATTTATCTTCACAGAAAGAAACACAGTTCTGCAAAAAAGGATACGAAAACTTACTTCCCATAAAATATCTTATTGGTGCACGTCAAATCTACACCCACACATATTTTGTTCCTAATTCTCCACCTAACTTCCTCTTTCTGCCCACCAAATGTCATAAAATAGATATTGTCAATTACTTCCACATAAAGTCTTATATCTTTTATGTTGTAGTTGTAATTAACAAATATTGTCTGAATAGTGAATACATAGAGGGTGTGATAAATAATCGTCTTAATGAAGAGGACACACACAAGCATTTAAATGGTAGTTGTATATTAAAAAATCAGTTATTTATAACACACATACATATGTGCACGTTGATTTGTCTAGTATAACCTTTATAATATAATCATATGTATTGTAACCTCTCTCTCTCTTTTTTTGTTATGGAAACTCCTTTATACATGCAATTAATAAAGATACTTTTATGAGAGAATTATAAATTTAGTAGGTTAATTGAACTAAGTCTTATATTTAGAA
The DNA here is from genome assembly GCA_037177275.1 of Acacia concinna. Classification (NCBI taxonomy): domain Eukaryota; kingdom Viridiplantae; phylum Streptophyta; class Magnoliopsida; order Fabales; family Fabaceae; genus Acacia; species Acacia concinna. The sequence goes on from JBAGKO010000016.1 coordinate 1,841,373, forward strand.
TTAAACTAAACTTACCGCCTAGCTTTTATAATAGATTTAGATTTAGACAAGTAGCAGCAACAAAGTCTTTATTCCACTAAGTAGGTTAACTACATGGATTATATGGCATCATTGTGCTATATTGCAAACTATATTTTTAGACATATTATTAATCAAAAGACTTCACTCAGCAACAATCTTGTTGAATGTTTATTTCTACTTTCTATCTCCCTTTGCCCCTTTTAATGGCCTTCATATTAATTTATCAACCCTCTTTTAAAAGGTATCCAAACCAGCTCAAACAACACTACTGTTTAAAAAATTAATTGTTCAATTCAAGATGTAAAAATATTGTTATGCTTATCTAATCCTTTTTTATTAAAAATTAAATACTACTCTCTTCCACCCGATATAAGATCATGTTGGTTAGTAATTAGCACGAAGCAAAAAAAAATGGTAGTTTAATAATTTAATATGTCTTAAATTGAAAAGTTTTATCGATTTTATCCTCATCAAAAATTTGATTTTTAAATACATACTTATCATATATCATATATTTATTTATTTTACAGGTAGTAAAATTGGAAATCAGTCATTAAGTATCTTGTAGCCTCTAATGGTTTGGGTTAAAATTTCCTTCCAAAAACTTCTTATATTATATAGTAGGGACTCGGGAGTATACATAAAATGGAAGTTAGCCTATCAATCAAATAGAAGGAAAAAATAAAAATAAAATATTAAAATATTAAAAAATCAAAATAATATTTATTTACCTGAATTAAAACTATATTTTAAAGTCAAATAAGGTCGTTCAGAACAAATGAATTATATTGGGAACGGAAATGGCACTAGAGGCAGAATGTAACTTGCAGCCCAAAAAAAAGAAGAATGTAACTCGTGATATGAAAACGGGAAGCAACTTTTCTTCATTACTGCTCTCGTTCTTTGCATCTCTCATATTTAAAATGACACTTTTTGGTGTTATTTGGTAGAGTTAGTAAAATAGATTGGACCAGTATCAGCCCACCAATTTTGACGGGTTTAGGCTGACATAAAAACGGGTTAAATGAGCCAACCCATAGAGCTGAGGCAAGCTGGCATGTTTAAATATTTTTTTTATTTTTATAATTTAAACTCACTTATTTGAGTCAAATACTTTTGTCCCTTTATTTTTAATGTTGTGTTTAACAACTTTTTTCATATTTTTTATATGGCATTATTATTTTCATATTATATTTATTTAATCTACTATTATTAAATTTAAAAGAGAGAAATTTACATATTTTTGTGATATAAATGGTAAAAAAAATGAAGGTAAAAATGAAAAATAGTTTCATAATACAAATGTATAAAAGAAACGGAGTGTGATATGAATGGGTGAAAGAAAAAAAATAAAAATAAAAAATTCCGCTAGCCCGCCACCCGCCTAAACGAGTTCGGTTGGCATATAGCCAACCCGTTATTATTAGCCCACTAACGAGCTAGCCCAATTCCCACCTTTATTATTTGGGAGGTCTTCCTATCTTTTTTTTCTCCTTAAAATAACTTTTAAGGTCATATATTTTTTTAAGTACCACTCAATATGTTAAAATGATTTTTTGTACACTATATACTATAAAAAAATTTTAAACAGCATCCAGTATCTGGCTGCATCTAAAATACTTCTCCAGTAACATTTTATATTTTAAACTAAATTTTAGCTCCATAAACTAATTTTAAACAACATCCAATATCTCACAAACTGCATTTAAAATATTTCTCTAATAACATTTTATATTTTAAACTAAATTTTAACTCTTTCAATACTCAGTATCTTAAATTTATAGTGATCATTGCTACTAAAAAAATAATTAAAGAAATCTTGCAAGATAACGGGTGCTCCTAAAAAAATTATTTTATGCTGCATAATTTAAGATATAAAATATTATTAAAAAATAATTTAGGTGCAACCTATCAGATACTTAGTGTTATTTAAAATTATTTTATGGTATATAGTGTATAAAAAATCATTTTAACTTATTGGGTAGTACTTAAAATAAATACATAATCTTAAATATTATTTTTAAAAAAATTAACTGGGATCGCCTCCTAAATATTACCTAAAACGATGTCATTTTAAACATAGGAGGGCAAAGTACGGGAGCAAGCTTCCGTGAAAACCCATGACAGTGCGCGGGAGTAGGTCAGTTTTTCTTGGGGTGGTCTTTCTTTCTTTTCTTTTTCAACTTGTTTGAGCTTTTTTTCAAGATTGCTTTTTGTCTTCCCAATATCTATTTTATATTCTCATTTTCCTTTTTCTTTTTTTATTTTATGTTTCGAAGTCTATCCCTTCCCACCCACATGGGCCATCACTCTTTCAACTTTCAACCTTTTTTCTTTTCTCTTTTCTTTCTTTAAAAAATGCTCGTAATAAATATCAAATCCGTAAGGCTTTATTTTTTTTGTCAACAAATATATGGACCACGAAGACCCACCAGAGTATAGGCATAAACATGGCTTTATTCACTGTAACATAATATATATAAATATAATAGTTATTTTTATTTATATCATATATTTTAACGCTATATATATGTGTGTGTATGTGATGGTTGAACAACCGTCATATATGTGTTCAAAATATATGGCGGTTGTTTCAAAAAACTGTCATTTATTATTTCTGGTATATCACAATTTTTTGAAACAACCGTTATATATTATTTTTAATATATGACAGTTTTTTATAACAATTGTCATATATTATTGATTTTTTTTAAAGACGTGGGACTCGCTTTCAATTACCCCTGCATATACAATAAAATAAAAATAAAATTACATATTCAATCAATCTTGAGTTGAATTAAACCAAACAGTATTTTAATGATAGAATCAAGATCATTAATCATTTTAAGTATTCTAATGACTTTCTTGGTTCTTATTATTGTAATCAAATAAATAATAATTAGTTATATATTGGCTTTTTTATTAAAATACTTTGACCAGTAAACATATATACTGAAATGCTACAAGAGGAAAAAAATTTATTAAGATGCTACACTTAAAATCACCCGCATAGAGTATGATATGACAAAATCGTACTTTAGCTGGACAATTTCTTCAAAAATAAGAAAGCGAGGGGAGAAAGTTTACTGAAATCGTCCACAGGTGGGCGATTTCAATAATTCAATTCCCTTGTCCCCAACCCAAAAAAAAAAAACCACAATGCACAATTTTGTCTAATTAACCCACATAAATTTTTATATTGAGTAATACAATTATAAGTGAATAATAATAATAATTACATAATGATACAAATAATTATTACAAAATGATAATAAATAATACTAATAAAATAAAACAACCTCATGTCATCAAAAAATAAATAAAACAACCTTATAAATAATGACTTCATGTACCAGATCTAATACTCGTCCGTATACACTGTGGTCGTTATTGTTGTTGGGCATCAATGTGTTTAGGTTCAAGCGTGCCATTTGTTTATGAAGTTGATATATTTAAATCAAACCACGGTGATTCATTTAAACTAATAGACTGTTTATGAGTGGTAAATGATGAATTTGATAGTCCACCATGGTCAAAAGTATGAGCATTGTATTCAGTTATATACAGGCTCAAAAGTAGGAGCATTGTATTCAGCTGAAAATAATGTATACGGCTGAATACAATGCTTCTACTTTTGAGCATGGTAGGTCGTTAAATTCATCATTTGTCACTCCTAGACAGTCTATTGGTTTAAATGAATCACCGTAGTTTGATTTAAATATATCAACTTCATAAATAAATGGCACGCTTGAGTTTGAACATATTGATGCCCAACAACAATAACGACCACTGCGCATACGGATAAGTATTAGATGTAGTACATGAAGTCATGATTTATAAGATTGTTTTATTTTATTAGTATTATTTATCATCATTTTGAAATAATTATTTGTATCATTATGTAATTATTATTATTATTCAATATAAAAAATTAATGTGGGCTAATTGGACAAAACTGTGCATTGTGTTTTTTTTTTGTTGGGGTGGGGGGGGACAGGGGAATTGAATTCAATGATTCAATTGAATCATTGAAATTGTCATCCTGGAGAATGTTTGGATCATTGAAATCGCTTACTTGGAGGGCGTTTTCAGTAAACTTTCTCCCCTCTCTCTCTTATTCTTGAAGAAATCGTCTAGTTGAAGTGCGATGTTGCAAATCATACTCTACGTAGGCGATTTCAAGTGTAGTATTTTGATAACTTTTTCCCTTCCTGTAAAGCTGGTAAAACGGGTTGAACCCGTGGGTTCAACCCGTCAGGTTTGGCGGGTTCGGACTGGCATTTTTCTAAACTGGCTAAACGGGCCAGCTCGCTGTTTAACCCATTTATCTTTTTTTAAATCAATTATTTGAGTCAAATATTTTTATCCCCTTATTTTTAATATTGTGTTTAATAACTTTCTCATACTTTTTATGTAACATTATTATTTTCATATTATATTTATTTAATCTACTATTATTA
>JBAGKO010000016.1:1854012-1864659 GCA_037177275.1 Acacia concinna
TATAAAAGGAGTTTTAATATGAGGTTCTCATATACATACTTATTTGTTCTTGAATTCTCGAACTCCTCTTTTCTTCCTCTTGGCATATTCTTATACTTGCTAATATATATTATCTTCCGTAGTTCTGCTCACTCTATTTTGCAAGAGGGATTCGTTTAATCCTGGGGAGTACTGCAACCTCTTTTGGCAATAGTTACGGAATAGCTCTTAAAGACAGTGTCATCGGGCACAACTCGAATGCAAGTGCTGCTACTAATAGAATTTGCATGGAACCAGAGAGGACTTGGAAGATCCATTGAATCTTATGACAATTTAAGAGCTACAACCAACAAAATATCATAACCGTTAAATATAACTTAACATCGTTACTTTTTGAGGTAGAATCCACCTTATTTTTTGGCATATGCATATGTATTAAACATGTTGCACTATATTGATGATGCTATACAAATCTTAGCTATATTTATTTTTGAAGTATATAGACTATGATCTAACTTCAAAATGATTAAATATTTGTATAAAATAATTTATTCACCATAGACACAGTCTCTTAGATTCAAATCTCAGTGGCGTTGACTAAAAAAATATGATAAGCAAATGGACTTGTTCAATTCATCTATGGGGACAGCTGAAATTATCGAAATAATTTTAAAAAATGGCATTCACCAAAGAAATTATCAAACCAAAAAAAGAAAAACAACAACAACAACAAAGACAGAGATTTACAAAGAATATTTGACAAAGCCTGGGATAGATTGTTAATCAATTTCTCTGTCTTTTTTTTTTTTTTGGAAGAACTCGATATTGCTTAACCTACCAACTATATGAACCACTTGTATTTTAGACTGCAAATCCCACCACCCAGGAGTACAAAAACCAGTGAAGAGGATTTCAAATAAAAGAAAGTAGAGTAACAGAGAGAAAGAGTGTGTGCATATGAAAACTCCCCCTCGTTTAAATCCCTTTCACTTTTCTTTCTACCTTACATTACTTTAAACACACTTTACACTTCAGATCATCATCTAAAGTCCCATGCTTTCTCAGATAGACTTTGAAGCATAGATAGTGGCGAAAAGGAAGAGCAAAAGTTGAAGAAATAATTGAAAGGGGACCACCACCATGTGTGAGACCAAAAGAAAAAGGAACAGTGACTTTTCACTCAAACAACTACCGATTGACCACTAATTCCATCATGAAGCTGAAGTGAGCCATCCTTCATCAGATTTAGACTCAGACTCTTGAATCTCTCTCTTGAATACTGTCTTGACGCTTTTCTCCAGTCAGTTCCAGTTTTCATCATTGCCACAAACTCCTCATAGCTTATCTTCCCATCCTATATAAAACAACAACACAAACTTAAGTTTAATCATTTATGAACAACAGCATATGAATTTCATACTACCTGGTCTTTAATACAAGAGCTCTTCCGTTTAAATACATGAGGTAGTACTTAAATTACTGGTTCGTTTATAGTTGGCTTGGCGTATAAGCTAAATACATAAGCAAGTTGGGCATAGTTTTTTCTTCCAGTGAGAAGCCAACCTCTAATGTTGAAAGGAAGATAAGGGATGAGGAGGGAAGTCAAACCTTGTCGGTGTCAACCTCACGCATGATGTCATTGACAACATCAGCTTCAATTTCACCTGAGTCATCTGTTAATGCGTCTCGTAGCTCACCCAACTCAATAAAACCACTCTCATCTTTGTCAAAATACTTGAATGCTTTCCTGAAATGCTCGTCGTTCTCCATTCTTTGCAAGTGAATCGTTACTGCCACAAATTCTCCATAGTCTAGTACTCCATTCCCGTCCACGTCAGCCTAATTCATTCATTCCAACCAATCACAAAACTTCGTCATTTTAATTATGCTTGACCACTAGGATAGGCTTTGAACAACGAGTATGGAAACTTTTATGCTCCTTTGCACTAAAATTTTCAGCACAAGATGTTACACTGGCTTTAGAGAAAATTTTGGCCAATTTCTGCCTTTCTGGTAAAGTTCCACATTCAAGGTCAAGGCCTCCAAGACTAAAATACTCTCAGCCTCAAATGATATCTACTCACTAAGGTCCTTCTAACATTAATATTTATATTTTTTTTGAAAGAATCATTATGAGGTTCTAAAACGGAATATAATTATTGAAATAACTCATAACAAATTAACAGCTTGCAATGACGAGTTTCGATGCAAGATGTGACAATATGTCCATACTGCTAACTTAATGAGATTTTTTCATTGATCACATTCTTTCCTTAAAATCTCATAGTGATTCTCAAAACACATTGGTGATGAAAGCATTGAAATGAGAAGAAGCATTTCCACGTGATGAGAGAGCTTACCACTTCCATCAGCATCTTTATCTCTGGTTCAGCCAGTTGTGAACCAACCTTTCGCAGCCCAGCTTTGAGTTCCTCATATGTTACTTTTCCATCTCCATCACTATCCATTAATGTAAACATGTCTTTGATGATCTCTACCTCTTCAATAGATAAATACTCTGCTATTACCTGTACCAGTCATTATAACTTGCTTTAATATCTCATCACAAACAGAACTACAATCAAACACGTGTGTAAAATCAAACATAGGTGCTAACCCAAAGGGCTTTCTTTTTAAATCTGTTCATCATGGAGAACTGCTTCAGCCTTGTCCTCACTATATCTCCTAATGGAACATTTGATGCTTTCTTCGCATTTTGCAGCCAGGGATGTTCTGCAAACATATATAGTTATTCACAGTAAATACTCAGAAATCACTTCTGATAACTAAATAGACACCTAAGAATATTCCTCTTAAACAAAGACAACCTTGATAACTGATACTGATAATAGTGCCTTATTTATTTAGTATCTAAAGGACAATCTTCCAGACAAACTAGTTCCACAAACGTCATTCTTGGGGTGCATGATGATTATAACAAAACTCTATCCATAAAACCAACTACAGCTTGCAAAGTCCGGTTGGAACAAGTCATTTGGAAAACCTTAATCTATACAATCCCTAACCGGGTGTTTTTAACTTCAACCCCTAACAAAACCCTTCTATTGATCCTTTCTCAAGGATATTGGGATGGATGAAAAGTCTCTAAAATGTCTCATTGTTCCCTACCAAAATAAGAAAACTTTGGTTTGCTTCATACTAGGAAAAGCCAATCAACTTACCAAGAACCTGTTGAGCTGTCAAACGCTTTTTAGGATTAGGCTCCAACATCTGCCTCACTAGGCTCTTAGCACTATCAGATATCTGTGGCCAAGGTTCTCTCTTAAAATCAATCACTCCCCTAAGAATAGCCAAGGCCACACCTTGTTCCGTCTCTGCATTAATAAACGACACCAACTTTCACTCAAATTAGTAAATTTCTCATACCCAAAATTTATATCACTCTCTCCAAACCAAAAAACAAAAAAAGAAACAGTACCTGCCCAAAACGGAGGAACCCCACATAACAATATATACAGAATCACTCCGGCGCTCCATACGTCAACCTCCGGCCCGTAGTTTCTTCTCAAAACCTCCGGTGCCATATAGTACGGACTCCCAACTATCTCTGAAAATCTTTCTCCTAAAACAGGGGAAACAAAGGTATATAAAGTCATGGAAAGTACTATCAAATTGATTTAAGCTATTTTGATTAAAAACAAAACAAGCCTAATATAAACCTATGCCTCAATCTAATAGGGAGGGGGGGAAAAAGATCCATGGTGATTTTTTGGTTCACTAGTTCCACCAGAGTCGTTTCTTGGCCGGGAAAAATAGAGCAAGTACGAGGAAGAAACATAAATAAGTCACATACCAGGCTTAAAAAACACAGAGAGTCCAAAATCAATGGCCTTAAGGACTGAATTTTCCTTCTTATTCGCGAAAAGGAAGTTCTCAGGCTTGAGATCTCTGTGCATGACTCCGTTGGCGTGACACATCCTCACAACTTCTGCTACCGTTCTGGCGACCGTTGCTGCGGCGCGTTCACTGTAATGTCCTCTGGCGACAATCCGGTCAAAGAGCTCACCCCCCTCACAGAGCTCCATCACGAGATGAACATTCTCGTTATCTTCATAGGTCGCTTTGAGCTTCACGATGTTTGGGTGATCAGGAAGCGTCGACATTATAGCAACCTCCCGCCTTACGTCTTCTATATCCACCGCCGTTCGGAGCTTTCGTTTCGAAATTGATTTGCAGGCCAGTGCTTCTTTCGTCTCTCGGTCTGTACAGAGGTAGGTGATGCCAAACTCGCCGCGACCCAGCTCGCGTCCGAGTACGTACTTGTCGCCGATTCGGGTTCGGTGACTCAGTGGAATCACGTCCTTCAGGACTCGGATCGGAGCCGGCGAGTGAATTGCTTCTTCTGCGTACGGGTTTTGACTTCTGTCCTTAGATTTCTTCTTCCTCCTCCTCCTTTGGTTTGCGTGGTTGTTCGACGGTTCTTCTGCAACTTCTGATTTCACACAAGCGCAGCAATTTCCCATGCTTCTCTTGAAGAAGCTTCACCTCAACAGAACAGTCTAGCTCTCTGCTCTTAACTCACAACGAAGCAAGGTTTTGAAGTCTCTTATATTCAGTGCAGCCGTGGTGTTGCCGCCGGTGAGTGCTCAGAGAGGAAGGGAAAGAGAATGAGAGAGAGGAAGGCGAAGTTTCGAAAATAAGTTATAATCGTTATTGTAATGGATATGCTATGCTAATATTTGATGTAAATACGTAAGAGCCAAATTTGTTGAGTGGTCCTTTTTAATTTATGGATGTGAATATTGAGGAAGAAGTAAATCAAATCAATTGCATGTGTATTATGAATAATATTTGAGTATTTTGATTCATTGGATTCGCATGATGTTAGGAGCAGCTGCTTATTTTACCAAATCAGCCCGTGGGATGGATCATTACGTGGGGCTTTGACATTTGATATTATTATAATCATGAACTTACATTGATTAATGGGGCAATTATAACTAAGTCCATGATCTAATCATTTCAAGTACTCCCTCCTTATATTAGACATGTACAGTTTTTTTATATTTATCAATATTTTCTTTCTTGACAATAATTAATGGGGACAATAGCTAAGATAATTAAAGAAGATTACTAGAATGTTTTTGAAATTAAACTGTGTATTAATTAATTTCTTTAATCCAATTAAATTATGTAAGTATGTATGATATTAAGGATTGAGAGGTATGTGATAATGGTTGTTTTAATAAGAGAAACAAGCATTTAAGTTACAATGCATGATCAAATTTATAACTTTCTACTTACAAAGAAACATTCATACGAATATGCTACAAGGTTGTTGGTTTCCACTTTTGATTTTTGAGTTAACATGATCTTTGTCCATAGTTTATAATCATTTTAGTTTTGATCTATAAATTTGAAATGGGTGGTTTTTATCCTTCAGAATAAAATTTACTCCATTCCATTTTGAACCATTACTCCATAAAATTTAAGAAGAGATTGGAATCGTAGTTTACACTGCTAATTAAGGTTATATGACATTAACCAGAGTTAAAGGGAACTGTATCAAAGGCACTATAATATGGGTACTAAATGTGATCCCTCTTAACAAGGATTGTACTCTACCGAAAATGTTGAGATTTTGGCATTTCGCTAAGTGACCACAAGAGAGAATTGGTGCAAGGACGAAGCAAAACCGCAACGCCTCAGGCCGACCAGTTCAAATCCTTTGACTGCCTCACCATCAAATAAATGAAAATATAATGAAATAAAATATACTCCCATCAAATTTTAATTTTAAAATTAAATTGATTTTTTTGAGAGAATTTTAAAATAACTAGTTATATTCTTTTAAGACAATAAATTTTATCGTGTTTCTTTAAAATATATTATTTGAGTTATGAGCTAATATATAATACAATAAAACGTAAAATATTATATAATTAAATAACATAATCAGTTTTTTTAAAAAATTTAAAAAATTAAATAGACTTTATAATTATAATCGAGGGAATATAATTCCACAAAACCTAGGAACTTCTTAACTATAATTGTCGGAGTTGAAGTTTTTGGTGACTTGGTGTTTTTACTCTTTTTTATTTTTTTCTGGCCTCCAGCTGTTGAAGTTATTCAACGCTTGAAGTTTTACGTTAGGAATATCTTGACGTTTTCGCTACACTGTGTAGCAGCAGTACGTGCAAACGGAATATCAAACATATTTATCTTCTTTTTTTCTTTTTTTGCTAAAAAGACAAAATTATATTACTTTAAAAAACAAAGTCTACAGAGCACCAAAATAGATGTTACAAATAAATTGACGAAAAAAAAGTAAAATAGACAGAGAGGAACAACATGAATTGACTGAATCAAACATATTTATCAGCATGGAGTTTATATAGGAGTAATCAACAAACTGTTCACTAAGGCGTTAAGCATTGTCATCTAAAAAAGAGAGAGATAATACAAGTTCAAATTAAAAAAAGTACATTTACTAAAGAATAAGAAAACTCTTTACTCTAAGCCTTTTAGAGAAAAAGAAAAAGAAAACTCTTGATCAAATAATAAAAAATTAAGGAAAAATTATATTGAGATCATGAACAAAAGAATTTACATAAAAAAGTATTGTGAAATCACGTATTTGTAGTAAAGTTCAAACTAACAACTCCATAAATTATTATATGAGCGTCATTAACAACTTTGACTATCAAAGGAGCGTCATTGATAACTTTACATTATTTTATTGCAATTACGTGATTTTATGTGACCTCTTTAATATAAATTCTCTTACTTAGAATTTCAAAATATTTTTCTCAAAAATGAATTTTGCAATATAAAACCCAATTAGATCTCTCCTCGAATTTAAAATCACGAGGAGTGGGTAGACATTTATGTGGAGGGGAATAAGACAAAATCAAACATCTATGAAATCTATTAAAAATAGTTATATTGGATGAAAATGTAGGTAAGTCATATTTCCATAACTCTATCTATTCCATACTTGTTTATATCGAAATTTTGTGAGAATTTGAACGGAGTCCAAATATTAACACTAAAAGAAAAATTTTAAGTATCCACGTATTCAATAAATTGAAATTTTCAATATTTAAAACAAAAACAAATGATATTTATACATATTATTATTTGTTTATCAATGTAACTGTATTTCTCTCTTACAAAATAATATAGTATTGTATTATTAAAGATTCAAATTTCTTTCGCGGACCCATTGGTTATGTACTCATACTTATTTATAATCTATTCAACATCATGTAGTTTTTGAGTTATTGAGAGATTATTTTGGTTAGTTGATGAATTAAATAATGCTTAATTAAACGTAACAAGACAGGTGTTATGGGTTGTATTATATATAAAGGCTTCACAATATGCCAAAATATTAATCCAGAGCTGTCATATGCTCATAGTCATATCAATGATTAAAAAAATATTAATGATTTACTACTCTTCAAAGTTTAAACCATAATATTTATTTATTATTAAAAAAACAATGATGGCTGAGTACCGATGAATATATAAGTAACATGGCCGGGGTTATGATGTCACAATATGATTAAAATGTATATTAATTCGAGATGACTATTTCCAATTTATTTCTTTTGCCGAGAACTAATTAAATTAATTGGGTAAAAGGAAAGTTAAATCTTAAAAGGTTTAACTGATTTGAATACCGAACTTGCAAATTTTTTTAAGAAATATATTTTCGACTAAAATGTAGGTTTTACATCTTACACAAGATTTTATATAAGTAGAATTATTTATAGTTTATGGATATGAGATTTTATATTTTGAGAAGGGGCTAAAAGTCCAAAAGTATTTGTAAATTCAACCACTTTTGGAAGAAATGAGGCTAGAGGACCCACAGGGAAAATGAGATTCCTGCATGCCAAGGTCAACAAATAATGATCCCTCCATCTTTTTATCTCTCTTTTCTTGCTATTCCTTATTTCATATAAAAAAGCCTTTGTTTCCTCCACCGAAAAGGTGGCTCTAAAGTGTTTAAACTTTAAAGGCAATTGGTGTCGATGATAATTAATTTGCTTCAAATGCATGCAGGGATCAATTGATCAAAATCCTATTTAGCATGTAATAAACTAATTGTCAAACATTAGTAGTAACTGCATTTTACCGGATTCTTAATATAATGCGTATTTATCTAATTTAATTAGATTAAAGAAAATATTTAAGTTATATGTATTTTCTAAAATACATTAATCATTTTCCTTAATTCTTTCATTTTCTATCTTCATTGATTATTATTGTTGAGGCTTAAGGGAGTATTATTGAAGTAAATTAAAAAAATATTGATAAATATAAAAAATAAATATTATATTTATGACCAAAACCAACTGCACGAATGTATACTACTAAGAACAAGACGGACTGTATCTTTATTCTTAATACTAAGAACAGGAGGGACTATATCTTTATTCTCAATGTTTTATAGCTCGTTTAATTCAAAGAAAATATGAAGAGGGAAAGGAACGTAATGAAGGGAATGGAAGGGAAGACTGTGAGGTTTGATGGGAAATGAATTGTTTGGTATCAAGAAAATATATTGAAACACTTGGGAAAGAAAAAGAAAATATCTATTTTACCCTCAAAGGTATAATTGATTAAATGAATTTATATTGTAATTCATAAATTCAATAATTATTACTACAATAATGCAAAAATAAAATAAAATGAATTTTTTTATATTTCTGGTGTTGTTTTGAAAAACCGTCATATATAATTACGTGGGGCGTCGATTTAAATCCCACTTCTTTATATATGGTGGATATCTTATAACCGCGATATATACAGCGTCATATATACATAATTATGTGGTAATGCATTTTTATATAAGGTGTGTCAAAATAAAATGATTTGATGTAGTATCGTAACTTCTTCGTGCCATTATTTATATGATTTATTTTTCACTTCATTTAATTTTTTATTCATGTAATATATACCGTTATTTTTTAAATATTTATATTTATTATAACGATTTTTTAAAAAACGGGCATATATGAAAATGCAGAATTTGAAGTGCTACACATTCATGAAATATATAAAGGTTCTATAAAGAAACGCTGTATAAATTAAATAAATACAAGGCGATTTTTAAAATACCATCATATATAATTAGAATATATATCGCAGTTCTTTGTTGAACATCCATGATATATATAATATTTGATGATTTTTTAAAAACAACCGCCATAGAAATGTTTTTAAAACCACCCTGTGAATCCTATTTCTACTATGCTTTCAGAATACTCAACAAATTTTATCATGCGCTCTTCTCCACCGTAGCCCACGTACCGACCACTTTCGACATACCCACATAGATTTTCCTGTCATTCGCGTTCTCCTTTTAATGTACATCTACTGTGACGCAATCTACTTCACTGCAAATGTGCTAATTGGTATATCTAATATGTAGTATATGTCAGACTTTGTTATTCTGCCGTTGTGTTGTACATAAATACTATTATTTCTTCAAAACTTTGCAATTTTAGTCTTAAATCGCATAAAAATGAGAACTTTTTATCCATAAGTGTAGTTATTATCATTTACTACTGAAATTTTGATGAATCTAGTCAATTTAATCTATTGTGCAGTGGATTATTATGTATGTGTAGTCACTAAAAATGATAACTTAATTAATTTGTTCCCTATTTTGCTTAGTTGCTGCGCTTATTTTGTTTTGCAAGATCGATCGTCATCATTTTTGTTTTATAATCTATTGATTGAGCTCTTCGGATGGATCTTCTATCCTTTTAGGATCAATGTATATTGTTTCAGATCATGGTTTAATCTGACAAAACCATAAATAGCTATACATTAATCCGTAAAGGGCATAAGATTATCCGATGGCTGAATATAAATTGACTGTAAGATAAAATGATGATGATTGATATTGTAAAATAGAAAATGATATACTTGGTAGTTGCTAGAGCCTATAATGGGCCGAACCTGCCCAACCCGACAAATGTGCCGGTTTTGGTTTGAAAAAAGTGTGACCGTTTTAATGCGGGTCTTTTAGGCCCGAACCCATATGGTCTCAACCTGCAACGGGTTGACCCATATGGTCTTTTAAAAAAAAAAACAATATCTATAAAATGTCAAGACCCAATAGTCTAAAAGTATGCTCAAAATCCTAACTTTTATGCATGCTTCAAATTCATTTGTAGGTTTGAATTTTGAACTTTGAAACTTAATTTGCATCTTATAATTTGTAAGTGAAAGTCGGTTCATTCCAAATTTCCAAGAAGTGAATTTGTTATTTATTAGTTGTTATCAGCTTTTTATTTCTTTAATGATTTGGTTTTAAAGGAAAAAAAATTAACATGCCTTTTTCTTTTTAAAAAAAGGAAGTTTGAAAAACAGAGGAAAAAACGGGTTGGCCCGCCCAACCCGGCGGTTATGAGTTGGGTTGGCTAAACGTGAGTCTATATAGATATGTGTCTTTTAGGCCCGAACCATATGGTCCCAACCTGTGGCAGGCTAGCTTGAACCCGGTGGTCTGGCCCATATTACCGTCTCTAGTAGTTGCTCAATAAAAACCGTCATATATTGATATATATATATAGTGGTCATTATTTAATAATCGTCATTTATAAATAGCATATACATGACATTTTTCATTGAAAACCCGTCATATTTAGAGAAATATATGTAGTCATTTTTTAACTACCATATATATGA
>JBAGKO010000016.1:1865645-1877054 GCA_037177275.1 Acacia concinna
TATTAACACATTTCAGGTGATTGACCGAATAGGAACCAAGGGAAGGCGTCTATGGAGTTAGCCGTGATGACTCTTTTGTACTCCTAGTGCTATGTTATATTATTTATTTTGCCATGACTCTAAGACTTTCGTATTCTATTTTTACTCATCAAACTATTTTGATGATTTCATTGAAAAACTTTTAGGGAAAATATTTAAACTAAGCATGTATCTTGATGACTAGGATGTTTAACATCCTTGCTGGTAGTATTAGACATACTATTATGTGGAATTGGCTATGGAAATTAAGGTGTTACAAAGTGTATTTAATGGTGTTGCTGTTTTTGCCAACAAAAATTTATTATTGCTATTTTTACACTCCAAAATAGTTAATTGTGTTGGGCGCCACTAGCAAAATAGTTCTTTACCAAATTTGCCATGAACTCTTTTTTTTAATGAAAACATGGATTTGAAAAAAGGTTGTCAAGCACTGAAAAAAATTTACGGAGTCCATTTTAGAGAAAAAAATATAGCATGAGGTTCTAAAATCATTGTTTTAAAAAAGTTACTTTTTTCCTCTCATTTTCTTTCTTGTTTCTCTATGCAATTACCAAAAAACTAATTATCTTTTTGTTATTTGATAATAAAAAATATATTTTGATAATATTTATCCAAACACTGTTATTTTATTAAAATCATTTTTTTTCACATTATCTATTATGTTCAAAATATATCCTCTAAAATTACTTTGGGTAAAGGAGTAAAAATGCTTATTTTAATGTTGCAAAAGAGCATCCAGCACCATAAACATTTTTTAGCAAAATTTTACCAATTGTGCTGATTTGGGGGTTGATTTGGTTGACTGTTTCCTATTTAGGATATGAAACGTACCTGCCTAGAGGAATTATGTATAAACTGCCAAACCTAAACATGAAAGAGGGCCGTCATGAGGCATAGAAAGTTATGTTTGGATCATTTGATGCTCTTTTGGAAAAAAAACTAGAGTTAATGGGCGCCATCGCCATTCTCTGCAACTGCATTTTTTGAATAGGCGCCACTGCCATTCTTTCATCCAACAAATCCTCCAATAGGGCTCGATCCAAATACCAATTAGTCTACACAGCTCGAACCCAAAATAATTTTTGAACCTAAAAATATGGTGCTGGATGCTACCATTTTTATGGACTATAGGCATTTTTGTTATCATTTTTATGGATTATAGGCATTTTTGGATCTAAAAAATGTTTATGGTGCTGGATGCTTTTTTGTAACATTATGATAGACATTTTTACTCATTTGCCCAATTACTTTTGCCACTCTTTCTCCATAAATTATTCTCAAAATACCAATCTAAACGTGCACTAGCTGTTTATAGTAATGTCTTTAGGGTTTTATTTTATAATGAAACTTTGAATTGTTGTTGAGAGTGAATGCGGTTATCTCCTGAGCTTTCTCTCCGATCGTTTCTTGACCTCCCTTCTTGTTTTACATCAGCGACAGCGAGCCTCGTGTTCCCGCCATCATTGCTTTCCATTATCACGTTGCCTCACTTCTTTTAATATCTCAATTTAAAAATGCCAAAACTAAATAAAATCAATATTATAATTTTTTTAATATAAACTGGATTCTGACACTCATGGAGAGGGTCACAGTGTAAGATCAAGTACTTTGAGAGTCTCTCATCCTCATACACCATCATGGATATTAGACAGAAGTTGATCAAAGACACATATATACTCTCCACATTGTTGCAAGATAATAATATCTTCCACATGATCCAACTTATTAGCTGTTTTTTTTTTTAACTTTTTGCTAAGTATACTTAATTATCATCTTATTTGAAGCAATCTTATTTAAGGTATTGTTAAATATTGATGTGAGCATTTCTTACACTGGAATTCTAATTATTTTTTGGTAAACATATATATCCTTTTATTAAAGACAATCATCTTTAAAGAACTGTTAGACACTAAATGCATACATTTCTCTTAATAGAAATTCGAACGTTAACTCGTCACATTTTGACTAGTTCCTTCTATTGCACGTAACCTTTGTTGGTTCCAACTTGTTTGTTTTGGGTTTACATATGGGTTCCAACTTGTTTTTTGGTTGCAAGTTGGTTCCAACATTTTAGTTTTGAACTAATGAAGCATTCTAACATCACGATGGACTATGTCTATAACCAGCTGTCACTGAAAAATGGGCCACGATATGTCACTGAACGGTTCGTTTCGTTGATTTCTCTTGGGCTTATTCCCCTGATGCATACTAAGTTAACAATTTGACTTTTAAAATTTTATTTTTTGGCCAAGCAGATTTTTAAATTTGTTATGATAATAAAACAAGTGGTTAAACGTTCGATTTTCAAATCATTATACGTGGAGCAAATCTACGGACTATGGTTTAACAAGTTTTCTGTTGTGGCGGGAGATACTTTTAAAGGTCTCAAAGAAAAAGTTTTTTTACCCTTTCATGAAATTTTACTTTGCACTTGTCCCAATAAACAGGGTTTGTTTGTACGGATAATTTTTAAAATGCCAAGCATAAAAAATCATTGAATGAAGTAATGCTAATATTCTGATTTTAAATTTAACTTAAATAAAAATGACTCATACTTATTGAGAAGGTGATGAGCAACTGAAAGGGTTTTTCTTTTCTTCTTTCTAGCTCTACGTTTTAATGACTCCAGCATAATGTGCCAATTTAATACTATATTTCTTATGCGTCCACCAATGAAAAATATTTTTAGTATTTTTAGTTTAAATAATTAAATTATGTTATAAACAGTGTGATGTATGGATGTTCATAATTCTACATCATAATTCTGTGTATAAAATTCCATCTTCTGGTAATTGTCATTACATCTTATAACTCATAAATTGAAGGGGTTTTAGTATGAATTTCCTATAACATATAATTGTAGCATTATGTTTCTTGATTTATTTCTTTATATACTTATAACTCTTAAGTTAATCTTTAATGTATGAAAGCCTGTAAACAGAAGTTATGTGTAAAATATTGGTGCACCAATCAAATAAAATGACCGACTCTTCTCTCCCATTCCACCACTGTTCCGTCTTTTTATTTTCTCTAATTTTACAACAATTTAGAAGTTATTAGCGACTATTTCTTAAGTCTATCCTTATTTAATTTTTATTGGAGAGAAATGTAATGGTAAACTTTTTAAAAATTATCAATTTAAACCACATTTAATGATTAAAGTTTTCCTTTTTCCTTTACTTGTTAAATCTTTCTTTAAAACGTGAGAATTAGTTAAACCAAAATTATACTAAGGACTGATACTATAGAGTGGTATATCAATTCGTTTTTTTTCCTTCAGTATACTATATGGTATTTACTCCAATTAATTTTTTGCCTTCAAATTAAAATTTAATTTCACTTTTAAACTGTTATATTTATAACATAAATACATATTTTGTTATTTAAATAGTACTATTTTTCATCCTAAATATAAGGCCTATTTGAATTCTTTTTTTTAAAAAAATTTCATATAGATTAAAGAAGCTAAATAAGCTACTAAATCAATATCATATGTTGGGTATGATTAAACCGTTAATATAACTTTTAGTTATTCAATAATTTTAGTCTCATACCCTCAAATTTAAAATTGGTGGTTTAGTTCTTTAAGTTTACTTCATTTAATAGTTAGTTCCAAAAGTTTGAAAAGGACTTAGTCCTATCTTTAGAGATGTTAATTCATCTCACATGACACTAACATCGTTATAAATAGTTTACATGGCATACTTATTATGATATATGATATGTAAAATCGCATTATTTTGGCTAACTATGATCATACAACAAATGACCTGGTCCACTTATTTTCTTTTTAAATTACATGTTGATCTTATAATTAATCAAAATAATGTCATTTGCCATGTGATGTGCCATAACAAGCAGCCACATAAGCTAGTTTAACAATGCTAATGTCATGTCATATGAATTAACATCATCAAATATAGGTGTTCAAATGATCCCAATCCCATTCTAGGCATTTTAATCTTAGGAAATTCTTGTCTTGGCCAGGACTAGACCCCTTTGAGATCTTGGTCTAGGTCCCGATTTTTATTTTTTATTTTTTTACTTCATAAATTAATTTATTCTTTTATTTTATGTGTTCTTACTCTTATAACTTAAGTTGTAATTTTAAAATATGTGTATTTCATTTTTAGTTGGAGTTAAATTGCATACATGGTGATACTAATGCCAACTCTATACTGTATAAATATAATAAAGAAAAATATGATAATGATGATAACAAACTTATTTCTAAGCTTAATAATCAATTTTTATAATTATTATGGCCTTATTAATTGTTAAATGATCACTTTAAATAATAGAATATAAAGAATTTAATTAATATAAATACTTTTTCACAAAAATCGGGATGCAAATTTACATCCTGATAAAAAGTTGTGACTGAGATTGGGTAATCCCCATCGCAAGATTTGAATACCCCTACTTTCAAAGTCAAGATTAAATCCTTTTCAAACCTTAAGGATTATCAATTACAAATGGAATAGACTTGAGGCATTAAAATTAAAATTAGATTAAATTTGAAGAATCAGAATTATAATAATGCATGATTAAATTATATATCAATTTACAATTTATATAAATTAGTTTAGAGAAAAAATGATAAATATATATATTTTAAAATAAGTTAATTATTGTAGCACTTCTCATGCTCACTAAAGTTTGAGATTATCTTGCATACCAAAAAAAAAAAAAGAAGGTATGGATATATTGTGTTTGAAAATTTATTTACATGTCCGTCATGTTATTTTTTTTAAAAAATTGATCCGGCCAAAGGATTGAATTAAATTAAATATTGTGAAAAATATGAGGTGGAGAAACAAACAAAGCGGCTTTACTTGAGCAACAAGCCACGCGGTTTGTGTTAACAAATTGCCCTGGCCCTTCTAGTCCTCATCAAACGATATTTCTAGAAGATAGCGATTCGCTTTTAATAATAACCATATTTCCAAATTGGTTTTGTGACCTGATATCTCAATTGTCAGAATAATTACGCGTTACACTTATGCCTTTTCATTTTATTGTTTTTTTTGCCAGCTCCTTTTTATTTGTTTATTTCTCACAGATATGTAGCTTCCTGGAAGTTGAATATGAAAAATTGAGAAAAAACATTAATTGAAGATTTTATTGGTAAGAAGATTTAAATCATAATACTGATAAGATGCGGACACAAAAATTACCGTTTGCATATGCAAATTTATTGGGTTTTTCTAGCTAATAAAACTTTTAATGAAGATTCTTTTTTCTTCCCTCTTTTTCTAATTTGCAAAGTTTCATTTTTTTTACCTAAATTTGTAAAATACATGGATACTATTTTTTTTGCCAACTAAAAAAAATGGCTACATTCTATGGATCTGAAAAATACATGCAAAATTCAATTATATAATAAATTTAACAATAATACCTGGCAAAAAAAATTGAACAATACTCCGTACTCCATAGTTATTAATATTATTATTGTTAATAATAATGTTGACCGGTAATAAAACGAGAGGTGGGATTGTTTCCAACGAGATCTTTCTGAGAGTCACGTGTGAGTCATGAGGGATTGACACGTGTACAGAAGAAAAGCGACGTATAATAAATTACTAAAATGAAGGTTGAACGAGGTGGTCAGTGATCTCAGGGTACACCTCATAGCCGCGTTCCCAACTTGCTAGGAGAAACCCTTGCATTTTCGACGGCGGACTCGCCCGCCACACAAACCTTCCACCCCTCTCTCTACTATCTCCGTCTCTCCTCCATATTCCCAGAAACCTTCTGATCACTCATTGAGGTAACTCTCTCAAGTCTGTTCCATGTTTGTAGGCCATTTTTTACTCTAGCAGCTACATTGCTTTTGTGGGTTACTCGACAATTTCTTTGTTATTTAGTTGTTAAAGGCCATTTTTATCATGCGGAACTCTGTAGCAATTCTGTGGTATTTCTGTAATTTAGGCGGTCTAGTCGGTAAATACAAAATATTTATACTTGATTTATGCGATGGGTCTTGTTTCTTATCATTTTTCACGCTTTCTTGTTTAATTTTGTGTTCAAGTTGGTATCTTTTTCCTCCTGTTTTTATTCTTGGTCGCTTGTTTCTAATGATAAAATTTTGGGACCAGGCAATCTGTTACAGATGTGGGGTATAAGGTGGATCCATAGGACTTTTTCTTTTTTACTTCTCGTCATTTCAACTTCCAAGATATAGTTTGGACTTTACAAAAAGACAGTGATTAAAGCGGATCAAAGGGACTCTGCTGGGGAGAGCAGCTATGAATAATTGAAACAAAGTCGTGACGCTTCAAGTTTATTTTGCGTTGGGTTGGGATTAACGGATCTTTAAGTCAAGGAAGCTATTCACTTACAAGTGCTGTTAAGTATCTGGTTTGCGTCTGAAATGGTTATAAGTTATAACCATCATCATATAGGCTTTCTGCTCCCTTGTTACTCTTTGATCTGGATGAAATATGGGACTGTGACACAGTTGTCCTAAAAGCTGGTCATTGTTTTATTGTATTTGGGGCATGGTTTGGTGGAGTGAACATGAGTATGGTGAAGATGGAGAGGTCAAACATGGGCATTGTATCAATTCCTTACATTTACTTCCACCAAACATATCCTCAGGCTTGCCACATTCCAACAGTTTGTACTAGGTTGGTCAGGTCTCAGGTGGCGCTGGTGCCTGAATCCTGTACTTTATGATTGCATACAAATACAACTGTCTAACGGAAGTCATTATAGCATAAAAATTCGGACACAAAGTTTTTGTGGTTGGCAAGTGGCACTTGAAGTGGTAGATACGTTGTTTACTTGCTGCCATTTGTGGTAATTTTGTCTCTTTCTGTTTATGCTATGTCTGTTGGGTTGCTGCATCATTTTCAGTTTGTTTCATAATTTTGAGCCTTTCAACTTTGTTTGCAGAGTATGATAAGGGCAAAGCAGATCAGTACACTTTCTAGTGGTGCCAGGAGTTTTTTCATAGGTGGTTCACGTTGCAGTACTGCTGATGGAAGTAGTAGCACTTGCTCGGAGGATGAGACCTTTGTCTCAAGAAGACAGCAGAAAAAAAATGAAGCTTTACTTGCACAGAAGCCATCCACCTTAGTAACCAAAGCAGCAGCTGGAGTAGGAAAAACCTTGGCTGCAGGAGAATCAGTAAATGGACTAGGTTCTCATAGGGTTGAGGGTGTTTACCAATCAGGTTGCACACCAAAAACTGTGCCTACTCCAAGTGCATCACAAAAATCAGATTCTGTAACACATGCTTGTGTTGCTGATGTTCAGACGCATGCTGCCCCCACATCTACTTTTAATGCTGACCCGGTTTTTAGGGCGGGCATTGCAGCTGTCAACTTTCTTTCTGATATAGCTAATTATAAGCTTCCTTTATTGGATGGCAGTCACGGGACAGGAATATTAAACTACTCAAAAAACTGTATGATTGATACCACCAGGAGCCCAACAGACACCAGATCTTCAAATGGGAAACACATTAAAAAAGAGGCTTATTCTAGTGTTCATCCCAAGCCTTCTGTTTCTTCTGATGTTGGGTCAAACCGTACCAGCAATTATCAAGGTGCAAGGGGATATGGTGATAAATCAAATTTGTCTAAAGGCATAAAGCATTTTCCTTCTTCAGGAACACGTAAGTCAATGGTGGCTTCAAAACCTGCTGTATATAGCCATGACCAGGGAGATGTACCACAGAGAACAAGAACTCTTCCCAACCGACCTGTGAAAAATTCTGTTTCCAACATGCAAACTTCAGACCCCCAGTTTGTGCGATCGATTAGTAAAGGTTTTAACAAGCAACATGAGAATTTTAGAACACCAACAGGAATTGCTCAAACAAATCGGCATTTTGCAAACACAGGACGTGTTGTAGAAGCAGTTTCAGATATACTGCAGAAGCTAAAGTGGAGTCCTGCTACAGAGAAGGCTCTTTATAACCTAAATTGTTCATTGGATGCATATCAAGCTAACCAAATCCTGAAGCGACTTCAAGACTACTCTATTGCTCTTGGCTTTTTTTATTGGTTAAAGCGACAACCGGGGTTCAAGCATGATGATCATACTTATACTACTATGGTTGGCATTCTAGGCCGTGCGAGACAGTTTGGCACAATAAACAAACTACTGGAACAGATGGTCAGTGAGGGATGCAAGCCCAATGTTGTCACTTACAATCGAATGATACACAACTATGGTCGTGCAAACTGCCTGAAGGAAGCACTCAATGTGTTCCATCAAATGCAAGAGGAGAAATGTGAACCTGACCGTGTCACTTACTGCACGCTTATTGATATTCATGCAAAAGCAGGATATCTTGAAGTTGCCATGGCCATGTATGAAACGATGCAACAGGCTGGTCTCTCACCTGACACCTTCACTTATAGTGTCATGATTAATTGCCTTGGAAAATCTGGCAATTTAACGGCTGCCCATAGGCTGTTTTGTGAGATGGTTGATCAGGGCTGTATTCCTAATCTGGTAACCTACAATATAATGATTGCTTTGCAAGCTAAAGCTAGGAACTATCAAATAGCATTACAATTATTTAGTGATATGAAAAATGCAGGATATGAACCTGATAAAGTGACTTACAGCATAGTCATGGAGGCATTTGGCCACTGTGGGTATCTCGAGCAAGCTGAAGTGATTTTCGCTGAGATGAAATGGAAAAATTTGGTGCCAGATGAACCTGTTTATGGTCTTTTAGTAGACTTGTGGGGAAAGGCTGGTAATGTTGAGAAGGCTTGGGCATGGTATCAAGAGATGGTAAATGCAGGTTTGCAGCCAAATGTACCAACTTGTAATTCCCTTCTCAGTGCATTCCTTAGGGTGCATCGGTTACCAGATGCATATAATCTTCTGCAAAGCATGGTTGCTCTTGGCCTAAGCCCCTCATTGCAGACTTATACCTTGCTCCTCAGTTGCTGTACTGAAGCACGCTCATCATATGATATGGGGTTTTGTTGTGAGCTTTTGTCAGTTACTGGCCATCCTGCGCATGCATTTTTACTGACTATGCCAGCAGCAGGACCTAACGGTCAAAATGTGCGGGATCATGCGAGCAAATTCTTGGATCTGATGCATGCCGAAGATAGAGAGAGCAAAAGGGGACTTGTAGATGCAGTGGTGAATTTTCTCCACAAGTCTGGGCTTAAAGAGGAGGCTGGTTCTATTTGGGAGGTGGCTGCACAGAAGAATGTGTACCCAGATGCTGTCAGGGAGAAAAGTTCATGTTACTGGCTTATAAATCTTCATGTCATGTCTGATGGAACTGCTGTGACAGCATTGTCTAGGATACTAGCTTCATTTCGGCGACAAATGCTGATGTACGGGACAAGTCCTAGCCGGATTGACATTATCACTGGATGGGGTCGCAGGAGCCGAGTTACCGGTTCTTCTCTGGTGAGACAGGCTGTGCAAGAACTATTGCATGTGTTTAGTTTTCCATTCTTTATTGAAAAAGGCAATTCAGGGTGTTTTGTGGGTTGTGGGGAGCCTCTTAGTAAATGGTTGGTCCATTCTTATGTGGAAAGGATGCA
Source organism: Acacia concinna (assembly GCA_037177275.1). NCBI lineage: Eukaryota > Viridiplantae > Streptophyta > Magnoliopsida > Fabales > Fabaceae > Acacia > Acacia concinna. Next base: position 1,875,215 of record JBAGKO010000016.1, read on the forward strand.
TTTGCTGTAACTAACATTAGTTGTAGAAAAGAAATTGAGCTATTTACCTTAAGCTTATAACATTTTATCGGGTTGAGTGAACATGGAGATGGTCTATACATTTATCTATGTTCGGCCGTAAGCTTCACTTGCGTCTGAGTATGCCAATGTATGAAAATCCGAAGAGCTAAAGATGTTTTGTAGGAATATTTGCGGACATGTAAATTATTTTATTACAAATTTTTGGATAAAGGAGTAAAAATACCTATAATCTTTTTTTTCTTAAAGAGTATCCAGCACCACGAACAATTTTTAGGGGCTAAAATATCCATATTTATTGAAAAGTAGAGTAAAAATGTCTATGATCTTTTCTCTAAAGAGCACCCAACACTATAAACAATTTTTAAGGGATAAAATGTCAATGTTCATTGAAAAGCAGAGTAAAAATACCCCAGTCGTTTATTCCAAGTAATGTTTGTTTGCCTCTTCACTAACGTTTCTTCAGTTGGTGAGTTAGAGTTCATTGCAAGTTGCAGGTTAACTGAGGATGATTAATGGTGAGGCCTTGAGGATGAAAAGAGTCATTGATGTCGCCTACCTTTTTTCTGTGATCTCCATTAAAATAGAAAGCTAGATGTAAAAATTGAAGAATATGAGAAGAGAGATATGAGACTTGATTAAAGGAAAGAGATGTCTTCCTCATCTTGTTCGACCTCTGGAAGGAGCAAAAGAAGCGTGATTTTAATAAGGCAACCAATAAAGGTTGTGGAGGTATTATTGTCATATGGGTTGTTGGTTCCACATTTCTATCGATTTTGTCACTGTCTCAATTCTCATTTGCGATTTAAACTTGCTTGCTTTTATCTACATCCTATGGCGATTCACCCTTACTCGGAGTCGCACTTGTTCACCTGATACTTGCTTCCTTGATTAACCACTCACAGTTTTGTTGCAATTTTCCTTACATCTTATCGCAATTCGCCGTTGCTTGCCCTCGTGATTGCTCACTATTAACCCTTGTGATTCACCTGTGCTCCCTTGTATTTTGTCAAAGTTAAAGCTTTATCCAAGTTCTATTTTGTTTTTCCAATTTCTCAAGTTTTTTGTTTTACCCATTACAAAAACCTACTAGCTTAACTTCCATATCAATAATTTTGATTAAATTTCCAAAAACTCTAGTCAACATCAATGGAATAAATAATTAGAGTATTTTTGCTCAACTTTTCAATGAACATGAGCATTTTAGCCCCTAAAAATTGTTCGTGGTGCTGAGTGCTCTTTAGAAAAAAGATTATAGGCATTTTTGCTCTACTTTTCAATGAACATAGGCATTTTAGCCCCTAAAAAATGTTTGTGGTGTTGGGTGCTCCTTAGAGAAAAAATCATAGGTATTTTTGCTCATTTGCCCAAAATTTTTGTACTGAATAGAAGGGAGTAGATTAATTAAGTTGGCAAAAAAAAAAGGAGGTAATTTAGTTTAGTATGCTGTTTTGTAAGCTTATGAATGTTACATAGTAAACAATAAAGGTTAAGATACTTAAATAACCATTAATTTTTTTTAAAAGTGTAAAAATAACTATGAATTATTTTCTAGAGTAAAAGTAACCATGAATTTCAGAAAAGGGTATAAAACCGTTAAGTTATTGTAGCAAACCGTTAAGTTACTATAGAAAACCCTCATAAAAAATTAACGATATTACAGTAACTTAACGGTTTTACACCATTTTTAAAAGTTTATGGTTACTTTTACTCTAAAAAATAATTTATAATTATTTTTACACTTTTAAAAAAAGTTGATAACTGTTTAAGCACTTTAATCCAAAAATAAATGCCATTTTTGTACCCCAAGGGAATAAGTCCA
>JBAGKO010000016.1:1904182-1934237 GCA_037177275.1 Acacia concinna
AACCCTAAATCAAACCCTAATTATTTATTCCATAACAGTCTGCTTATAATGCCATATCTACAGTCGGTGATGAACCGAATCTCCAGTGGGGATATATTTGGAAACTTCATAACCCTCATAGGTGTAAAACCACTTTATGATCAGAACTTATTGACGAAGGCAATTAGGTATTGGAGGCATCTCACTGATGATGATACATGTCCGGTTTGCAAGCAGGGTACAAAGGATATCATCCATGTTCTTCGTGACTATTTGCATAACGAAAGCTATGGAAAGAACTGATTGGTTCAGATTTAAATAGGCAATTCTTCACACTGCAACTCCACGACTGGATTAAAGGTAATAATAAGGGTAATGTGGTTAAACGAGCAAACTGGGGGAATTTATTTGAAGTGGTATGTTAGGAATTGTGGCGACGTCGGAACTTGCTAGTTTTTGAGCATAAGGAAGTCAAGAATAGTAGTATTATTCATAGTTCTAACGCGCTAGTGGCTTATATGAGTAAGACCCGTCAAGAGTTATCTGCTTCATCAATTCTTAGGGGTGAAGGGAGGTTTTGTTCTGAAACTTGGAAACCACCTGATGAAGGTTGGCATAAAGTCAATGTAGATGGCTCTTTCTCTCTTGTCTCAGCAACTAACGCTTGTGGAGGATTGATCTGAGATGCTTTTGGAGCTTTCATTCAGGCATTTATCAGTCGGATTGATGATGGAGACACTCTCTCTGCAGAACTTAAGACTGGGAAGTCTCATTGGCATATGTGCAACGGGAATGCAATCGAGCTGCGGACTTATTAGCTAAAAAAGGATTGGCATCTTCAGGTGGGCTTCATTGCATTTCTCACCCATTGAATGACCTGATGACTATTTTGCAATCTGATGTAAGGTCTCATGTTAGTGTTAATTGACGGATGAGCTGAGGGGTCTCTTGCTTATAAAAAAGAAAAGAAAAGAAACCATAACATAAATCTTGAAATAATCCATCTATTTGAGATGTTGATTTTTATTATTGAAAAGTCATTGCATCATCCTTTTTGACATGGGGAGGTTTTGAATTCAACAAATTAAGTTGTGAAGTGTTATCAAGTGTTGTTATTAAGCTTCGAGAGGATGGGGTTGGGGGAGTTGGAAGGGTGGTTTCATTAAAAGGCAGGGACCAAACAAATATTAAAACTTGCAGAGTAGAAAAATTTGGAAAAGGAGGCTTTGGTGTCCTTTCGGTGTGATGGCCGTCCTCCCTTTTTTCCAACTGAATGCATTTCATATTTTCATATGAAATAACAGGTCTAAACAACAATATTCCAAACTAGTTCAGAAACTAAAAGGAAAATGACACTTAAATAGTATTTAAAATTATAAAACTTAAATTAGTCTGTTAACATTTTAAAAAGATACTAAGGTATCATATATCAAATTGAGTTTTTTAAATTTTCTTATATGAACAGTAATAGGATTTCGTAAGATGAGTAATGAGATTTGCAAGAAGAGTAATAGATTTCGCTAGTTTTTTTTGTCTTTGTTTTTCTCTCTCCTTCTGACGGTACTGTTCATCTGACACTGACATTGACTGACGCTTGGTGATAGAGGAGAGAGAAATTTGCCCGTGACAGGGGAGAGAGGGGATTTTCGCAAGTTGAGTAATGAGATTTGTAAAAATAGTAATAGAATTCACTAGTTTGTGGATCACTTTTAATATCAGTAAATTTCAAAAACAGAGGAGAGAGTAGATTTTTCGCAAGTTGACTAATACGTTTTATAAGAATAGTAATAGAATTCGTTAGTTTGTGAATTACTTTTCACATCACCAAATTTGAAAAACACTATTTGGTTATAGTATCTTAATATCTTTTTAAAATGTTAACAGACTTTTTCAAGTTTTGAAAATATCAATGATTTTTAAGTGTTATTTTCCCACATTAAAACTTAAAATAAACACAAGAAAAAAAAAATCATCAACGGCACTCCGCCTATCATCCTCTACAATATTCCTCAACGTTAAATGGTGCCTTAAATACCCAATCAAACATGCGATTCCCTTTTAAAGACGCTTTAGCATGTCAAGTTTGTTTTCTTATCAGGGACTTGCCAAAACATCGTGTATTTTTTTAGATATATTCAGTTATGGAATAAAGGTAATATCAACTTGTCAATTATGATTATTTTTTGTATTTTTTTTTTAGTATGAAAAAAAATGTACATTTGTTATCCAACCATACAAAATACGAGTAGTACAATATTTCAACTTACAAAATACGAGTGGTCTCCACTCTCCATTTCATCCGGAACGCAAACTAACCTCTGCAAGCATTATACGCCGACAAGAAGCTCGACAAGAGTCCTCAAGCCATCTGGGGTTTTAGGTGCTCCCATTTTTCTTCACGCCGATCCTCATTCTCATATCCCCCTCTTGTTAATCATTTTCTAAATGTTTCTTGTTCATGCAAATTCAAGTTTTGGGGTTGTTTTCGTTTATTGAGTTGTTTTTGTATTAGTTTCTTGGACATATTTCTGGTTTAATGATCTGTGTTCATGCCTGATACCTGTTTGCTCCGTCTATGTCTTTTCTGCGGTCATAGTAGCCATAATGTTATAGAATTGATATTTCAGCCATTGTATCACTTCCTCCCTTCCTAGATGGCGGTTGCATGTCTCCTGCCATCCCTAGCTTGAAATTGCACATCAAACTACTCTCTCTCCCTTTTGCAATCTAGCCTCCCTCCATGGTGAGGGAAAGCTTAAGATTTGACAATACTTGGTTACTTCGAGATTTGAGAACACCTAAGAACTTCAATTTTAAATTAGATTAAATGACGCCACATTACTGCCCCAGAGATTAAGATAACTATTAACTACTGCAAATATTATGTTACTTGTGCTAATTTTACTAAATCGCCCGATAAGAGAGAAAACGAATCAATGTATGTGTTCTATCGAAAGTACGACTCTTCTTGAAAGGGCGTGTTCCTGCTTGATGCTTGTAGGAAATTGTACTAGGCAAAACTAATACACTTCAAATTATACTTTGGCATTAAGTTGTTTTTCATTTCCATGTGCCAGTTCCAGGGTCAAGTCCTGTGTCCATGCTTCCTAGCCTGTGTTGGACAAAAACGTTACGTAAATCTTGTTTCATTATAGACTTCTTTAGTTTTTATTTCCTTCCCTGCTGTATAATGCTTATCTGAGTAATGCTGTTTTCCTGCCCTTTGATTTATATTTCACTAGGGTTCAAGTCACTGGGTGGTATGGAGCTGCAAAATGCTTCTCCTGCCTTGGTTTTACAAGGGTCACAGCAAAACCAAGGCTCGGCAACTGGGACAGTGTCAACACCAAAGACGAAAATATGTTGTGCTTGCCCAGACACTAAAAGGCTGCGAGATGAATGCATAGTAGAGCATGGCGAATCAGCCTGTGCAAAATGGATTGAGGCTCACCGATTGTGCCTGCGTGCTGAAGGGTTCAATGTTTGAAACTGATAAGAAAGGAAAGGAGTAAAAGATGACATTGGTAGAATAATTGAGTTGGTTTTCTTTATGAAACGGATACAGGTTTTGTAGCACAGTAGACTTATCCTAACGATAAATGCTTGAAATTTGAATTTTTGAATAAAGAGGAAACAGAATGCTTGATGCAAGACATAATTGTAATTTTAATTGGGAGGTTTCTCCCTCTTCTCAATACTGTTGAAACTGAAAGGTCTCAATGCAGAGCACTGTTTTTTATCCCACTCAACTCTGTTGTTAGCATACAAGTGCTGCTATTGGTACCCAGGTTGACTCTTGCTGCTGAGGAGAGAGCATAATTCATGTTCTGAATTTTCAGGTGTAAACGCTGTTGATATTTTTAAATTTCTAACGGTTATCTTGTTCTTCACTTGATACATGTGTTCTTGCATATTTACTTCGCATGACAAAAGGGATGAATGCTTGATTCTCATGCTTTTGTTCCAAGTTTTCGAAGTAATCTCTGCAAGAACAGGAAGTTATGGATCAATATAGAATGTACATGAACATGTCTCTATAAAGGTCTGTTAAGCCTTTCACACCTGATCATAGAGGTGAAAGAATTAATCGATTCTGAACTCCTTGTGTTCATATATCAGAACATCTCATTCTGATTCTGCATGTGGCTGGGATTCCGTGTAGTTAACAGCTAGTGCCTTCTGACTGAAATCTTAACTATTGTGCGATGTCTAAATCAATGTTTAGTGTTTTCTTTTTCGATTCATAATATCTTTTGAGTGTCAGGAAACTTTCTAATCAATCACACATCATTGTTGTTGGGTCTTAGTGTCAAATTTTCATTTTGTTGCGCATAACTACACAATGGATGGTCTTTTTCTGCTCCAATTTTTTTCCTAAATATATACAAGGGATTGAATTTTCGGCTCACTTTTCTTCTCATTCTCTCTTTATTTTACATTTAAGCCCTCTTCATTCGCTCAAGTAAGTCACAATAAGCGATGAGACATGAGTTTCAGGCATAGATCCTTTTTAACGTCATAAGCCCTTCAAACATACGGAAGTTCTCATTAAAGAGCTATTTTGTCTTAAAAGTTTTTTAAGGTAATTTTGTCCCAAAAATTTTAAAACGAGAGCAATTTTGTCTTTGCCTTTATCTCGATTAGTTTTAATTGTTAGTTGATAAAATATATTAGGCTGGTAGTCCACATATCATTTCGGTTATTGTTAGTTAAGATGTAAATTTGTTTCAAAAATTTATATGTCATCTACTTTATTTTTTTTAAAGTTAGATTTAGCACTTTCAAGATAAATTTTCATCTTAACAAAAAATGACGGGATGACACATGGAATACCGGTTCAGCATATTTAGTCAACTAACGGTTAAAATTAATTGAGATGATGGCAAAGATAAAATTGCTTCAATTTTAAAATTTTTGAAACAAAATTGCCCTTAAGTTAAAAATTTTAAGGCAAAAATGCTCCTTAAACTATTTTAAGATTCTAAGTTTTTTATTTTTTGGGAAGTCAGTTTCATTACAAACACATGAAACATGGAAGTTAACAAAAGGATAACTAAACAACAGGAAGAGGAGAATACGTGATTGAATTTGGGGAAGTGCACTTATTAGAGGAAGAGGCAACAACTTTTTAGGCTTTAAGCCTAAAAAATGATTATATCCTTAACTAAATAAGGAAAAAAAAAAAGCATAAACAACCACCGTGACAGTTGGCGAGACCCTGCATCCTGATGAAGTTGGAGGTTGATACTTGAATTAAAAATTTGATGATAAAAATATAAAATATTGATGATAATTTTCTTTTAATAAATTATTTCGTTGACGAAAGCCTTAACCGCAATCCGACAGAATCGAATGAGCAACGTTCAAATATTCAAGATCAAATAAAAGAAAGATTCCAGTAAGGTTTTGCTACTTTTTTTTGTTTTTGGGCCAGAAGTTTTGCTACTGTTGTCTGTTACTGTTTAGTGTTTACACATTGTGAAACCTTTTACTTAAAAGTGCGCGCGCAGTTGAATGTAAACGAGACTCAGTTTGTTTATACTTTCACACTACAGTATGAAAACCTACTTATCCGTTTGTTGGCGTTCAACAATCAACACCTTTCTCCGGCGCGCTATAGAATATTGATTATGGAGACGTGGGTTCACTATCAATTGCAAGTTTGCTTTCTGACCAGACATTTTCTATTCTTTAGTTGCCTGGAAAAATTGTGCCATCATCAATAGCGAGTATGTGATATCATGCCCAATAATTATTCATAAAATACTATATTACCCCCCCCCTCTCTCTCTCTCTCTTAATCTCGCGCTAAATATGATGAGTATTAATTGAAGGTTGTTTGGATGTCTCACTTTTATGGCTTTTACGGCTTTACTTAAATAAATGAAGCTACTTATGACATTTAGAGTGTTTAAATGTCCCCATTTATTTGAAGTTGAAGCACCTAAAAGCAGCTTTTGGATGCGGCTTATGATAAGTGACTTATTTTTTTTATAGGCTTATGATAAGTAACTTCAAAAAAATAAGTGACTTATCAGAAATTGTTCTGTTTGGATGTGATGAAATTTTTAAAAGAATTTTTTTATTTAAAAATAAGTAAAAGATGTGTAACATCCCAATTTGTATTCATCAGATTTCCTAAGTATATGAAAATATAAAGGGAATAAAATGATCAATTTTGGTGTAACAATCATAGACAAAGTAAGTTTTGACTAATTTTTGCAATGAGACTGACGGCAGTCTTATTATATATCAGTTTATCTTAGGCATATGATGTTCAAAAATCATGAAACTTTCCAGCCTAAAACTTGACATTTCAAGCTTTAATTTGATATATCATTTGCATGATTTGGATGTATATATTAAGATATATGATTTTTTGAAGTTTGCCTATTAAAATCTGTCAGTTTCTGGAGCAGTATTCAAAAATGAAATTACTGGGAATTTTCTGATCCCAATTGAACCAAGAAAGTATATTTCCCTAAAACTAGACTTAATAAGGGACATTTGAGCTTTGGAATCACCTCAATTGTATATTTGTACAATTATATATGAATTTTCAAAGTTGGATGAAAATTCTATCAAAAAATCTGAATTTCAGAAATATAATGGTATGATTGTAATTTGTAGCCCAACCAAAGATACCAAAGATAAAGATGGAAATAATGTATAATAAAAATTGAAGAGTACCTATAAATTATTTGGAGACTAGTGCAGTCAGTTTGAAATTTTTGAGACAGTCGATATACCGACTCTGTAGAAAATTCAACCAAATAAGCTATTTTCTCTCTTCTCCTCAATAAGCTAAAGCCCCATAAGTTTCCTCAAATAGCTTAGTGCCTGTTTGGATGTCACAATTTTTTGGCTTTTTGTCAAATGAGGTGTTTGGATGAGCTTTAAAACTTGATGAAGAACCCACAAAAGTAGTATCAAAATTATAAGCCGTGGCTTTTTGAGCTTCACTTGTTAAAGTGAAGCTACTTTTGTGACTTTTTGTCAAATGGGGTGTTTGAATGAATTTTAAGTTGATGGAGAAGCCACAAAAGTAGCATCAAAATCATAAGCCACTTGAGGGAGCTTATGTGGTTTTAGCTTATGGGGAGGAGAGAGAAAATAACTTATTTGGTTGAATTTTTTATAGAGTTAAAATATTGATTGTCTCAGAAAATTTCAAACTGACTGTCATTAGTTTCCAAATAATTTATGGGTATCCTCAATTTTTATTATACATTATTTCCACCTTTATCCTTGGTTAGGCCACAAATTACAACTACACTATTATATTTCTGAAATTTAGATTTTTTGACAGAATTTTCACCTAACTTTGAAAATTCATATATAATTGTACAAATATCCAATTGAGGTTATTCTAAAACTCAAATGTCCTTTATTAAGTATAGTTTTAGAGAAAAATACTTTCTTAGTTCAACTGGGATAAGAAAATTCCAAGTAATTTCATTTTTGAACACTGCTCTAGAAACTGACAAATTTTAATCGACAAACTTCAAAAATTCATATATCTTAATATATACATCCAAATCATGCAAATGTCATATCAAATTAAAGCTTGAAATGTCTAGTTTTAGGCTGGAAAGTTTCATGATTTTTGAACATCATATGCTTAAGATAAACTGATATATAATAAGACTGCTACCAGTCTCATTGCAGAAATTAGCTAAAACTTACTTTATCTATGATTGTTACATCAAAATTGACCATTTTATTCCTCTTATATTTTCATATATTTAGGGAATCTGATGAATAAAAATTTGGGATGTTACACATCTTTTATTTATTTTTAAATAAATTTTATTTTTTAAATTTCATCATAAGTCACTTTTCTACTTATCATCCAAACATGTTCCATAAAAAAAATCATTTCTGTAAAGTTACATCCAAATACATAAATTACTTATTTTTTAGAATATATTTATTATAAGCCCGTAAATTTCAATATATGTCCTTGTTTGACCGAAGTATCAGATCTATATCAATTTTAATATATGTCCAAATCACTCATCCTTGTTTGTTTCCCCTTTTTTAACGTCAAATGTCTCCCTCACTCCCCCATTGTCTTCCCCTAATCCTCACAAAAGTCTCACTTTTAAGTCTGGTGGTAATCCCAAGTTGATTCCTTTGCTAGCTGAATATGAATTTGATATTTGATTGTCCAGAACCCAGACACTTCTCAATTTTCAACACCGTCTCAAATCACAAGGAAACCGATAAGGGCTCTAAACGCTGCAAAACAACCAAGATCTACCCCACTTGGGGTTTTTTTCTCAACCACCCTCCCATCTCTTAATTACGCATTTTCACAGGGAAAGTCAACTCCAGAGGCAACCCACTTGGGATCTTTATTAATTATTCAATTCATCTCAAACTGTGACGTTGGCGCTTACGGCGAACCTAAAGGGGCTTTGAAGGACATAGGAGCTCATTCCAACTTGTATCATGCTGGTTGAATGGTGAGGCTGCTTTTTCTAATTATTAAAAGAAACGGTGGAAGCTGACTTATGATGGATTTGAGAACAAGGTTGAAAGTGATTTGGTATTAAAAAATTGAGGTGAAGGTAGGCATGTTGAAGGGACTATTGAAGAAGATGCTCTTTTGTAAAGAGTAGGTTGGCAAATGACAGGAAGTAAAACCCCCAGAAAGACCTTTTGGATTGCCTTTGCTGTTTTCTTTCTGTTCATCAAGTCAAATCCCATTATGGTAGCTTTTTGATTGTGTTCTGGGATTGTATTTGAGGAGTACATGATCTTGAAGTTGTTCTGGCAGTGGTAAACTTGCCAACTGGTTTGAAGCTATGAAGGTTGTTCTGTATTTCACCTTCTTGATCTTTTGCCTGCTTCTGCTTTTGGATTATTCGGTTTCACTCCCTCAATGCATCGATTCCAGTGAGTCTTGCTCTTCTTTACCTGCCTTTTGTTTTTCTCTTTATGTATTTCAGAGCTTTAAAATCATGGCTTGCACAATTCTTCTACAATTGTGTTGTTATTTATTCTGATTCATCTGTTGTAGGAGCTCCCTTTACCCTCAATACGACACTGAGCTTTTGTCCGTATAATAGAAGCACGTGCTGCAACTCCACAGTAGACTCACAACTAGCAAAGCAATTCCAAGGGATGAATATATCTGACTCTGGCTGTGCTTCTGTCTTGAAGTCAATACTTTGTGCGGTAAGATCTTGTTCTTCCCCAAAGAGGAAGAAAAATTTGCTTCCAGTCTATTGATGGGATGAAACATAAACATATACTAAGGAAAGGTCAGAGGTTGAGTTATTTTTACGAGTGGCTAAGTTTAATTTCCACTTGAAGTAATGTATGTTTGATCGGATAATATTGATATTTGACTCCTGAGATCTTTCTCATTCATGGGACAGTAGACAAGTTTAATAACTTCCATTAGAATCAACTAAATAGTATATTGGAGGGGGGTAGAGGAACTTCCTTATCAAATCAGCAAAGTGGTCGACCTATCTTGAACTATGAACAAATGAATTAGTTGACCAATTGATTCTTGAGTTTTTATCACAAGCTACTGTTTCAAACTTCATGCCCGTAACTTCTTCTCTGCATTCATGTCTGTTCTGTTTGTTTGTAGAGGTGTGACCCATTTTCGGGTGAGCTATTTAGGGTTCAATCCTCTCCTAGATCGGTTCCTGTCCTTTGCAATTCTACCATTTCAACAAATACTACTCAGTCAAAGGCAGCAGTAGAAGACTTCTGCTCCTTAGTTTGGGATACATGCCAGAATGTATCCATAGCAAATTCTCCATTTTCTCCAACATTACAAGGTCAGACTGGAGGAGCTACATTAAGTACCAAAGCCACCAAGCTCACTGAACTTTGGCAGTCCAAAACTGATTTCTGCAAAGCATTTGGGGGAGCTTCAAGTGATGAATCAGTATGTTTTGAAGGTGGACCTGTTGAACTTAATAAAACTAAGACTCCCAATAGCCCTCCCGCTGGCTTGTGTCTGGAGAAAATCGGTAATGGATCTTATCTCAACATGGTTGCTCATCCGGATGGTTCTAATCGTGCTTTTTTCTCTAACCAAATGGGTAAGATATGGTTGGCAACACTTCCAGCTGAAGGTTCAGGAGGGGCAATGGAGCTTGATGTATCCAGCCCCTTTGTTGATCTATCTGATCGAGTCTATTTGGATTCATCATTTGGAATGATGGGCATGGCATTTCATCCAGACTTTGCAAAAAATGGTCGATTTTTTGCATCATATAATTGTGACAAGTCTAAGTCACCACAATGTGCAGGAAGATGTTCATGTAACTCAGATGTTAATTGTGATCCATCAAAGCTAGGTACTGACAACGGTGCCCAACCATGCCAGTATCATTCTGTTGTAGCAGAATATACTGTTAATGATACCGCAGGCCAACCTTCCATGGTACACCTCTCTGCACACATAGTTTCTTAATATATTATTTAGTTCAATCCATTGAGTAGAACTGAATTTTTTTTTTGGCTTTTCCAGGCAGAGAGTGCTAAACCCATAGAGGTGAGAAGGATATTCACCATGGGTCTCCCATTTACGTCTGATCATGGAGGTCAGATACTCTTTGGACCTGATGATGGGTATTTATACTTCATGATGGGATATGGAGGAGGCAGTGGTGATCCATATAATTTTGCCCAGAACAAGAAATCATTGCTTGGAAAGATCATGAGACTTGATATTGACAACATTCCAAGTGAGTATACTCATAATATTTAGTTGTGTATTTGATATAATACCTTGTCGAACCAAATAGTGCTAAGTTCTCAACCTTCCCTTGAATCAGGTCCTACACTCTAATTTTTCACAGTAATGTGCTACTATTGTATCCCAAATTTCAATTAGCCTCTGCCCTATCACTTCAATGAAAGATGACAGGAGCATTGAAAACCATATTGACATCCCTTTTAAGATCTTGAAGACTGTTGAAAATTTTCCTTCTTTGAATTGATATATGTTGTTTTCTTTCCAATTCCATGACAAGTACAATTACTGATACCATTTAACAAGCAAAATTTTAATGAATATCATCCTATCTCACTCCTGGGTATGGCATCTGTCTTGGATCTTTCAGGTGCAGAAGAAATTACCAAACTTGGTTTTTGGGGTAACTACTCTATTCCGAAGGATAATCCATTTACTGAAGATGCAGATCTCCAGCCTGAAATATGGGCATTGGGATTGAGAAATCCTTGGCGCTGTAGTTTTGATGCAGAAAGACCTTCCTACTTTGTGTGTGCAGATGTTGGCCAGGTCTGTGAAACCTTATGAATAGGGAGCCTCAGTCTTCTGAAGTGACATGATTTCCATTTCCCTCGCTAGAGAAACTTCAAAATTTTATAGATGTGTACAAATTCATGTTACCAGTTTTAGTTTTAACTCATAAGTACTAAAATTGAGGTTATTGATGCTGATTTGCAGGATCTTTACGAGGAGGTGGATCTCATTACAAAAGGTGGGAACTATGGGTGGCGTGTTTATGAGGGTCCCTACCCATTCACACCTAAAGATTCACCTGGAGGCAACACTTCTTTAAACTCCATAAATCCAATATTCCCAATAGCAGGTTACAACCATTCCGAAGTAAACAAGAATGAAGGATCAGCCTCTATCACTGGGGGCTATTTCTATAGGTCTATGACTGACCCTTGCATGTATGGAAGGTAAACAATCATATATTCTTCTATGGTCTTCTGGGTGGGAAGCAGCTATCTTTTCAATATTACCTCCTGTCCTAAATATAGAAAGCTAAATAAGGTGTTTGTATTGGTCTTACATATAAAACCTCAATCCATTATATCTCCCAAATTTATAATTTTTTCTCAGGGTAATTACAATGCACATAATTAAAAAGGGTAGTTTGGGGAAAATAAGTTAACACACATTTGTTATAAATAACCAATTTAACCAATTTCCTTGATATCTACAAATTATTTATCTAGCTCTTATAATAAAGACAAAAGGAAATATTACCAACTTTTGCTATTAATCATTGGATGGGGGTTAGGTACTTGTATGGAGATCTGTATGCAGTTGCTATGTGGGCAAACATTGAGGATCCGGAGAATAGTGGAAACTTCACTACCAACAAGATCCCTTTCAGTTGTGCACGTGATTCTCCTATCAAATGTGACTATGTACCTGCAAGCTCCCAGGCATCTCTAGGTTACATCTTCTCATTTGGGCAAGACAACAATAAGGATGTTTATGTTCTTGCAAGCTCTGGTGTTTACCGCGTTGTTCGTCCAAGTCGATGCGGTTACACTTGCTCAAAGGAAACTGCTACACCAGCAGGTTCTAGCCCACCTCCTTCTCCATCACATGCTAGCCGTGGGAGCATCCTTTCTGACAATCTGTTTCTTCAGCTTTCATATTTCCTGTTGTATCTTTTATGTTATCATTTTTTCAACATGATGTAAAGACCAGAGGATGATCTGAGTTGAGGAGGATGAATGTGATGCTACAATTCCTTTTATCCTTTCTAAGTTTTTATCTGAGAGAGGTAAAAATCTATGCAAAAATTTAGTTGTTGATGGAGTATAATAATGTAATCTATATAGTCTACTCTGTTTGGTAAGTTAAGGCTTCTTGTCATTGTTATAAGTTCTTCTCATGTTTTATATAATTCATCGTTAAAAGTTTAATTAAGTATTGAGGGTTGATGTTTTCATTCCAGGTTAGGGTCCTTTATACCCTCTTGGTATGTTCTTTTGTGTGGTTGACTTTACATAAGACCATGCCAAGGATCTACTTATTATGTTAGTAGTTACATTATATTATTGTTGTCAATGCATTCTACTTCTTTTCTGATTAAATAGTTTATCTGAGTTTTAAATGTAAGATTTATTTTATATATTTGTTAATTTTTTTTAATTTATTATTTTTGATATTCTGGTGGAGAGAATTTTAAAAAATAGTTAGTGTTTTAAAAAAATATTATATTAACTAAATTAGGTAAGTATGCCTTACAACATGTGAGTATTAATATTCAATTTCTAGTACGGTTACCCAATTCAGTAAGAATAACACTTAAAATCAGATTGGGCTGCCACTGAGAAATCAAAATCAAACTGGCTCCCAAAGTTGGAACTCCAGAGACTATACTTGAACAGATGAAGGGACAAAAGAGGCGTTAATGGAAAGATTCAGCCACTAACTGAAACAATAGAAGATCTATGATTGAACACAATGCACCATACCATTCATCGAATGTATTTCAAATGAAATAGGCAAAAATCGAATGTATTTCAAATGAAATAGGCAAAAATAAAAAAGAATGTATTTCAAAGCGACAACCTTCATATCAATATGACCAATCCCCATTCATACAAGAAGTACCAAAGGAGTGGAAACATAAGACGCATTCCTTTGGAAAATAACGGTACCCTAACAAGTTGAAAATCAAGCTAGATGACAAGTGAGATGGAGTGGGGATCAGTTGATATCAGAATCATCGAAATCGTCCTCGAACAAGTTGAAAAAGTCGGCGTCGGCGAGCTTGTGATCGGCGCACATAAGTCCGTCGCCGAACATATCGAAAGGGTCGACGTCGTCGACGTCCATTACCATGACCGATCCTGACTCCTCCATCTCTGCAAGCGCAAACAAGTCCATTGATCTCGATCGATTCACTCGCGTCCTTCTCCCTTCTACACTGCCACTGGCGCCGACTAGAGATCGGATTCTGGATTTTGGATTTTGGATTTTGTCGCACCTTTTAATAGCAGCACGGAGGCAAATAACGGTGCCACAGATAATCAAGACATCTATTTTAAGCTCATTGCAACCTTTTTTGGGCTTGGCCGCTAGGGTTTTCAAAAACGGCTTTTTTTTTTTTTATGGACAAATAACTTCTTGGAACATTAATATTAAAAAAAAAAATCAGAAAATACGATTAACATACAGAAAAAAAAATAAAAAAATCAGCCTACTCTAACTTCTTTACCCATTAATCCAATTTTAGCAATTAGAATACAACTCCAATAGAACAGGCGATGGATAAAGAACTCAATCAGAAAAGTAAACCTCTTAGAAAAGTGCCTTAGCTAATTAATCATCAAATGGGCTAGCCTCTATACAATTTACATCTTTAAGTGATTCATAATAAATTTCTTTTCAAAAAGAATATTTTTAATTAAGACATCACTTATTCAATTAAAAGTCATGACATGTTGATGCAAGACACACTTTTTTATTATTATGTTCAAAAATTAAATTTTTTAGTTTGTTATTAACAATTGCTTGCATCTTAAAAGCATTGATTTTGTTTATCAATTAATGGTGGGCACATGCAATTTACAAACCCGATTCAAAATGAGCTCTTGTTTTGTCAATCACCAACCCATATTATTATCTACTATGCTAGAGTAGTTAACATATGGGAGATTAATCATCCGTTAAGGTTAGAGATCAATGATTATGATAGGAGTACTCGTTAAGTGTGATATTGAAATCAAATATGCACTAGACGTGATTATCATGTGCTAATTTAATATAACGAAGATATATATATATATTGGCCAAAAAAACAAAAAATCTATCATAACGAAGATATGACTATTGTGCACAGTCCCCTACGCGAGTGCTATACTGTGTCTAAAAATTGGCAAAGAGAGGGAGCAAATCAATTGCTCTAGAGATCTCTGTTTGTTACTGTAGGTAGTTTCAAGCTTTGACCTTGCCTTTTTTCATTAAAAAATAAGTCATAAAATCACTTTTTCACGGATGCATAAGTTCAAAAACTTTGTCTTTAACTTGTAATCCAAAAAGAAAAAAGAACACCTTCATCTGGCATCGTTAGTCGGGCCTTGAAGTCCAGTCAGAAAGAACCATCTGTTTCACTCATCAACTTCATAAAATTCATCTATTTACTCCTACAAACACAAGGTCCAAAACAGTTTTAGGTCTTCAGCTAGGTTAAAAAAGAGACGACTTTGAAAAAATGTTACTACTACATACCAGTATAATTATTATCGTAGGTGAAAAATAAAGGAATATTCCCATTTCTTAGATTTCTTTTAATGAAAATCGACATCGGGATACTTCTTGTTATAATTCAGTGGATCAGTACATGATTGTGTTTTGCCTTACCAAACTTTACTTTGTAACCCAGAAGGAATACACAAACTGTTGCAACCAAGGAAGCAGAGCGAAATCAAATCAAAATCGCAGCAACTCAATCTACACTCTTCATCTCTCTCTCTCTCGACTGTGAGGGCTTTAAGTGGTATCCTTTTGGCTCTTCAAAAATCACAATTTTAATTTATTTTATACCTTCTCAAGGTTGTGTCTGTTTCTCTGTGCAGTGCAGGGAGAAAAAGGGCCTCTCTGTGTTTTTATTTTTATTTTTATGTGTATGTGTAACAAAATCCCTTCACTTTGATTTCTCTCTCCATTGCTTCCTGGCTACCTCATGATCCTCCCTTACATGAAATCCCGCCATGACCATCCATAAACCCTTTTGAGTTTTTTTATCTCAATGACCATGTCCCGAGGATCTTCTTCCCCTCGTCTTGTTTCTAACGAACCCTCTAATCGATCCTCGCCTGAACCCAATTCTCAAGGCCATATATCTGATCCCCCCAACGACGTTGTTCCCGCTTCTAAGGAGGAAACCGCCGCCGCTCCCGCCACTACCAGGAGCAACCGCCCGTCTCGTGCCTGCACCATTCGAGCTGCTTATCGTCTCTACTCACCAACGCAGCCCGCGACTGGCCGGCGACTCAAAGGTTCAAAGAAGGAGCAGCGGCTGCCGGAGGACTTGCCGGGGCAACAGCAGCAATGTAGCAGTATTGTGACACCGCTTGTGGAGTCACCATCACCTTCGCAGTTGCCTCGGTGGAACCTGAGGGCTATGTGGGAATTAGCTTCCGTACTCAATTTCCTGCATGTGAGCTGGAAAGCTGTGACCTTTACTGTTGATTTGCTTTGATGGATGATATAATTATCTCTGCAGTGTTTTGGAGCTTACGTATTTGCATTTCCTTGCTGTGGCAGCTATTTAGGCCTCTTTTGAACATCTCAGCCGAATTCTCGGTCGAAGAGTTTGAGACAGCTCTCCTTACACCCAATGACACATTGAGTGAAATACATATGCCCTTGTTAAAGGTTGGTGCTTTGTTTTTAGGGACCACGAGTCAAGTCTTCTGGTTTCTTTCATCTATATTGCATCTTGCCTTTATTAATGTAGTTCTACCCTGTTAGGATTTTGCTTGTTTAGTATACTCTGTTTTTTTTTTAGACTGATTTTTAACTTCAAATTGTAGTTTGATGCTAGTTTAGTTGACCGCTAAACTATGAGATGGAATTTGCAGTTATGAAGTTGTAATCATAAGCTCATAGGAAGATGTGGTACCTGAGAATATAGAATAGCTCAGTCAGACATCTGCTTTTATCTAAAGCTTAAATGGTAGCATGAGCATGAACATTTGTCATGAGTTCTGGGAATACATACGTGAAAACTTGGTAAATTTTTATGCTGATGGATCATGCCCATGCGATAAACTTGAGGGACACCCAAAACTTGGATGAAGCATCTTAATATTCTGAATGCAATTTAGTTTTTTAGGCAATAAATCTTTCTTCCTAGACAATAATGTGTTCTTCAATGCTGTAGAGTGTATAGGAAGGGTAAGTCATCTTTATTAATAATTTTACCAAAAGGAAAGTTCAATATGAAAAAATACTGAAGTTTTTGGGACAATATTATGCTCTGTTACCTGATTCATACTGCAAAAGTGCAAACTTTCTGACCTGAAGTCTTGAACAATCGCTTCCTAGTAGAATTGAACCTGTGGGCAAAATAACATGCATTAAGAGTTTGAGGATTTAGCTCCTCAGTAAAAATCTCTGAAACAAGTCAGGTATAACGCCAGAGGTATGATAGTATGTGATCCATGTTTTAATGGGTTATGTACAGAGCTGTACTATCCTGTTATGATGAAGATTACTGAATATGTAGAAAATGAGGAAGAGGGGGGACTAGAGAGGTAGTTAGAGGAGAAGAAATGGGAGATGAAAAGAGAGGAGAGATTAGAGAAAGATAGAGATGAGAGAATTTGGGAGAGAATTAGGAAACATAATGATCAAACCTAACTTTCCAATCAACAACCCATTCCCTCTTCTGGACTGCCGTAACATAATGGATGCTTCCTACCACTCCCCCTAACTAACTTCCCTCGCATCTATTCAAAATATCATATCATAAGCTAAGCATCAATGATGCCTGAACTTCTATACAGTTAGATGTTGGGATGAGTAGCGTAACAGCTTTAATCTTGCAGATGTCACTACTCACTAGTAAGTGGATAGGTAAATAGATTTATGGAATGATATATATATATATATATATGTTGAAGGGAGAGTAAGTTAACTCTGCTAAATGCTATTGATGTCACTTCTTACAGTTCAAAAGTTTGCAGTGTTTTAGGAGTTGTCTTTGCTTGTGTGTTTTTAATGCGGTGTCAATGACCCTCTGTCTCAATGTTTATGAATTCATGATCTATACTTCCCTCTTCACGGTTATGCATGTTTGCAAAACTGCAGCTTGTCTGTATATAACACCTGCAATCTATTAAATATTTTTTGATAGGCAATCCCTCCCATTACACGAATGGCACTCACACGTGATACCTGGATAACCGTATTATGCAGAAAATTGAGAGACTGGTGGCATTGGGTAATGAGATCATTTTCAGCTAGTTGATAGTATAGAATAATTTGAATTCTGTAGTTACAAGGGTTGAGATTTAAATGCAGGTTGCGAATGGGGAACTTCCTATTGTTGCTTCACAAGGGTAAGTATTGCTCCTATATTAAATAATTTATGATGTTAGTCTATATCCATCCAAAGCCTCAGATTATGCTAGCATGACAGGCTAGAAATTGAGGCATACAAATCACTTGATCCTGGGACTCGTGTGATAATCTTGAAGGCGCTCTGCGACATTCGTGTTGAGGTACTATTTTTGTCAATTTGTCTAGGGCCATCCATGCCGAGCACAGAATTAAGTGGCATTTTGTTCTATGCATGGCATTGCCCACTTTTATCTCAATATAAGCTTATTTTGTCCTGCCCCCCATTTTTTTCACATTGAGAAGAGTATACTTCACTTAGTTGCACTAATTTTTATATTTGGCGGATCAATGATCTTTGTTTAATCTGACTTATTTCTCTTTTATTTATTGTTTTTGGGGTTCGGGGGGAGTGCATCATTACATTACAATTTTAAAATTCCCTTGAACTATTATTCTACATGCTACTGTAGCTTGATATTTTCCTTCTTTGTATATCTGTTCTACTAATCAACCAATGTATCAAATGATCAAACTTGGCTGAAATTTTGCAGCAAGAAGATATTAGAAGTTATATTGACAGCTCACTCAAACAGGGTGTTCAACTTTCATCATTTCGTAAAGAGCGTATCGGGGGTGATTCACATGGAATTTTTTATTGGTAATATACTGGCACTTTTCAAAATCTAAAATTTTATTTCAACTATTGAAATTTTGAAAATGCTATGCGGAAAAGCTACTTTACATTTATTTTTGTTGATTTTATCATTAGGCATTTGGCTAGTGCAGGTATGAAGATGACCCCATAATTGGCCATAGGTTGTATCGGGAAGTAAGGAAAACTGAAGTGATTCAAATGAGGAAAGGGAAACCAAAAGGTTCCCGGGTCAATTCTAGTACAACATATCAGTGGGAAACAGTTGCTACTAATTTTGATGAATTTGTAGATGTCACCGTAAGTTATTGAAGCCTTTCTATGTTCATGTTTCTGAGTTACCCAGTAATGGTGGGCATGATTTCAAGTAATTGTTGAGTGGCATTACATGATATCGTTTCATGTTTTCAAGCTATCATGCTTCTATGTTCATGATAGCTTGACAAACCAGCTTCATCCTGAAATCAAATCAAGGCAACAATTATTGGTTTTGGGCGCAAACATTTTAAATGTCTGCATCAATATAAATCAAGGCAACAATTATTGGTTTTGGGCGCAAACTATTTTGTGGGGTTTTGGGTTAATAGCTTTTTGAGTCATATTGTAATCTTCAATAATGTTAACCAAAAGTTTGTTACTTTCTGAGTTCATTACTTTTGATTCACACAGACATCTTTATGATAGGCTTTTATATTGTTTGAGACTATTACTTTTGATTCATAAACTAATATGATAGGCTTTTATATTGTTCTTTTATGTCCTGAAAGAATTCTGAACTTGAGTAGTGCATTTATCTTTTGTCCATAGCTTATGAGCAACAGGCTACTACATTTATCTTTTATTTTTGTCCATTTTATTATTGTTGTTGTTGTTGTTGTTATATCACTTTGATTTGCTCGAGTGAGCACCTTTGCAGTACCTCTCACCTAAGGCATTTTATAGGTCTAGCCCCTCCCCTTTTACCTTTGACTATGTTGGGTTAAACTTAGCTTCCACCATTATTTAATAGGGTTATAGCTGACCAGCTTTATTGTTATAGTTTCACGATGAGGCTCACAACAATGATTATAGTTGTTCATGTCCATCAGCGGATGGGTGTGTGCGTGCACCTCTTTTTCTCCCCCAGATTGTGGATTCTAGCCTTTTTCTTTAACTTTGCATTGAGCTGCATATTGTTTGAATGTGCTCATCTTTATACACAGGATAAGCTTTTCTCAAGCAAAAACAAAACGGAGGTGTCACTAGGGAAGAAGTTGAAGATAGACATGCTTCCTGAGATTGAGAAGGTTCACAAGGTACTCGTTTGTTTATTATTGTATGTGTTTCCTGGTCTTTGCCTTCGTGAGAAAAATGAGAATATGAGGGCATTCAAATAATCATTGAAGGATAATGGGCTGTCCTGTCTTTACCTCCTTTGGTTTTTCAAGTGTCTCTTTGGCTGTGTTTTGTTGCTTACCCAATGCTAAACTAGTTTATATTCACTATGTGCACAGAAAAAAGAGCGGTTGCTGAAAAAGCAGCAAAGAGAAGCTCTTCTTCTTGATACTTTCTTGGTTGTTGATGGGATTGGTCCTGGGCGGTCACTTCGTGGTAGGAAACCTGTTACCTACACATTTGGTAAGAGCAAGAAAGCTTAAACCCCTTGTTACTGGTGGCTGCATTTAAATTGTATTGGTACAACTAGGTTACTGATGCTTGCATTAGAAAAAAGTTATAATTTCAATTGTGGACCTTAGATACTGTTTATTGCATGGGGCATAAGATTTGGGAGTGATAATTCTTATCTGCTTCAATCTTCTTGATTTAAGCGTATATATCTTTCTATGGACTGGAAGGCTGTTAATATAGGGATACTATTCTTTGAGGGACTTAACAAACGGCAGGGGCCTGTTTTTGGATCATGACTCATCTGATCTGATGAATGTGTCATGGTGATTCTTTGTGGGACTTAACAGATGGCAGGATACCTTTTCAGCATGGTGGTAGCTTCATGCATTGGCATTCTGTTTTTATGTCATTGTTATCAAATCCCAGTTTGAACTTTGAACTACCTGATTGCTGTTTTTTTTATGTGATAGATGGGGAATTAGTGGGGTAATTAGGAAATAGTAGGGAGAGGGTAGTTGGGGTATCCTAATAAATAGGCAGCACAGATGCATTGATGGGTCTTGTGAATTCAAATATGGTTTCCTTTACTTTTCCTATTCAAGTAAAGGAAACTATATTCCCAAATTACCCTCTCCCTATTATTTCCTTAATTCCACGTATATTAGGATGTATTCGATTATCTTGTTATGAAATATCTTATTGGGGTGAAGGTATCCTAACGGAAATGTTGACTTAAATGTCATCGCAGATGATTATGATCGGTCCATCAACGAGGCAATTAATATGACAGCGTATGGAATTCATTTTAACCATTTCCACCCTCCCCTCCTCTTGCCGTTCTTATGTTCTGTTTGATTTTATATTTTGGGGAGTTAATCATACTCTTTTGTACTCAGTGTTCATGACTATATCTGCTTCTTCCTTTGTCAGACGAAAACAACCATCCCCAGAGCCTATAACCAGGAGAGAAGTAGGAGAAAAACCTGAAGTTTTGACAAACGGTAAATTGAGTGGGCCTTCACATGCCCCTCAACATGTGAGCTTTAGTGTACCATCTCCAAATTCACCTGACTTTGATGATACGGAGGAAGAGCTTAAATCTGAACCGTTGGATCGAAGGTTTGTGTCTTCTATAAATTTGTTCTGGTCTCTTTTATCTGATTTCCACTGATTGACTTGTTTTACAGCAGCAATCGACGAAGACAAAAGCCTATGCGGTATTCAGAGAAAGAGTTTGTTGAAGCAGTTTCAGATAATGAGACAGATTTCGATAGTGACGATGAAATTGTTGGAGAAGCCGTATATGATGATGAATACCTCAGGCAACGTAAGCAAAGAAAGGTTTCTAGTAGCTCTGAAGGAGATGAAGAATATCAATGGGATGAAGAAAATGTTGAAGAAGATGATCAGGAAGATTCATTGAGTATCAGTGAGGACAGTGACCAACCCCCTAAGTTCAAGCCATTGGCAGGCCGTACTAGGAGGGAAGCTAAGCTCCATTCTACTGGTGAGGTCCAATCAGGTCTGAGGCGCAGTAAAAGGGCTACCAGAAACCCAATAAATTACAGACAATATGTGATGTCAGATTCAGAAACAGAATCTACAAAACCTAAGAAGTCTAACGCCACAGATGATCAGTCAGATCCCAGTGAGAATGAGAACGGGGAATATATGATGGAAACTGAAACTGAAGATTCAGATGTCAGCAAAGATGACGAAGAGCAAGAGGATGAACAGGAAATGAACCTGGATAAGCCAATTGATTTTCCTATGGAGGAGAGAGACCAAAACCAACCGCTCGAAAAACTAAACAGTCCTAGACAGGAGGAAGTCGAGGGCATGAACAAAAGACGCTTCCTTGATTTGAATGAGCTTGCCCCTACCTCTGGTTTTGAAGATGGTCCAAACTCGATAATGAAGGACGAAAACGATGATTACTGAAGCTTCCCCTTCTTTTTGAAAGCTGATATTGTAGTCTTCTGATCGAGGAAATATGTATGATGTATAACTATAAATTTTGTTATAATCCCAAGGTTACCATCAGATAACTTACAAAGGCTTAATCTAAGCAGCTACCATGATGCGAGATTTTCCACCTGAAGCAGCATGATGGTGAGCTGTGTAGAATAGTCATTTTTAGTATGCCTACATAAAAGGTCAATGAAAATGAAAGAGAATGAAAATTTACTGTGTTATCCAGGCCTATCTAGGCAATGTACAATAATTATTAATTAGTACTGTAACTTCACAAAGATATGGCTTATTTGATCACCAAGCCATGTAGTTCAATTTTTCTTGAACCGTAGTTTGTGTTCTTCATCTGCACATGGGTTTAATTGGCTTTATCGATAATCTGATCAAGCTAGAATCTAAAGGCTCATTCATTTTGCCTACCCACTTGGTTTTGTTGCCCCAAATCCAATCGTTTATGAATATTGTTCGCTGCAATGCTATGTTAGGTGAAGTTGACACTTTCTACACATGTTCGGGTTAAAATTAATTTCAGGCTATATTAAAAGAGAGAGTAATATGTAAATTTTACCCTAGTGAGTTTAGTCTATATAATATAAAAATTCTACATGTTTGGGTTAAAATCTCTTTCCTTTTGTTTCAATGTATAAAATATAAAATTTACAAAAAAATTGATTTTTTATCAAGACAAATAATGTAACTATTCTGAAATTTCGTGCAAAGTTCCTTGATTTCATCAAAAGGTGATGTGGATTATTATATTGCCCCATGTAGTGCAGGTTATACTATTTGTCAAATGGACTTGGGTATATTTCCATTTACCATATAATTTTAACTTGAGTAAAAAAAAAAAAAAGAACAGAGAAATTTAAATCTGCTCCACGTGCAGACAAAACAAGAAGCTATGGTACAAAGCTAGAATCAAAGCTAAATAAATAAAGCATTTTTGCATTGATCTTCTACTACAGTATTAAAGCCACAGAAAGTAGAATCTTACAAAAAGGAAGGGTGATGACCCTGGTAAATCAAAATTCAACAACTTTCCACAATTTGAGTTTTCAGTAGAAAGTGGATCTGAGGTGGATAAGAATGTGCATATCTGGACATCCAATCATCTCTAACACTTTTGAACTGCACAAGTTTTGCTGTGTTGCAGTGTCCACATTGTCTCTTGTCTTGTATATATATCTACAATATCTATACTTCTCACCCGCAAAATGAGTAAAATTCTTATTTGCTGATCATCTCATATTGCAGCACTGAGGCCTTGTTTGCATTTGCAGTTTATCCCACAAACACTCTAATTGCTTTGGAGATTGGTAGTGTGCTGTGTAATAGCCTTCTATGCAGCCAAACTGGCAGAATTTTAGGCTATGTACATAAACTACTTGTTTTGAGCTGTTAAATTGCTTCACCCACATTCCCATACTCACATCCTCCATCTTAAACAACTGCGGTTACAATTATTCACAAATGCATTTAGCATAAAGGAAGAAACTTCAAAAATTAACTCACAAGCTTGACATAGAGGGGGTAAAGCATTTGGATTCTTGAACCAATAAAGCCACCAAAGAGAGAAAAATGGAACGAGGATAAGTTCACTAACCCTTAATTTATGGTTCTCAAATTCTGATACAATGTAGCGCACAATGTCAGAAGACAAAATATAACCTGGTCCATTAGCGTAGGGTGGATATCGCTCTTCTGGCCACTCCTATAAATAGCATTGGCACGAAAATTCTCAATATTCAGGTATACAACATATATAATAAGTGACATGAAGTGTTGAAAAGAAATGCACAAGTTCAATATGTATAAAAAACGCAACTTATTAAAATATATCATAACAG
Source organism: Acacia concinna (assembly GCA_037177275.1). Classification (NCBI taxonomy): domain Eukaryota; kingdom Viridiplantae; phylum Streptophyta; class Magnoliopsida; order Fabales; family Fabaceae; genus Acacia; species Acacia concinna. Next base: position 1,928,058 of record JBAGKO010000016.1, read on the forward strand.
ACTAGTTCCTTGATTTTTTTTTTTTTATTTTTGCAAATAGTTCCCACTCCTCAACTTCTCTAATAACAACAATGCAAAAAGGTTATTTATACCTTGTATGTCACAGCCCATTTACCATAGCGCAAAGGTTTGTGAAAGTGATTTATGTTACCAATGTAAAAGCTCTTATCTCCTGGGACCTTCCTTGCTTCATTTATAACAGCATCCACTCTAACAAAAGTGTCATCATCACATTTCATGATATACTTGGCAGGAACTTTGTGAAGCTGTGAATTATAAAACAAATACAATTATCACTGAAGATTATTATTCTAACCTAAAAATCCCATACTAATCAACAACTCACCGCGTATTCACATATGGACACCGTTTTCAATACAACAAGGTCATAATTATCCAAGTATGGCACCACAACAATATCTCCAAAAAATTCTGCTTCCTTCTTTAACTCTACATTCACTTCTTTTCTCGAATGCTGTAAGAATTTCACTTTAAACGTCAAGACCTTGCCTGTCAGACATGGATTTATAACCTTGAAAATATGTTAATCATTGTTACCACTGCTACAAAGAATCGAGTCACCACTCTTGAAGAATGGATGAGATTGTGCTGCATCCATGACTTTCTTACAGCCATCCTCTCAGAAAAATGGTTTCCAGCAGAAAGGACTCCAATGAATAGTTCTACATCAAAGCCGGGAAGTGGTGGGGCACGCCATCTTCTTGAGAAGTCCAGATGCTTCTGTGGGGCAAAACTAGGATGAACTAAAGGCAGAGAGGTAGCAAATACAGCATGGACATCAATGTCCCCATCTAAAGAAAGACCAGTGGCATCCTCAAGAGTAAAACCCTGCTGAAATCCATAAGCAATCTTAAGAATCAAGTAAAATCCACGTTGACGTTAAGTTTGAGGATATTTACTCACAGTGCGATAAGGGAAAGAGGTCACATGTCTCCCATCAACATTAACATGAAAGCCCTCCATTCCAGCACTAAGAGTAAGAACAAATAACTTTCCCTCAACAAATGGGTAGGACCAGTCAACCGTTACTTTTCTCGTTCGACCTTTAAGTCTCTTCAACCACCATGTTGTCTTAGTCTCCACTGCACGTCTGTCATCACCCCGAATCCACTTCTCACACTTCACCACTCCATCAACTGTAGCCAACATTAGGAATTACTCAATATGATGCAATTACAAAGGAAAAACAAATAAACAACAGAGGAATAAATCCAACAATTAGGAGCTACAACATATTTTCCTTTTGAGACCGTTATCAATAACCAAGAAGAGATTGGAAACATGCTTACTAAAGATTGGAGGATAAAATCCTTTAAGGTCTTAGTTAATGAGAAGAGGGTGCAATTTATGACCCGGTACCGACAAAGGACTGAGGAAGTTTTAATGTACCTATGTGATTATACTCACCTCCTAACCACTTTTTCTGACATTTCCCCACTGAAATCAGTATATCATACATTACTCCTGGAAACAACTAGTTTTAAACTTCAAAGCAAAGACATTGAAAAGCTTTTCCGATTAAATTATCTTCTTTTCTATGAAAGGAAAGGGGAATATTTATCAGTTTTTACTTATTATAAACTACAGCTCCTTGCTCTTAAAATTAAATTTTATCCCCCGTACTATCATTTGCAGTGGGCATAAATCCCACATAGCTGAGAACCAAATTATAATTATAATTGTTACATTTCATTTCACAATAACATTTTTCATCATAAATTACGTACCGGTCTCTTCATCAGACTTCGATTTCCAACCATCGCAGCGCTGTGCAGAACCCCACTGCATTCTGTAACGAGTGTTTTGCTCAATTACAGGCTTTCGACTCCAATCCCCCTTCAATCTGGGATTATAATGCAAAATTCTTGGAGGATCCTCACCATCCACAATCTTCAACCCTTGCAATTCCATCACAAACTGTGATGCTGCCACCGGATGTACTGCACCTTGCTTGACAACCTGCGGCTTTCCTACCACTGTTATGTGAGACCCCAATGTCAGTCCACAAGGAAGAACTGTGACTAGCCCTCGATTCACAAACTCTGACCCAGAAAGAGAAATGGATGGCGGACATGACTCTGATTTGTGCTCGGACTTTTCAGGGACGGTCCTCAAGTTCAACGTTTCTAACTCACCCCATATATTGTTCCCCAGAATCCAAGCATTCCTAGCTGACTCGTAAATCTCGGACGACCCATCCCTACCCCACAAATGAAACGTATCATTATTGAAGATCAAGCCAGATATAATCTTGTGCTCATTCAGTTGTCTGTGAGTGCGTTGCGCAGCATTTTGAGAGACTTCTTCAAGAGGGCGAATTGGGGCTTTTATTTTTTCAAAGTCCTCGCTCTCCAGCCTATGATGACTAGTCAAGAAATCATTAGATACAGTACTAAAGCTAGATTTGAACAAAAGGGGGATTTCCAGGGCGACCAACATTATATACAGAAATCCAAATATAATCAGAATCTGAATGGGTTTTTGCCTGATCAATGACTCAAAATTTTCTAATTTCCCTATCCGACCTCTCTTCATCTGTGTTATGGCGTCAAATACTGGACAAGGATTCAAAATGCTATTGAACTTAGGTGGAGTTTTACAAAAGATTAAAGACTAACTACGTGAACAAGTCGAGAAGGAAGCTACGTTCAGCCAGCGATAAAGTATTATAACTGAGGTTTCGAAGTCGAAGAGTTGGGGTCGTCTTCGTTGAATGCAGGTGGGTGATGATGATGCATTTTCCTAGAAAATGGTAGGAATCTCCCTTTCGGAATAGAGAATAAATGTCAAAAAACTTCAACATAAGAACATCGATGGATTGAAATTTTGAAGAAGGAATTGAATTCGTCGTAATCCTAGGAGTACCCATCAATGCATCAACTTACAACAGATTCTTGACGTCAATGATGAGAGGATTGAAACGTTGTTGATGTGATTTGTGATTTTTACGTTTACACGAATACCTGAGAGAGTCATAGATGCTATTTCCTCGGCTAAGCTAATTCGTGAGGTCTCTGCACTTCGAGGAGAAACCGTTTAACCGTTTAGCTCACAATGAAGAAAGCACGTATGACATCGTTTTTTCCGCCACCAATCCATTTAAGAAAAAAAGAAATAAGAAAACAGAATTTTCGGTATAATATACTTCTCTCTTCCTATTTATAAGACTCTTATAAAAAATTTTAAAAAATCTTAAAAAGAAATTACATTACTTAATAATATCATATGTTTTGTTTTATTACATTATATAGTAGTTTATACGTCAAACAATATAATTTGAAGAAAAACGATAAACTTAATATCTTAAAGTAATATAATTATCTTTCTTAAGATATTTTTAGAATTCTCTAAAAATGTCTCATAAATAAGAATGAAAGGAGTATTTTCCTATAATTTTAAAAATTATTAAAATTAAAATTCCAACAATGCTCGTATGTTTTTAATTCGTTCATCAATTATATTTTAATAGGCTAACTTATATGCATGTGCTTCATATTTGCCTCAAGTTCCATTTAATCTCTTATTAGGTCATGAATATAAATAGTGCTCCTATACTTAAGATCTAGATGTAGTTTATAGATTTTTTTTTTTTACTTGAGGATATATTTTAGGGAAAATTCTATATAAATACCTCCCTAAATTCAAAAATCTCAAAAGGGATGTTAATATTTTAAAAAGACACTAAAGTACCATTGACCAAATTGAGTTTTTTAAATTCGCTAACCTGAACAGTGACGAGCATGAAATAGTGAAGACCATTACTCCTCTTACGAATCCCATTACTCAAATAGCGAAAATCCAACACTGTTCACATTACAAGCAGATTCCCCTTTTCTCTTCTGTTAGATAAACAATGTCAGTGTCAGATGAATAGTGCCAACAAAAGGGAGAGAGAAAGTGATCAGCACATACTTGCAAAAACCATTACTCAAATAGTGAAAATCCACTACTGTTCACGTCAGCGAATTTTGAGGGAGAGAGAGATTGATCAACACGAACTAGCGAAATCCATTATTCAACTTGCAAAAACCATTACTCAACTTGCGAATTTTACTACTATTCACATCAACGAATTTGAAAAATTCAATTTGGTCCATGGTACCTAAGTGTCTTTTTTTAAATGTTAACAGACTTTTTGAGATTTTTGAATTTAGAGAGGTATTTAAGTGGAATTGTCCCTATATTTTATCATTAGAACTTATTAATTTACCGTTTTTGCTTTTAGCTTAGGTATGTTTGTAAAAAGGAAAATTATGGTTTCTTAATCTTTGAGTTTTTATAAGGTTTCTAAAAAATAAATGAAATGAAAAAAAATATTATCCAACATCCAATATAAGGTTTAGTGCAAAAAAAAGTAAGGGAAAAGGTGCAATATTAACAATACATTGTTTTAAAATGGGCATATGACACAATATTTTTTGGTGCTGAAATGCATGTGGCCTTTATAGAAGGGAACAATTTTAATGCAACCTTTTTCTTAGTATCAAGCTTGATTTGTGCAGGTAAAGAAAGAAAGAAAAACAAAAAAAAGCTTGATGTATGGACTTTGGCCTGTCACAAACACATCATCGGCTCTAGTTTCTTCCAAGCTTGACTCTAGATGCTTCGTATTTCTTTTATTTTCTCTTGTGTTTATTTATAACTTTAAGTGGGTTTAATGCTTTGCCAAGTTAGTTTTGAGGTTAAACCTTTTTTATATATTTCATTTTTGTCTTATTAATGAAATTGACTATTATAAAAAAAATGGTGTTATATGGGTTCCACAAATTGTATATATGTCCAATTTTTTAAGTGCGATTAAGTCTTACTAATCGTGCCAAATCCCTTTCACACAAAGTATTATTGTTGAGATTGCACACTCACTCTAAAAAAATTGGACACATGTATAATTCGTGGGACCCACATGACACTATTAAGATACAATTGTGTAAAAATTATCCATTTATATAAAGTTTATGTGCATTTTAATACTAAAAAAAAGTTTATGGTGTTAAATGTCCATTTTAAAAAAATTTATTATTAAAATTGCACATTTAACCTAAATAAGAGTAATAAGTTTACCTTGCTCACTTAGTATTAACATTTTTGTTACTTTGTTCCCCCAACCTTGCTTTGGTTTTCATTATGAAAAGCTCTTGTCATGTGTTTGGACTTCGAACATTACTTGGGTGGAATAGAAGGGACAAATGAAGCTACGTCAGGTGTATAATTCTTCCGCATACCAGGCTTTTTTAATTAAATACGATGAATAGTTGATAACTCCCTATTTTTAGATAAATTTAGTATATATTTTAAGATATTTGGGAGTTATCTATAATAAATTAAATATATTTGAATCAGATTTAGATAAAATAACAATCTTAAGCACAATTTAAGGGATTTGATTTTAAAAATAAATATTAGGATAAAAATCATGATATTAATAATAAAAATAATATGGGTAATAATAATAATGCCATATAAAAAAAGGAGAAATAACTTTGAGGAGTATTATTAATGTTGTTATTATTATTATTATCTATTAATATATTATTATTATTATATGTTTGGATATTATTTTATTAATATTTTGACTATTCTTCGTGAGGGGATTCAAAGTAGCAACAGATGTTCAATTCAAATATAAAGATCACGCACAAAAATCTATCAAAAAGAGAGATCACGTACGGGAAACAGTGCTGCGGCAATATATATATTCGACAATTGCAGATGAAAAAAAAGGGGAGGAATCAGAAATGCATAAGGAGAAACAAGAATTAGAGCGCAACACGAAGAGAGGAGATCGCTAGAAAAAAAGAGTGAGAAAGAGAAGCTGCAAGAGCAAGAGTGAGGGATTAATTCTTCTTCTTCTTCAAGCGCGAGAGCAATTGTAGAGGAGGGAGATTCAGATCTGGAAATCAAAGAAGATATTGATTTTGTTCTTGGGTTGAATTCTCTTATCACTAGTTATTCTTGCTTCATTGTCATGGGTTTTGAATTTAAATTTATTATCTTTAATTTTGGTTTGATCATGAACATGAGTAGCTAAATTTCTCGTTCTATGATTATTTGAACCCTTATATGGATTGAATATTTTATTTTCCCTTTCTTTTATTTATGAATAATTTCTTTTATGTTGATTTTACTCTGATCTTAATGCTTCTTATTAATTGGCCACTA
>JBAGKO010000016.1:1942371-1960804 GCA_037177275.1 Acacia concinna
ATAAATAGAGGTATGAAAACATTGTAAGAATCCATATGTGAATGACAAACATTCGACTCAGTTCTCTCTTGCATTTTCTTGCTCCTTACGTATAGTCTCCTTTACTTTTATAACAATCTGTTTTATCTTTCCGGCCAAAAAAATAGAATTCTTGGTAGCCTCGTAGGCCGTAGCCCTCGGCTTAATTCAACTGAGTTTCATGGAATATTTTCACTCAATTTGCATTCGGTTGTTCTCAGCAACGTATATATGATCTAGTTCGCTTTACTGAAAATCGGAGAAGATGGTGGCAATTTCGCTCTACAGAGGGAATCTGCATATAATTCCCGACGTGCCTCGCCGATGGCTCATGCCAAACCCTAAAATTTCTGTTAAAGATTTCAAATTCCTTCTACTGCGTCGTTCCAAGGCCCTTTCTCGCCTTCATACCTCCACAACCACCTCCTCCAATCCCAACCCTAACCCTAACTCTCCCCTTATAGCTCAAACTGAGGCTCCTGCCGTTAATGGATCTATTCTTCGTATTCAATCTGAACCTATTAAGGTTGAGAATGGAGAGGGGCCTTCACGGAAGGACGAAGATTATAAGGAATCTGAACTTCTTGGACCTTCTTTGAAGAAATCAGAGGTTGGGACTGATTCTATTGTAGATTCCGAGACTAAATTACCGGAGAAAGCTTCAGAACCTGTCGATGGCGGTGCGACTTCAATGCAAAATCAGATCCTGCCGGTAAGCTTCACATGCGTAGCTTATAAAAGGCATATCATGTCTTAATGAATCCCTTCTCTGGTTTGATAATGTGACTTGACTTGCTTAATTCAAGCGGTTCTTGAAATATATGCTATGCTTTTGCCGTTGAAATCAGGCTCATTTGTTAACCGTTCCTATGTGCTTCGTGGCAGATCAGAGACAAAGGGGATTTTTCAAGTGAGAAAGAGAAAAGGAGGCGGGAAGTTGAGGATAAGTTACAAATTTTGAATGCGAAGAAACATAATTTAGTATTAGTGTTGAAACAGGTGAGCTCTGGTTTTACTACCTGACGTAAGAGTCGAGTGGGAATGCACGAAAGAAACCATATTGTTGTATTAATTTTGAAGAATGCACTGTTTATTGATACAGGAATTACATATCGGACTTGGCGTGCAAACTGAATTAACTAATATCTGTTATGTGCATGGCAATCTCAACTATTTTAAGTTATAGCTGACACTATCTTTATGGGTTTGTTGGGCACTAGAATTTTTCAGACTTGTATATTATCAATGTGTGGTTCTGCATTTTTCCTTTTAGGACGTGGTTTCCAGTTCTTGCGGAATACAAATTAAATGTCGGATGTGATGGTTGGCAGATATTGAGTGCAGAGGAAGAGTTGAATAGACAAAGCTGTATGCAAGGGACTAGTATGCGCCCTTCTGTGCCACTTCAAGCAGATGGGACCAATGATACTGGATCTATGGGGAAGCACGGGGCTCCAAGGATCAGTTCAGAAGCAAATCTAGGTGATGATGTGGAAGGGGTTGCAGCTGATGATCTTTCAAATCATAATATTCATTCTCGCCACATTCTTCGCACAAGTAGTATGTCACCTTCTTCAGAGTCACCTCTTAGGAGGACTCCTACTGTTCAACAAAACACGGTAATTTATCTTTCTTAGTACAGACAGTCAAGCCGCCATTGAGCATTTTCTGATTTATGCACATGTTTGCTATCCCAGACTTGCTATTGGGGTTTCTAGCATGAATTTATGAAAATGTGAGTTGCATGGTGCACATAGGAGGGTCAATTATGGCCAGACAAGATACATTTGGTGTATTCCTTTTTTCTGGCATTTTTTGGTTGTCTAGACTCTAGAGTGGAGCTTCACTATATGCCTAACTAAAATTGTCATCCATGTTCGTGTGCATATGCATGCATCTTTACCGTACACCATATTGGACTATATGCGACTACTTTATGGCTGGTTTGAGAAAAATAAGTAATGACAAGCTGTAATGGAGTGGCAATTTGAACCCATAAATACTCACTTTCCTTTCGTCTGATTATAGATGTAGACATCAATGTTTAATTGTTAAATTGCCTGTGAAGGTCTCACATCCACCTCGAACAAGCTTGGGTACCACGGCTAGTCCATCCCGCTTTGCATTGTCAGGACATCAAACGAATCCCGTGAACCCATCTTCAGCATCTTTATCAGGAGCAAGTTACATTGCATCGTCCCCTTCCCCTGCGGCATCCGGTGGCACTTCTGTTTTCAGAGATGCTCGGCAGCCAAGCCCCTGGAACTAGGATCTTGGCTTGAAATTTGGAGACCGTACTTTCTGTATCCTCATGGCGTGATACTATTTCTTGAATCAGCAGTTGACCTAGTGACTAAGTCTAGCCATGCCTATGCCTCTTAGAAGTGAGAATTCTCTGCATGGTTTAGTTTCCCCAACTTGAAAGACTGCTTCTCATGTGGAGAGATAAGAATACAACATCAATTCAATCATTGTTAAAATCTCTGTATCATGATATCCGTTTGGTCTGGAAACCTACTTATGTATTAACCTATGAATTCATGTCAAATTAGATGTTGGCATGTTGTCGACCTATAGTGTATATTGTGCATTATCAAGGAAATTAGGAAGATATATTGATGCGCCAGCCTCTTTACAGTATGAGCGTAGTTTCATTTTCGGGGAAAAGCTCAGTATGGAATTTATTTTTGAAAGGCAGCTGGGAAAGCAGCGTTTCTTATCATTGAACGAGACAAGATACGAGCAAGTCTCAGGATGTAACAACTAACTAGTTAAACAGCTTAAACAACTGGGAAAGCAGCGTATCTTATCCTCGAAAAGCTCTTCAAATAAGTAAGGTACTATGTTATTAGTTTTACTCAATACAACGCTTACAGAAAGCATACCTAAATCAAAATGAATGATCAAACTCGAAAACTGAGATGCTCACCCTGCATCACTCCATCAAACAAATACCTTACTCCTTCATAGACAGCTCCTGATTCAGATCCTTTAGCGCTTCAACTGGAAGGGACCATGAAACTTTGATCTATTGAAGAATGAAGATCCTTAATGAAAGTGTTCAGGTTCAGGTTTGAAGTCCAGTGTCAGATTCATTCTGGAAATGGAAAAATAAATAAATAGACTGAAGATGGACCAGTTCACCCCCCAACCCCCCCCGGCGACCAAAAAAAACGAAATAATAAACTTACTCAACATCATCTATTCAAGACAGCAGCACTAATGGGAACTACACCAGCTGGTGAAACAAGAGCGTCAACTGGAATGTCTGATGAAGTCGTTGGTATGACTCCATCATCCAATATTTGCTCAGCGTATGATAGTGCAACTGCAAATTCAAAGAAAGAATACCTAAATTGTGTGGGCTGATTCTAAATCAATTATCTAGCTAATTCTAGAAAGGAAAAATGCATACCAAATAGGGGTTGCTCCCAGTTTCGTGCCTTTGCAAGATCCTTGTAGTTCTTCAGGAAGTTATCATAGTATCTAGAAGGTAAAACAATATGTGACCAACCGTTGGACTAAGATTAGTGTTTCTGACTATACAAAAGAAGTGAAATGTCCGAGATTAAGCTTGAAAGTTTGTTTGAATTGTCTCTCTTGCAGCCATATAAGCTGGCACACCGAGTAGAATTTCAACGATAATCAGGAATGAAAGAGAGACCAAAAAAAATTTATAATTCTCAAACATTTCACCCAACTGAGAAATAAAAAAAAACGATTGAACTGCAAAGACTGGAGAAAAACTGAAAACCGGTACCCTCCACCACGGCCTAAGCGTTTTCCAATTTTATCAAATGCAAGTCCTGTGAAAAGAAACAAGTAATTAGCTATTTTCAGACTCAAATGATAGTAATTGTTATTACCTCTGGTCCTAGTATAAAGCCTAGTTGAGTTTTTTGAATAATTCTAAGAAAGCCAAATAAGTTATTTTAAAACATTTTAAATTTATCGTTTTTCTTCAAACTATTTTGCTTAACTTACAAACTAATATATAATATAATGATATAAACATATTATATGATTAAATAACTTACTTACCTTCTTTAAGTTTTCCAAAAAAAAAAAAGAGTAAACAAGATCTTATATTTAAGGCTGAAGGAAGTATTTAGTTAAAAAAGAAGTTACCTGGTAAAAGGAACAGATCCACTGGTTCGTTAGCCTGCAAAACTACATGAGGAAGATATTTCAGAATGTTGCAGATAGCCAATCATGAGTTTAGGAAAACTAGTTAATATATTAGATGGCAGTCACCCGCACAAAAATTAGTAAAATGTTATTAACTGCACAAATACAGACATGGCAGATGGTGACGGAAGCGCACAAACTGTATCCGGTCCTACACAAATAGCCTTGTCTGCTAAGAAGGGAGGAAAAAAAAGACTGAATTAACATGTTTTAGGCTTAAGGATTCTGCTTAAGATAAGTAAATAATACATAATATTCATCCTAGTAAGCGCTGGAAAATAAAGGAACGAGAGAAGATAGTCGTCCTGCAAAACTATGAAACTCGGACAAAAACATTATTCAGCCATAAAAATAAGATCACAAATATTAGGTTATTTGGTTGCAGTTTCAAATCCAAGTTTAAGAATTAAGTAAATTATGCCCATGTTCTAGCTACTAAAGTTATCATTTTTTTTAAGCGGCAGACATTAAGAGAGAGAATTAAGAAGGCAAACAGGAAAAAGATGTTTCATATAGAAAATTACATGGACATATAGAAAGGCTATTGAACTTCAGCCTAAAGGTGAATTAGAGGGGGGGAGATGCTAACACTTCAATGCAATTATTAAACTTGAAGATGGGAGCATGTACCATCTTCACGCTCATTTCCCTCAGCATCTATGAGACCAGGTTCCAAAATGTCCATAGAGTTTGCAACGAGGTCATCAATACGTGAGATGTTAAGCATTCGCATGTGACTATTCTTATCCTCCACCCGAGGCACATAGAGTTTCTTGCCTCCTGCATGATAACCATCTTTAGTAACAATAACTGTTGATGCTAAGCTAGAATAAGAAGACAAAAAAAAACCGGGCAGGATGGCTCTAATAAAACGCATATTGACTAAAAAATAAAGAAATTCCTTTAAATTTGACAAATACAATGGAATAGCCAGATTTAAAGCAAATGGAGAAATTCATACGTATCGCACCCAAGACGTGCATGAAAATTCCAACCCAACATACACACAAGTTGCCAGAATGGATCCCTAGGACAAATTTCTCTCCCTCCTTAGCTATATATAGCATTTTAATTACAAACATGCCTTAAATGTTGGGAGTTTTATGCAGGTCTTTGTGTGCATAATCACCATCCTCAAATAGAGGCTATTGTTTGTTCAATGTTCTAATTTAGTATCTGATGAATCCCAACAGACAGCTGCCACCGAAAGTCCAAAGCACATAGCAGGAGACAATAATTCAAAATGGATCAACAGATGACACAAAAGGGGGGACTACTGATCCAGAAGAGCATAAGGTTAAATGTAGTAAAAGGCATTCAAGATGATAAGATAAGGCAGATAACTACAGGCATAAGCAAGAGGACTCGAGATGATAAAATAAACTGGAGCAGTTAAAAGGTACTACCTCTGGGCATTTTTTCGTTGCATTATCGTAAAGATTTTCACTTTTCAGGGTCCTATCAGCATCATTGCATGTCAATAACTAAAGTTTGAAAATAAAAGTCATGACATACCCGTGGCCGGATCTTGCAAAATTTGTGTCAATAGCTTGGATGTATCAACTTCTCGTAAGGCACTGCAGCTTATATATGCGCATAATCTATGACTTGCTTTGAACCACGGAGCCCCCAAAATTGTATTTTGAATTTCATTATCTAGAACAACACATAGAAACATTAAAAAATTAATGCAAACTTCTTTCTTTCTTTTTTTCAATAACAAGGGTGCAAAGAAGAACGTTTCTTCAATCAAGTGTTTTAAGATGTTAACAAGACAACAGCATTCAAAAAAGAGATTCTAGTGTTTTGATCTCTGAGTAACCGCAATTATCTTCAGCACTCTGACACTGACCCAACTTCTTGGATAGCCTCATCTTGTTTGTTTCTAACGAACAAAAAATGCTCCCTCGCAAGAACTTCACTGCTGAAAGTAATTCTAGCAAGCCAAATAACTCGCTGAATTTATATAATTATATGTTTGGCCTTGGCTCCAAATTAGAGATCCAGAAATAGACCAATGAGTTCTGGCTAAGTCATCTCAGAATTAATAACAGAGCGACTACCTTGTTGGGATCTGAGGGAGGGATCCATAGCCTTGAGGGTCTTTCGGACCTGCGTTCTGAGCAGCCGCTTCTGCTTGAATATGGCGTCAAGTTCATCAGAGTGTCCGCTGTTGGTCGCCATAGTCAACGTCGCCGCCGTGCCACGTAAAGAAGATGAACGATTAATACAGATGTGATAGCGCGCGAACAGAGCCTTCGTCAGAGATGCGATAGTGATCATCTGGGTCGCGGTGGCTACTTTTTTTTTTAATTATTTTTCTTCTCTCTTTAAAAAAAAAATTATGTTTAGGTCATATTAAAAAAATATCATCAAATAGTTTCATAAAATTTCATAATTACACTTAAATCATATTAATTTGTCAATTGATGTTAATGAAACTGTTAATGAAAATTTATGAAATTGTCAACTAAAATTTAAATACAATTATAAAATTTTATAGGATCATTCAATCATTTTTATTAGTGGATGCTAATCACAATTTTTTATCTTTATTTAAAAGGATAGAGACTAACACTCCTTCTTTTTTCCCAAGAAAATACTAACGTTTTACCAACTGATTACCAATCTCTCCTTCATTCCTTAATTCCTTAAAGTAGTGTTAGGGTAACCCAAGGCTCAAGCCTAAGTTTTATAAATCTTTTTCATAATTCGTGATAAAATTCTTTGACATACTTTTCTTATAAATAGTAAAAAAATATTTGTAAAAGTTAATCTAATTCGCACTAAATCAAATTAAGAAATATGTTAGTAATTAAACTTTTTGTATTTTTTTTATTATTTTTCAACTTTTCACATCGCAATATGGTTTTCGGCTTGGAATATCAGCGATCTCTGTTTTTTATTCGTTCACGGCAGCCCCACATTGGCATGCCAATAGAAGTTTTTTTTTTTTTTAAAATAATCCTGCTGATTTTTTTGTCCGAACAAAAATGCTGATTACAGTTTTCTCATATATAATTTTCAGAAATGACTAATCTAGATGAAGAAATTATTGTCTCGACATTAGACTATATATTAACCTTTTATTTTTGTATGAAATCAAATAACTTCGTAGATAGTATTGAAAATGCTTTTAATGGCATAAGCTCTCTGTCTTCCTCTGCTTCTACGTTACATTGTGTTGGACACATTAGAGTTCCGTGCATCCACCTTTCTAATTTTTAATTTTTAAGCTTATAATTAAGAATCTGACTTAATAATATAATGCAATTAACGGCACTTGCAAGCAGATGAGGAAAATCTTTACTTTTTTTGAACTACAAGGGACATGTTTAATTCCTTTAAAGGTGAATTATTTTGTCAAACAGAAATAACAACGATAGAAGTATATGGCAAAAGAAACGGAGCATGGCAGGCAATGGAAGATTTAAAGCAGTTTTAACTATAATGTGTGTACTATACTGCAAGATTAATTAAAGTTAAATGGGGAAAAACATATTTTTCATGTTAAATTACATACAGATATATAAGATTCAGACGGAAAATCTGCTAGTTTTTTGAAAAGCCAAGAGGGCTCTAGACTCTGAGCTTGTTGAGGCTTCTTTAGGATAAATTGTTGGCAACCTCCAATTTTAAGATTGCTTGATAAACTGACCATGTTAGAAACATAAAACTGTCAAATAAAAACCATATTAACAATCAAACCTAGTCAAGTCTCTCCAATTGATCCTAGTGAAGATATAACTAGAAGCCTAGTGAAGTAGATATTCATAGGAAAAGTATCATCCTTTACAGGGCATGCTCTGTAACTTTCAAGGGCAACACCTCTAGTTCCAGAAATATTACAGACAAAAAACTGAGATAAGCAGGAATTTGTTATTAACATCATATCCATCCAAGCTTCCTATAACTAACCTCCCCTTGGCAAGTACATGTGTAGGGTCTCAATAACACTCTGGTCTCAGACTCTCAAGTCTCCATTACCAGTGAGACTATGAGCTGCCTCTCTAAAAAATTTCTGCATATAGTTACTGTCTTCCTCTGCACTCAAAAGAGAGTCGATTGCCTTAAGAACAGGGTGGGATCATGCAAGGTCCACCGCCTCAGAATATGCCTTAGGGGATGCCTTAGGAGAATTCATTACAAGGTGCCGGAGTTTCTCTAGATTCTCTGATATGGCTGTCAAAATTTCTGATTCTTCACTATGTTCTTCAAGCTGCTTGCCAACAAGCTCTAAGAACCTACTGTCTGCTTCAAGAGCCTTCATAACATCTGTAAGGGATGTCAAAGAGGCTTCATTTGCTTTATCTACAACATTAAAGAAAAAGAAAAAGAAGAAAATATTGTAACTTTGTATGCTATTATATCAATAACTAGAAGGGGAAATCACTGTGAGCTCCCAAAGAATAAATGTAATCACTAAAAAGTCTTAATGACAAGTGAACAATATAGACCTATTGTTATTTATTACACTGTAACTTGTTGCATGTTGCTTACTAGTTATAAGACTTTTTGATGATTACATTCTGAAACCTCATTTTCCCTTAGAACACCTCCAATTTGTATAGGCATGTTATATTTTATGTTACCTGCCCCAATTTCTACAAGGCTTGTATTGTCAGAAGTACATGGTTGGAATTGATATCCATTGTCTACTATGTGATTTCTAGTATCCAGTTTCTTTATCCGGTTTAGGAGATATGATTTGTCTCCTTTTATGTCTCCAAGTGACTCGCTTGGCCTTGCGCCACCACTATCCACCTGAGCTGACACTGCTTGATGAAATTTGAGGCCTTTTTCTCCATTATCCTCACCTTCACTGAAGATGGGAGAAGAGCCTATGCTTGCATGAGATAAGTAAGGCTGAAATCTGAACTCTTCGGAATCATCTTGAAGGTCTGTAATTACATCCTTAAAATCTTCTTCTGCTAAACACCCATGTTTCTCTCTGTAAATGGCCAATTCAGTCTCTAGAGCTTTAATTTCATCCTCTCTTCTCATGAGCATCTCACTAGCTGCTTGCAGGCCTTCTTCATCGTACTCTGCCTGCTCCTCCATCATTCTCTGGTACTGTAAAGCTTCCATCTGCACTGCTGCCTTCTCCGCCTGCAATCGCGTGATCATGGCCATTGCATTGTTAGCAGCTACAGCTGAAGCACTTCTTTCTTCATCTAGCTCCATGTACAAAGCCATAAGTGACTTGCGATCCAAGCGAACACTTCGTTTGAAATGGTTTAAGAGGGCATCTTCTGATTCTAAAGTACCATTCGCCTCAATGGATTCACCAGATTGTGATTTCCTATTGAGCTTGAATGACCATGATCTGACATTATTGCCAAAGAACTTATTTCCCTTCATAAAGGTAGGGGTTTTACTCGATTCCTCCTCACCTTCTGTCCCTGAAGCAGCTCTCAAATCTTCCTTTGCTGCACAAAAAAAAAATAATAATAATCAAACTACTATCTATGGCATCCTAATTATATATTGAAGATAATGAAAAGAAATATTCATTTTGATTGATTCAGAGCTTAACAGTTCTTTAACAAAACAGAACCTGTGAAAAGCACAATCACATCAGATTCATGTTTAATACATCATACTTACATTTGATATCTTGATTGTGATTTCCATTGAAGCCATCCATGTCTTCAGGTGCCTCTGAATCGCTAATCTTGGTGTCAGCCAATCGGGATTTTGGGGTTTGAGGTAATTCCAAACCACGCGTATGAGGATGAGCTCGAGGTGAAGGAGCAGGAGCCTGTGTTTGAATATTTTTCCCTTTAGGATAAGAAGATTTTGCCTTTAATGGCTTCCCACAACAGGAACACTTTTGCGTACTGATGCTTTTCTCTACAGGCATGCCATCGTCTCTCAAGCTCAATTGAATATGTTGATCATCCCCAATAAAGCATTCCAGATCCTTGTGAAGAATCCCCACAAGAGATTTGTACGTATCGCAATCCGACTCTTTCTCTGTGGCGAAAGAAAGGAGACAGTTTTCGCACATTTTCCTTATATCGGAGAGTTTCCTGTGGTTGTGGCAAAAAGCCAAACATGAGACGTCCTTCTTATGGGAATCACAAATGGAATCGTTGTAATAGAAATCTGGATTTCTGTGAACCACGGCGTGGTCCAGTCTGGTGCAAAGCAAGCACGGAATCCTCAATTCGAAGAACCTGGCGAACTCATTGGCAGCAAATGAAAAAACGCCGTCGAAAAATAGTATGATTATCAAAACCCATTCGAGCACAGCGAAGATCATGAAGTGTGGAATCCTTCCAAGTTCTTCCTCAACGTAACGACTAAACGATCGAGTCGCCATGTTCCCCTACGATAACTCTTTTCTATTTATGCCTTTGGAGACCCAATGAAGAGAAGAAACAGAAAAAACGTAGAATTTTCTGATCTAAGCAGGTTTCAGATCGTAGCGACGGGGAAGGAGATGAAGGAAGACCTTGCTGGGACAAAATGGAAATGGAAAGAAGGAAGAAAGGAAGGAGATCACGTCCTCTCTCTCTCTCTCTGCTGTTTCGATCTCTCCCTCTCCTTGTAAGAGAAGAGAAGAAGGATATGTTACAAAAGAAAAGAAGGTCCTTAGAGTTTGAGCGTTCGAACTCTGTTTCACCATAAATAGAAATTCTGTGCCAAAAACGGTGTCAAGGCGCGCTTTTACCTGAAATAACGCTCTATCGCGCGCTTTATCTGTTTCATTTTCTATGCGGCAAAGACAACGGCATATACGACGTCGTTTCCAATAAACAATGTTGAGTTTAATGGCTTAATATTAAACATATATATGGAAAAAACTAGACGAAGGTAATAAATTAAGCTTTTAATAATTATAAAAAATTATGTACGTTACATTTCCATCTAATAAGATATTCTCCCGTTGGCAAACTAATAATATGGTATGCTCCCATTACTTTGTCAAGCTCTCCATCTTTCTTTGTTAATTTAGACAAAATAGTAAAAGAATGTTTTATAATGATCCATCCATCTTACCACAACCTATCTCTCTTTTTTATTCATTCTACAATTTTATCGCAAAAAAATGTTTGAATACAATGTTTGTCAATTGTCATTTCTGGGTGGCTCACGCACGCATGAAGATTCTTTTCTAGTTGTTCTCAATAATCTGTGGAGCCATTTGGCAATTTAAATTTGCATATTATCACCAAATAAATTTGTACTTAACATACTATATTGACTACTTAATTATAGTTAACAAGACCAATATATCCTCCGCTATTATACGGTCAAAGTAAAATATATGTGAAAACTAACAGTCAAACCACATTTATAAATTCCTGGAACAAATCTCCATTCTCCTTTTTACTACACATTGTTTATCTGTAGATAGACAATCAACCAAAAACAAAAGATAAGATCGATACTTAAACAAGTTTATATGGTATGTTATACACTTCCCTAAAAGTAAAACAGCCTTTTGGTCCTTCTATTAAGTCAAGAGGAGTCTTATCTCCACAATTGAGGAGGAAAAAATATCATCTTCCAAAGGAAAACTTTGAGCTTAGCCAGTGGTCAAAGCATTTGTAGTCATGTAAGGTGATATGCATCCTTGGACCTGAAAACACGTCATATTTTGAATGACAAAATTAGTAGACATTAATTAATGTTTTTGCATTGTACAGTAAAAACAAAAAATGGTCAAAAGGGATACTTTCGGTGCTCTCTTAATCCCAAAGGCATTATATTCAAGACATGCGCTTTTTAAAATGTTTGCTATCAAATTTTCTTATAAAAACATCACCCCCTGGATGTCTTTTACAACTCAACATCACAAGATAAACTACTTCAACAAAAAGAGTTATTTCAAATTTCATGATCTACCCAACAAAACTGGTAGAGAATTTAAAGCTTAAGCCAAGTTTTATCCATATGTTTTCTTGTTAGTGGCAGGATGACTTCCACTCTCACCACTAAAAGAGTTAAAATCAACATTATGTTTTAAGAGTAGGACCCAACCAGTCACAACCCCATTACAGGAAGCATGGAAGTTTTATAAAACAGATTTTCAAGGCAGCAAGAAAACCAAAGAAAGGAAGAAATATGATTGCACTTTGAGAAGGTAATTTTTGCTTATGGTTTAACGAACCATGTCATCAAGGAAGCAGAAGAATATGTAAGGATCTCTTACCTGCAATAAACAAGAAGGAATTTGAATATGACCCTGTAGTAGGAGGTTGACTTTTTCAAGAGAACGGGGTGGCACTGGTGTAATCACATAGAACACTCCTTTAAACGTATCAATGCCTCTCACAATTCCTGAATTATAAAAAATGTGGAAACATTTATATATTGACTTAATAGTCTATACTTTTATTAAGTGTATATCCAGATAAATAGAAAAACACAAAACGAGAAGGTTGAGGGGCCGTGCCAATCATTAAAGAAACACCTCCAGAGAAACAACTAACTTAAAAAAAGAAAGGCGGGGAGAAACAACTCCAAAGAAACTAGCATATGTGAGAGAACCCTTAAGATGTGCGAAACTTGAGTTTCTCTTGGAAAATCAAGATATGCTGACAATCATATTCCAACCACCAGAAGAATGAGATTTGACGAAGTAATCCCATAGCATATTCCTTTGATAAATTTATTTTTGCATGGCAGATTACCATCAAAAATTTGTGAGTCCATAAGAAGTGCACAGTCAAATTAATATCAGGATCATCATCAAAATAAGCTTGTCCCTTGTTGTTCACTAAATATCAAATTATAAAAATTATTTTAATCTTATGACATTTATATTGAAAAAAGAAACCAGCCATGCTTTCAGTCACTTTGTAATGTTACTGCCATCAAAATTGATTTCAAAAATCCTATATTGTAAGTTAGCACTTAGCAGTAGCATAGTTATACAAAAATAAAATAGTTATCTTACTGTAGAGCTGGGCAGAGTTAGACAGGTCTGTGAAGTTACCTACCAAGACCAACACACCAAGGAAATTTTCCAGAATCCTTAGAATCAACTGCTAAGCCAACAATGCTAGCATTCAAACTGTAGAATGACTCAGAGCTTGGAACCTAGAAAAATTTGGTTAGGACATCAATATGTACCTACTACCTCATACCATAATACATTAAGTAATGCTACAGAAAATCTAAATGAGACAAAATTAATAAGTAAATTCAGAACGTTAGAATTCAAAATGATTTTGGAGTGTAACAGGTCAAATGCACAGAATAGAATTAGCAGAAGCAGCAGAGCACCGTTTGACAGACTAATAACAAATTTGAACCTACCGCACATTGAAGATGTTGAATCTTAATGCTGGCAATGGGAACTTCAAAAGGATGGTGAGATGCCAAGGCACGAGCAAGCTCCTTGATTGTAGAAATATTCCAATCGCTAGGAAAGCACTGTCTGAAATAACTCAATATCCGCATATCTCGCAAAAGATGTGCATCCTTCCGAATAAGAACCCTGGGAAAATAAATAAAAAGGATATTTCATGCTGACACAAATGCAGATGAAGTCACCTATGATGTATACTGAATGCAATTTCCTTTCTCAAATAGAAAGGATAGTTAAAAACAAAACAATTTAGCTGCTGCATTAAACATTCTGATCAGATTTGGACTTACGATCTATTCAATGAATCCCGACGAGCCGAATTTATCTCAATTACTTTGACTCCCTCATCATGTTCCCCGTCTAACCAAAATGCTCCGGCAGGTAGATTCTTATTTTCAGCATGTATGCTTATTTTAACAACATGTGTTGGAGCAATATGCTTCAACACGCCCACTAATAAGTCATAACCAGCACCTAGAATGCAAGGATAACTCAGACATTGCAAGCACCATCATAGAGAATATTATTCCAGGAAACACCCAGATCTCTAATAAAAATGCAAGCACGAGATTCAAAAGAAACTTAAAACTGTAAGAGGAATGAGCTTACCTTTTACCCAGCCAGGAGTATTCACAATAAGAGGCAGCTCCTTCTTTGGAGGATTTTCTCCTTTATCAACTACGCGATATTCCTTCTGATAATAATCAAAGATGGCTAATACATAATTCAAGTATGTCAATGGTGCACTTTTAGAAGAAACATCACCAAAGAAAAGGCACCTGCAATAAACAAGAGATAGTTATTCAACTAAGCCCATCACATAAATAAATCTTTGCTTGAATCTTTGAAACTTACATGATCATACATATACATCTAACAAACAGATAGCATAAGATCAAATACTCCGTTGTTTTTAACACATTGCACAATTATGGAACAGAACTAAAATAACAAGTGAAGTAGAAAGAACACCTAAAACCTGAGAGCACCTGCAAGACATATAAATGTGCTCACCTTTGAGATGTCGTGTATGAAGCAAGATCTTATGAACAGGTAGTAATAATACAGAAGGTTTTTGCTGGTTCTTTAAACATGAAGAATATTACTCTATTGATCAGATAGTTAAATTTAACGAGGAAAGCATGCAATGCAACTTAATTTTATGTGGTCCAACTTGTGTTATGAGCCATAGCAACTGCAGCAGCTTTATCAAAGACTTCAAAGCAAAGATGAAGGACACAAAGCACTTCATACCTCTCTGGTGTTTTTAGGCATGGGGTCGTCATATCTACAAAAATATTTAAATAATCAGAATCAACGTTACAATTAGAAGTGCCTCTGATTGATTAATGAAATATTAAACAGCTGAAGACAACTAGACAGATTGATAAAATAGGTCGCATAACAGATAAGACAGTAGATATCAATTCAATACCTGGAGTTACTTCATTGATTATGGTTAGTGAAAGAAAACCAGGTGGAGTAAACTCAGGTTGCCCAACGTCTGTGTCTAGATATGCTACCTTCCTGTATCTGCTGCATACAAGAGTGGAAAAAAGCTACATGACTAAAAGATGATGCTGTTTGCCACTCTCATTCAACCATTATATAGAGATCACAAAAGAAAATGAAATCAACAGAAAGAATGAACAGACCCTAGCAACTGGTACAAATAGTGGCCCCACGTGGTAAAATTAATATAAATGCAGATCAACTTGAGCCGGTAACATATCAGCATCATACTCAAACACAGTGAAGAACCCATTACAAAGAATAACCACAACGCAATATTTTCATTTAACTAAAGTAAGAGGAAAAAGAAACGAAGGAATCCCGTTCAAATTAACAACGTAGGGAAAACAGGATATCCGTATGATAATTATTTTTTATATTAAACTAGCACATCAATGCATTCTTAAGTCGATGAAAAATCAACTGCGCATACCTCTGCCGTAGCACATTAAGAAGATAGCGGGAGAAGGTAGTCTTGCCACAATTCTTGGGACCGCATATAAAAGCAACAGGAGGCGGCGAAGTGGTTGAATAGTATGCAATGGAATCAACAGCGTCAGACCATTCCTCCGGAATGAGTATGTTAGGTGATGGATTCTCGCTCGCGGGAAGGAAAGCCATGTCCTCTCTCTTTCTTTATCTCTACTAATCAAATAATCTGCACTTGCAGTGATTTTGCAGTTCAGAAAATGAAAACCCTATGAGCTTCAAATACTACTCATATGAAATTATGGAATCAAAGAAAGGCATGTGGATTCTGTGAGCAACCGTTCTGAGATGCATGACCATACTGTAACGGATACTCTCCGCCAAGAAACATGCAAGTATGCAACCTTCTCCCTCAGTCTCCTAAGACCTTGACCGTCAGTGTGATCCAACGGCTTGAATGGACGCACCAATACCTTCGACTCTCACTCCTCTTTCTCTCAAACTTCCCTTGCACACACTCTCTCCGCGACCAGGGGTCACGCCGGGTGAGGTGAGGGTGGACGCTATTGTTGTGACGCCGACACCTTTACAGCAGTTGACGGTGACGATGGCGGGATAGTTCAGGGAAGGGAAGAGCTCGTTCAAGGCAGACAAAAATGTCCTGAACCTGGTGAGGGTACGGCGTCCTCGATGAAATCTAGAAGCTTGATGAAGCTTGCTAGTGAGAGCGTCGAACTTTGAAGCCAGTTGGGCGTTGGCACAGCCGCCGGCCTAATTTTATTTTGGGTAAAGTACCATTTTTATTTTACATCCCGTTTGTTTATAACTTATAAAAAATAATTTATGTGATTTTTGATAAATAACTTATAAAAATAAGTAACTTATGAGAAGTCAATTGTGTTTAGATTGGAGGTAAAAAAAGTGATTTATTGGAAGTAGAAGAAGTTACTTATGTTTAAATTTGGAGTAAGAAAAGTGACTTATGAGAGAGAGAAAGTGACTTATAAAAAAAATAACTTATTGACATATGCTACTTTTTTTGAACAGCCCATACCAAACAGCAAAATAGAATAAGCTCTTTTTTTTTAAAGTCACCGCCCACCACCGTCTATCCCAAATAGGCTCTTAGAAGTTTTACCTAAGTAGCGTCTGCACCCGAAAATTTTTTTTATATCATATTTACCTTAGAAATTTGTAAAATGTAACATTTCCCCCTGACAGAAATGAAAACACGTGGCAACCACGTTGGAAGAGATGCCAACTAAGCTTCCACATGCGCCCTAATGTCTATTGCCATTAAATAGATTAAGTGGAGCCAAAAAAAAATTGAAAATGTGACACCTCCAAAGCAGAGCGAATAGAGAAGAGCAAATATGGGTGACTCCACGGCCTCTTCAACGACAGGGAGTAGGCGGAGGGTGGTGCTATTAAGGCATGGTGGTCAAGAGATGCAATATGAGGGGACCATTAAGGATCTACCACTGTGGTCTCCTTGCTCCTTTGTGTGCATCATGGACTGAGCAAAACCCAGGAAGAAGGTTTTTCAGTTGCCAAAAGTATCAACCGGTAGGTTACCATGCTTCTAATTGTTGAAACTTAATGGTTTGTTTTTTAATAATGGTGATGATAAGATTTTATTGATGCTAAATAATATACAGGGCAATGGTTGCTGATTCTTCCAATGGTATGATGATAAAATGAGTGAGAGGTCAATTGAGGTGATAAATGAGCTACTTAGTCATGTGGATAGATTGTATAATGAGGATGTGAGGCAAAAGAGAGGAGTTGATGATAAAGAAGTACATGGAGATGTTGAAGCTAAAATTTTTGACATGTATTTTGTTATGAAAAAGCTTGATAGAAAATTAAGACTTGCAATGTATGCATTGCTTTTGAGTTATGTGTTGTTTGTTGTGTTCACTCTAAGGTAGATGGTGATTAATGTGGGATAGTGTCAAATGGAAAAGGTGTCGTTTAGTTTGAAATGTAAATTGTAGTTGGATTCAATGTTGAATGTAGAAGTGTTTGTTTTCAACGAGTGTATATGTGTTAGACATGTTGTAAGCATAATTAATGTATGCAAGATTAATTTAATTGTTAGTATTTGGTTCCATGTTGGATTTAAATTGTTGTTGATGTTTTAAATTTTGCAACTAAGAATATAACCTCCACCTTATATCACCATGACATATTACAAAGATAATAAACAAGAATTATGGTAAGGACTTCATCATAGAGAACTTATTCGTCAGTAAAGAGACAAGAAAATCAGCGACTAATTCCAAGTTGTGACCTCAGAAAGTCCAAATTGCGACCTGGGGAGATAGAGAGCACCTCCAAAGTCCCAAATATCTAGGTCGTGACCTGGAAAGAAAGATAGCACCTCCAAAGTCCCAAACATCCAGGTCGTGACCTGGAAAAACAGATAGCACCTCCAAAGGTACAACTCGCAACTTGGGGAGATGGAGAGCACCTATAAAAAGTAATGTGCATCCAAAGGTACAACTCGCGACTTGGGGAGATAGAGAGCACCTGTAAAAAGTAATGTGCATCCAGGTTGCGACCTCAAAAAGTCTAAGCCGTGGCCTAAGGAGACAGAAAGCACCTCCAAAGTCGCAAATATCCAGGTTGCAGCCTCAAAAAGTCTAAGCCGCAACCTGGGGAGACAGAGATCACCTGTAAAAAGTAAAGTGCATCCAAGTCGCGACTTAGGGAGACAGAGAGCACCTCCAAAGTCCCAAACATCCAAGTCGCGACCTTAGAAAGTCTAAGTCGCAACCTAGGGAGATAATGAGCACTTGTAAAAAGTAAAGTGCATCTAGGTCACGACCTTAGAAAGTTTAAGTCATGACCTGGGGAGACAGAGCACCTCCAAAGTCCCAAACATCCAGGTCACGACCTGGGGAGATAGAGAGCACCTTCGAAGTCCCAAACATCTAATTCACAACTTGACAAAGTCTAAGT
>JBAGKO010000016.1:1974327-2005255 GCA_037177275.1 Acacia concinna
TTTATTCCATCATGGGAGATAAGCAAGGTATTCTTAGTATCACCCAGTAAAGTAAAACATGGCGTGACAGTGTGACACAAGGGTGTTGCTCTGATAGTCTGTTATCAGGGTGACCATAAACTTAGGGCTTGTTTGATGCACATAGATAGGAATGAAAGGAGAAATGAAATGAGAAAGTTATCTCTACTTTATAAACGATAATATGAATCAATATACACCATTGAGCAATGATAGCAATAACATCGACACTGCAAAAGAATATTGCCTTTACCTCTACCGATGCTTGTAGGTTTTTGCTCCCTTTTGTTACCGCTCATTTATTTAGTTTAATTAAAAATCAGGATGTGAAGCTTAGCCTCTGTAGAAAACTGGCAATTTCCTAATGGCAGTTAGATTAAGTAAAAGAGACTCCATATCTCATAAATAGAGCTTTGAGTTAGAATCTTGTGAGTGAATAATGTCACAATGGGTGAGCTTTCTCTCATCCCTAGTCTTGGTGCTTACTGAATTTCCTTTATTGTGAATTTTCCCATTTGTCATTTGCGTTTGTTGTCTTTGAGGGTATTTGATGTAGGGGGCTGTGTTATTTTAGGGGTGTGGTTTTGTCTCTCCGCCCCTCCCTGAATTGCACCATGTTCTCCAGCTTATGTCATTTACTTGTGGCTAAATTTTGGCTTAAGGATTGCTACATACATACTTTTTTATCTCAGCGGAGAATGGATGATATTTCGACCTGGCATACTGAAATTTTTTGTTATCAGCTGTTGCGGATGTCTTAACAGATGCAGCATCAGTTCTTGGTGGTGATGCAACGCTTAAAATTCTATACATGAAACTTCTCGAGGTGTGCATCAAATCCTTGGTTTGAATATGATATACTTTCTTTGATCATGTTTTCCAAATCAAAGAATGAGAATCCATCCTTTTAATATTCAAAAACATTGTTTTGTGTATACTTGTGGCCTCAAAATATTCTAGTGTTTTGTCTTCCTGTCTACTTACCCCGGCAGCTACTGTTTGTACTCTTCTCATTTCCTCATCTTGGCTTCCTGTCTTTTTTTCCAGAAAATAAAAATAGAAAAATAGGAAATTAGGAGTTCTTTATGATAATATAAAAACCCTTGGGTCTTGGACGTGAAAAATTCAACTGTATAAGTGTGTTTTGGGAAAAAAGTAGGTGACATTGTAATTAGAGATGATGGTCCCCATATTGGGAAAAAAAGTAGGTGACATTGTAATAAGATTTTTCTTTCTTTACATGAGAGCTTTGAATATAATTTACAGGCTGAAAAGTGAAAACTTCAAACTTGTTTATACTTTTTGTATATTTTATGTACTCTTCTGTCTTAGTGATGTGAATATAATTTCTGAAACCCCCTGTTTTAAGGCTGTATCTGGCCATGGCAATGATGAACACAAAGAATGGCGTCCGGCAGAGGCTACTCTGTTTTGTATTCGTGCAATATCAAACTATGTGTCAGTTGTTGAATCAGAAGTAATGCCTCAGGTATGATTAAGTTTAATCTCGTTATGTAATTATACATGATTTGTGACATGTTTTAAATGCTGTTCGTAATCCTCCCATGGTTTCTCAACTTTGGATCCTGATGAGAGAACAATATATTGGATGCAATGCAAATATTATAACGCGTACTTTCACATCTTGCATGTGGCAACATGTGTTTCGATATTTGATTTGTGAGGTCCCCTTAGTTTATGCAATTTTTATGTTTTACAAGTCCCTGTAGATTTCATAATGTATACTTAATTTTTTTGGCTTTGTCTTGATATAGATTATGGCTTTGCTTCCAAAACTTCCTCACCAACCCCAGCTACTTCAGACAGGTAATATGCTACATTAGTTATTATCTCTTCTTATTTAGCCCAGTTATTTTCTTCTCTCTTCCAAAACTCCCCTATTTAATGGTTGGTTTTTTCTCCCCCTGTTGGGAACTGGGGGAAACTAGAAAGTTACCTTGGAATGATAATCACTTAATCAGAACCCAGTTTCCTTTTCACCTTATTGCCGATGGGGTAGTCTGTAATAGTTTGCTTTGCTAAGGTTGTGGATTCTGTTATAAATATGAACTCTGCTGACCCTAATACATGTTTGCTTGTGGGCATATTTTCAGTGTGCTCAACTACTGGTGCTTATTCAAAATGGCTTGATTCTGCATCCTGTGGGTCATCTTTACTGCCTTCAGTTTTAGATATCCTAATGAATGGCATGGGTACTTCTGAGGATTGTGCAGCCGCCGCCGCCTTGGCATTTAGACACATCTGTGATGGTATAACTAACTCTAGTTTGAGTATATTTGTGCACTTTTTGTTTGCTCCTTAAAACATTGATGGAAACCCAGCTGAGTTTCAGCTTTAGAACATGTGGATGAATAGGACTACTCTTATGATAACAATTCATCTTTCAGAAGCTTGTATTTTAAATCATGAAGCTTGGCACATTAATTTTATGGACTGCATTTGATAGGGGTTTGTTTGAACTTTGGTGAATAATTTTTTTTCCTTTTTAAGGGATGGAAGTTGTTTGAGCTTATATATTTTTCCATAAAAACATGACACTTGTAAAAGACGGCTTGTAAAAAAACTCTAGTGAATGTTTCTACCAAACAAAAGTCTCTAGGATATTTCTTAGATTTTCGAATATATATATAATATATATATATGAATTAATTAAGAGAATGTTAAATGAAAAATACGTCATTGTAATGAAATTCCATTCTTTTCAAGTTTCAACATGACCTGTCAAAGACACTATGCAGAACCCTGGATGGACTATGGAGACAACTTAGAACTTACAAGGTTATGATATTACTTATTAGGATGTGCACTTGGAATTATAAGGAGGACTATAACCTTTCTACCTGTATTTTTCTAAGGAATAAAAGAAAAGGACAGGTTTTGTAACCTTTAAAAAACAATATCTTGGAATGATATGGACTGCCTCGATGTCGTCTTAAAATTTGGTTAGCCGAGACAATATTAACTGAGCTTATTTCAGACTGCCGAAAAAAGCTATGTGGATGCTTAGAAGGGCTGTTCCACATCTACAATAAGACAGTTAATGGAGAAGATAGTTTCAAAGTACCCGCTGAGGACTCGCTACATTTGGTTGAAGCCTTAAGGTAAATTGGTTGAAGCCTTTGGCTATATAATGCTGCCCTTTTGTTTTCTTTTGAGTGAATGAGTTACCAACTTAATAAATGTTCATGCAGTATGGTTATTACTGAACTTCCTTCAGATGATGCTAAGAGAGCTCTTGAGGCACTGTGCCTACCAGTCATTTATCCCTTACAGGTTAGTATCTGTCCTCTGAAATTTTTAAATATTAATTTCTCGATCAATAACCTTGTATTCTGCATTGTGCTCTATCAGGAAGCTATTAATCAAGGACTAGAGATCCTGAGTAAAAGACCTTCTCGTCAGTTAACTATTCACATTGATCGATTTGCTTATATATTTAGGTAGCACATTTAATTCCCTTATTCACCTCCGTGCCCATGCCTTTTTGTGGTTTTTTTTTTTTGGGTGGCATAGTCATGAACATGTAACTGTATCTGTCTTTAGATATGTAAATCATCCTCAAGCAGTGGCAGATGCTATCCAAAGGCTTTGGCCGATTTTTAAAGCTATTTTTGATCTGTGAGTATTTTTTAATTGCATCTCGTGAAGATACCTCTCTCTCTCTCTCTCTCTCTCTCTCACTCACACACACACACACACACACACACACACACACTGAATGTGCTGTTTTTTCTGACATTTTTGAAATGATTTGGATGTAGTCGTGCTTGGGACATGCGAACTATGGAGTCTCTCTGCCGAGCCTGTAAATATGCAGTAAGCTAAATCCTTTTCTCCTTGATATTTGATTTTGCTCAATGTGGTAAAAACCGCAATAATGGCATGACATGAATTGTTTTGTCAAACAGCTAATGAGGCATTCATTTTTTCATTGTCTCAATTCTGCAATAATTTTGTTCATGGGTTCAACCCTCTTTGCATTGTTGTGCTTTAGTCCATGTGAAACACTTTAGGGTTGCAACTTGCTGTGGTCGAGAGGCTGTGTATTTTTCCTAAGAAGATGAGAAACTGAATATCGTTTTGTTGCTTGTAAGCCTTGTCAATGATTCAAATTTATGAAATTCAATGTCAGTTCTCAGGTGGTTTCTTCCTCCTAAAGAATCTGTGCAGGATCAACTCTGGTTCTATGCCTTGTCAACGTTGAAAAGATTTGTTTGCTTTATTGAATGCTCTCTCACAATCTTCTATCTGGAAATATTATTGGGTCTTGAAGTCTCCAATTACCCAACATAAAAAGATATACAGCTGGTCACTGTGAGTGTACATGTTTTTAGGTGAGAACTTCCGGAAGGTTCATGGGGCTTACAATTGGTGCGATGCTGGAAGAGATTCAGAGTCTATATATGCAGCACCATCAACCATGCTTTCTTTATCTTTCCAGTGAAGTTATAAAGGTTTGCATACCATAGCTTTGAAATTTTATCCACATTCCTTATCTATAAAATATATACGCAGTTCTGTGGATTGCCCTTCAGATAGAAGTGAGTAAAAACGCCATATGAATGAAACATTTGTATTTACCAGTAATCTTTATCTACAAAATGTTATGACTGAGTACAAGTGTACTGAAACCCATGTTTTGAAAACTGGACGGCCAGTTCAGTGACCGGTCCAGGTTTCATAAACTTGATTGAAACATTTGTATTAGCTCATCTTTGGCATTTCAGGATTCTGTGTATTAATCTTTATCAGGGTTGCTTGTATGGCCACTTATTGGTTACTACTGATTGTCTTTTTAATGGTGTCAATTATTATTGTAATAATTAGTTGATAGCCTATTTGTCCAATTATTATAATTCCAATTAGTTATATTAGATGATTATTCTTCGTATACAACTATACATGGTCTGATGAATGAACTAGTTTGAATTAATTTTGGTTATTGATGCTCTTTTCATTTTAGGGAGTTAGTTCTTATCCATCTTGCGTTACTACTAGAGAATTTGATCAGTGCCATGTCCCTTTCCATTTCAGATATTTGGTTCTGATCCATCTTGTGCCGACTACCTTAAGAATTTAATTGAGGCACTCTTCCTGCACACAACTCGCCTTCTCACAAATATTCAGGTGCGATTCAAGTGAATCCTTTCTGGTGTAGTGATACAATCTGATTGATTCTTAATCCTTGCTGCAGGAATTCACAGCCCGGCCAGATATAGCAGATGATTGCTTTCTGTTGGCCTCAAGGTGTATGCGTTATTGTCCTCAACTCTTTATTCCCTCCTCCGTTTTTCCTTCATTAGTAGATTGCTCTATGATTGGGATCACGGTACAGCACAGGTATACTCCCTCCCTCCCCCTCTCTCACACAAAACATCTAACTTGCCTATTCTTGTGCATCCCCCATTCTTCCAAGGGGTTTGTGTGTGGCTTAATTGTTTGTGAATTACTGAAATAGGAACCGATCATATAGACTTTTAATCATTCTCATCCAACACTTCTCTCAACTGCATAAGTGTTTGCATTTTCAAATAGAAATCATAATCATCAAATACATTGTATATTTTAACGTCTTATGAGCTTCCTTTCTTTTCCTGGTGTGCGTGTGAGATCCTGGGTGACCTCAAGGCATGAGTCATAGCCATCTGCGTAAACTCAATTCCTAAATCTTCCTGGAAAGGGTTATAAATTCGTAAATTACAATCCTTGTATATTTTAAAATCATAGAACCATCCCGGGATAAGAAGCTGATCAATGAGGTCCATTTGATTTTGAGAAAAATCATGAGAAAGAAAATGTGGTTATCCGAAATTGTTTTCTTGAGGACTGCAAGTTTTCTATTGTTTGGTGTTAAGAATGGCAGGTTTAGAAGTGGAAGTTTTCTCCTAAATATATTATTGCTACTTTATCAGACCCTAAAAATATAACATCCCATATAGTGGTATCAGCAATTTCTTTTTTTAAAAAAAATAAAAAATGGAATTTCAATCAACATCGGGTAAGAATTAGTTATGGGAATCTGAAGGGAGGATAATTTCTATGAAACATAGCCACTGCCAATGGACTGAAGAACCCAGAAATGTCGTCTTTATTTGTTTGCTTTTCTGTTTCTTATTTTTTTTTATCTACGTATATTGTGCCACAGCATTTTCTAGCTTTTGGTTTAAAATCGTTCTATGGATATGCAGATGTTGCGTGGGGATTACCTTTTGTTGTTTCTCTTTTATGCAGGGAGGCTTCCAATTCCATATTGCATTTTTTGGCTGACATTTTTGATCTTGCAAACTCTACCGTTGGGGAGCCATTTGTCCCTATCAGAGACAGCATAATTATTCCCCGAGGTGCCACCATAACCAGAATCTTGATTGCCTCGTTAACAGGAGCACTTCCAAAATCTCGAGTAGATGTGGTAGCTAACCATTTCCTTTTTGACTTTCTTAAATATATTTTCCATAGCTTTTGGATATTTTATAACCCCGTCGAATATCAGGTTTCTTATCCCTTACTAGCCTTAACCCGAGCCTATGGGATGCAAGCGCTGGAGTGGGAGAAAGAGTGTGTTTCATTAATTCCATCAACAGCGGTTACTGATGTGGAGCGGGCAAGATTCCTAAAAGCATTATCCGATGCTGTATCAGGTGGTGATACTAGTGGGCTGAGTGTTTTCATTGAAGAATTTTCAGATGTTTGTCGGCGAAACAGAGCAGTTCAGGAAATAGTGCAAGATGCCTTGAGACCGCTGGTGTTGAATTTGGTGCATGTATCATCATCATAGAGGAATGGTAAAGGCATGGGGTTTGGGGGGCCATTTTGCTTAGGCCTTTTTCTTGTGGTTTAGGTTAGGCGGGTTTGTCTATTGTCTATTGTTATATTCTTAATTTGATCCATGATCTTATCCTTCTCCAATTTTTTAGGAGAGTTCTTCAAGCCCCCTTCTTGAGATGTGTAGGCTGGAAGTAATTTTGTGGGGTGTTGTATCGTTTACTTTTTCGAGATGTGGGATTGGTGAGTGGTCATTTGTCTTTTCCTTGTCATTTTTGGGGGCTGAGTTTACATGGTATAGAAGTGTAATTTAATTTAAACATGAAAGCAAAAGGAAAAAAAAGAGGAAAATGATAAGGTTAAGGAATATTTTTTTTTTCTTTCAATTTTTTTAAATTGAAAATATTTATTTTCATTTGGAATATTTTGAACATAGCATGTTCCTTGGATTCTATTGCAAATCAAATGAAGGCCTACAAATAATTTGGCTTTTTATTGCATTCCCTCAGTTTTTCCTTTCCAGCTCTGAGACATTTAGATGAAATTTTAAGTTCAAAGCATAAAGAGTGCAAGGTTAACTTGTTGATTAAGCGAGACTTTGTGCCTTTGCACAAAACTCACATTGTTAACAGATGATATGGATCTGAATGACATGTATAGGTATGGAAAGTAGTGGATGTTGATCCTTCTGTCTGTCTGTTGTGTCACAGAAGTATATTGTTCATGTTCTAAGAGAAACATTTCATTCAATAATAATTTTTTTAAAAAAAATTTCCTCATGAAAAACCTGATAGATGTCAAAATTTTGGAGAGAGATGATGGGTCGTTGGCAAGTTGACTTGAAAGAATCAAGGAACACGAAGGAACAATTTGAATTCTTCTATGGAAAAATGGCAATAAGGTCTTAAAGATCAAACATATTAATAAAAAAGTTTCACCAATTCTTTCACTTATTAAGAAGTCTCAAGAGACTTTTAGGATAATATCTTCACAAGTGAAATGGTGTCTCTACCCCTGTCAATTAAAAATAGATGATGGAAGGAGGAAGAGAGAAAATCAAGCTTGCAGTTTGGTTCATCACTCTCGGATCTGGTCACCATCGAAGCTCTCTCATCCTCTCACTAGATCTACACTCTTGCGTCTTTGTTCTACCATCGAAGCTCTACAACCATCTCACCATAGCTGCACGAATTTGTCGCGTCTCCATCGTTAAAGCTTTACTCGGTCACTAGATATGCACTCTCCACCGTTTCTTCTCATAGCAGGGAAGAGGCTGAAGTTAGAGCTCCTATCATCCCTCTCTGCTTGTTCTTCTCCTCTCATGGCTAAGAAGCTCAGCACCATCTCCTTTGTCTGTA
Organism: Acacia concinna; assembly: GCA_037177275.1. NCBI lineage: Eukaryota > Viridiplantae > Streptophyta > Magnoliopsida > Fabales > Fabaceae > Acacia > Acacia concinna. The sequence continues at coordinate 1,982,487 of JBAGKO010000016.1, forward strand.
TTGCTGGGTCTCATCCCATTTGTATCAATGATTGGGTCTCATCTCCTTCATCTCTACTCCATTTCTTGGCATGACATTAACTGATTGAATCATTTATTTTTGTCTTAAGATGCTATACTTTATTCTCTAGTTTTTTTTTCTATTTTTATTATTTGGTCATATCTTGATTTTCTGTTGTTTTGATGTCACTCTTACAAATTCCTCCAATATATTAGAGGTATTGCTTATTATGGATTTTCATTTTGAGATCTTGGTTCTAATTCTTATAGTGAAACACTTCAAAGTACTCCTTTTTTATTTTTTTACACGTTAGAGCATACAAATTGAAATACTTCAAATTCTTTTTCTGCTTCTGCCTCTATTGCTGCTGCTCCTTCTATTGGGTTCAGTTTATTGATAACTAGCTAAGTTCTTGTAAAGTATCTGGGCTAAGACATCCTCGCCAATTGGCTGAAATGTGCTTGTCAACATACTCTATTGAGTTGTCAAAATGTGCACATGTGATTGTCATCATGGTCTCATAAGTTATTAATTGGTCCAGGTGGACTTATCAAAATATGCATGCTAAGTTGTCAAACGTTGCTCATGTGCTTGTCATCACGGCCTCATAAATTGTTAAAAAGTCTAGAAGGACTTGTCAAAACATGCTTATGTGTTTGTCATCATGGCCTCATAAGTAGTTAAAAAGTCCAGGTGGACCTATCAAAACGTGCAAACAAGTTGTCAAAACGTGCTCATGTGCTTGTCATTATGGCCTCATAGGTTGTTAAAAGGTTTAGGTAAATTTGTTAAAATATGCATAGCAAGTTGTCAAAGCGTGCTCATGTGCTTGTTATCATGGCCTTAAAGGTTGTTAAAAGGTTTAGGTGGATTTGACAAAACATGCAAAAAAGTTGTCAAAACGTGCATACTAAGTTGACAAAACATGCTCAGGTGTTTGTTATTACGACCTCATAAGTTGTTAAAGTATCTAGGTGGACTTGTTAAAATGTGTAAACAAATTGTCAAATAAGATATTATGCATAAAGTAAAAAATACGGGAAAGACCTATTTTGGACAAATTACAAAGTGTCCATCTTCAACTAGACTTGTCAAAATATACATTACAAGTTGTTAGTGGCTGCACACGTGCTTGTTATCGCAACTTGAAAAGTTGTTAAAGTGTCCATCTGAATTTGTCAAAACATGCAATCACTAATAAAGATAGGGTGATCATTTCACTTCTTGACATATTATCCCAAAAATCTTTTAGGACTTCTTGATAAGTAAAATCTTTAGTGGAAATTTTTTGTTATTATGTTTGGCCTTTGAGGCTTTATTGCCATTTTCCCTTCTTCTATTAACATAAGTATTTTAAGTTTTTAACCACAATGATGTGTTACAGTTGGCCAAATATTTCTTTCCCCAGTAGAGTCTCGAAGAGGTAACAATAAGTGGTAAATTGAAAAATAGTACCACCTCTTATCCTAAATATTAGAGTTAGACAAGTGATTTATTTTGATTATAAATAAAAGATCTCAATGCATTTTGTTCTCAGAAATTTATAATTTTCTTCTCAAAATGTCCCTATGAAAGGGGTTTACATAAAGGGTAATTATAAGATACATAATTAAAATTGATATTATAGACAAATTAACATGTATTATTACAAACAATTTAATTGATTGTCTTATTATTCATAAATTAGTAATCTAACTCTTATATTAAGGATTAGAGTCTATAGTCTAGAGTCTAGAGGCAGTAATCTATAGTACGAAAGAAACAATAGAGTACACGTGATACAAATATGAAAATATCTGAGCCGAGTTACTTGACTCTGAAGCTTGCCTCCTCCATAGATTTACAGAGGCAGTGAGAGTGACGGGAATCATACAATACAATGAAAAACTTCATCCTGAAGTGGAGACAAAGGAATTAATATATGATCCCCTCATCTCATTGATCACCAAAGTAAACAGAAGCACTGAGAAAGAAAGATAAGCAATGTGAAAACACTAATGAAATATAATTAAGCATTGTAAGTTTGTAACAATCATAACAAAGGAGAATCTAATTCTTTCTTCCACATTGTCTTTTAGGACGATTGTTAAAGATCTTGAATTAAAAAGTCTTCAAAGTGGGGTGGTGTAGTATCCCAACTCCTTGCTTGCATGTGTAACAAACATACACATCTTAGGTTGATTTCCTTATCCAATTCTCCAATCAAATTTTTGTCATCATGTGGACCGTTTTCAATAACAAAATTCCATATTGATAAAATTTTAAAATTCTATTGAACTATTTTTAATAATAAAAATCACACATGACAGGATTATATTAGGGACATGATGGGTATAAGCAAATGGATCAAAAAATTTTTTAATAACAAATATATTTGAAAAGAAATTATCATTTGCTCCAAGTAAATCGAAAGAGATTAGTCTCTCTTGTCAGCAGAGTCCTCATGTCTAAAAAACTAGATAAACTCTTAAACTTAATCGAAAAAAAGGTATATAAATAAACATGAGTGAAATTAGGCATATAAATATAGTAAAATAGAATTTTCCAAAATGTACGTATACTTAACTACTTTTTCTTATCCTAATTATAAAAGCTTGTTAACTTTTTTTGGAGAATCCTAAAAAAATTTTAAGAAAGTTAATTAAATTACTTAATCATATAATATATTGTGTTTTATTAAATTATATATTAATCCATAAGTCAATCAATATAATTTGAAGAAAAACGATAAATTTTAATATTTTAAAGTAATGTAATTAATTCTCTTAGAATTCTTTAAAAAAATCAATATACACTTATAATTAAGACTAGAGAGAGTAGTAATTAACATGTGATGGAGTTAAGGCTTTATTTATAAAACTATAAAATGAAGTGATGGGAATATAAGTTTAGTGATTTGTATGGATACCACGTGTTTTCTCACACATGTAACTATGAGACGAGTAAGGCAGAAAGATTCTCTATATCTTATTAATTACATATATGTGGGGCAGGCAGCCTTAACCTTCCAAGAGAACCTTTGCTCTAACTGAACCAGAAAGGAATATAAAAGAACCTCTATCTATACACGAAACCTCGCATCATTAAAAAAAAAAAAAAATTCCCCAAACAAAAGACATTAATTTATGCTTATAAATACACTCTTTTGCTTCATTTGTTTGCAACATAAATTATCTGTCTCAGCCATGGATAGCAGAGGCAAGTCTTTTAAGAGTAGAGCAGCTGATAGGTCTCTGTGTGAGGAATCTTTAAAAGTTGTGTCAAACATCATAAGGATTTCATCTTTCTCTTTGGCACAGAGGACTCTTGGGGCCGCAGGGAAGGCTAACAAGGAAGAAGAAGAAGACATGGTGGCTGATGAGGTTGAGCCGTTGGTAGTGCTGCCCCGGTTCAGTGGAAGCAGAAGGCTTCAAGAACCGCAGAACAGGCCGAACAGGACCTACGTGATCAAACCAGGAGGAGGGAGAAACGAAAGAGGAGGAGAAGAAGAAGAAGTATCGCATCACCGTGTGGATCATCATCAGCATGAGATTGAGAAGAAGAAAGAAGAGTGTGTTGATGGGCTGGCTTCTGATTACATTAAGAAGATTCGTAATCAGATAAAATGTGGTTTGTAGGACGTAAATATTTAATTACGTTCTTAATTATATATTTAGTTTGCTGTATGTGTGTCTTTGATATATATTTTTATATATATATATATATTAAAAACACCATCAGATCCATGATGAAGTAGGTGTTTTGATTTGAAATAAACCAGATGTAATATGATGATCTTGCTGTTTCTGAAGGCAAACTACTTTTCTCTTTTGATTTCTTCCTCTTCTTCTTTTTCCACGTTGCTTTATTTTATTCCTTGCCGGGTGGACAAGTATTTAGATAATGCTTTTAATTTCCTAGAGTAAGGAATTTTTGTTTTTTTAAATATATGTCCTCTTTGGTTTTACAAATTCCAACAGATCATCATCGAATAAAAAATCCAGCAGAACCATAGAAAATAATAACAATGGAGTAGGAAGGATTATAAAACGAGAATTGATCTATGAATCTGAGATCTATTCTGGAAGATGAACTCGAGAGAAAAGAAACAGAAGCTGGAAATCGAAAAGCAAACAGAACTGAAAATATTTTTCTTATTAACTCTGTACGGTTACAATCTGTGATATATACTTTGCATAATAAAGAAGAGTTTCAATGTAATACAACTGTCACTCCTTACTAATTCCTAACCAACTCAGTTACAATGTAAAGGAACTAGCTACATATAAGTTACAAAGCAACTAATATTTACGAAGCAACAAATATTAAATTCTGTTATATTAGTCACACTGTTTGAAACTTACCAATAACGAGAGCTATAGGAGATTTAATAATTAAATTAATATTGAAAATTAGAGTACAACTTACCAGGTTTAGTTACAAATTACTAACACTAAAGTAAGTGTCCTTATCAACTAGTGTGTACTTTATTTTAAGGTGTACAAAGTAAACATATGAGATTTTGTCTCGGCTGAAGGCGAAAAAAAAAACAGAGACAGCAAGGGAGGAGTAGAAGAAACAAGGTCGAATTATTTTTTTTTATTAAGTTGTGCTATTTTTTAACAGATTTAAAATGTTCCGAGAGTATTTATTACGTTACTCTTTATGTTGTTATTTTCATCAAGTTTAGTCAACAATGAAATGTTGTTGTGTGATTTATATGGTCATGGACATGCCTAACTTACAGGAAAAAATAGTTGATTTTTTATTTAATTATATAACATTCGGTATTATCAGCTAATTTAAATTCAAATAAGATAATTCACTCATAATATGATTTCTTATCGACAACATTTGAATAATTGATAGTATTACGTTAGAAATATCAAGTCCATTTTATTTGACTCAATCTTTCCAAATGAAACACCAACTTTGGGTTTGGCTTTCGGTTGAAAAAGGTGAGGGCATAGCTTTAGGTTGGGAATTAAGAACATATTCTTTTTGGATGACTTGTATGATAAGTTGATAATCATTAAGGGTGAATCTCAAGCGAATGCACAATATAGGGTATTTTAATTCATTTACAAAAAATGAGAAGTAATATTTAATTTATTAAATATGGCCTAATATTTTTTTTAAATTTTTATATTTATTAGAAAATATGTTTAAAAATTTATTGAGTGGAGAAAATTAGAAATAAACAGAGATCAAATTAAAAAAAATATTTATTATTTATCTTACAAGGACTTATATTTTAAATCAAACTATTCTTTTAATAATATCTAAGATAAAGTGAGCGTATAACTCCTTCTGTCATCTCTTCCTCATCCATCAATCAAATCTTTCACACATCTCTCTCTCTCTCATACACACCACACATCAGCAACACTTACATCATCACATGATACGGCTTCAGCTTATGTCATACTCCTTCCGATTTTAATTATAAAAATTTGATTAACTTTTTTAGATAATTCTAAAAAAATTAGTTACATTACTTTAAATAATTAAAATTTATCGTTTTTCTTCAGTTTGACTTATAAATCAATATATAATATAATAAAACGCAACATATGATATAATTAAGTAACTTATTTTGCTTCCTTAATTTCTCTAAAATAAATTAATTAGGTTTTATAATTAGGAGCGGAGGGAATATTTAATTTCTTCTATTCATATATATAGATAATCTACAATTTGTTCAATCTTTTATTTTTCTTCCTCAATTTGATCAAGCTTACTCACCTTCTTCTTCTATGTGCATATTATACTTTCTTTAGTTAGGTATATAAATTTGACTAAGCTGAACAAAATAAATAAAAGTATTTAAAGTACAGACATGTACATTTTCGCACCCTCCTTGTAACTCGAAGCGTTTGCGGATAAATTGGGACACGACACCCACAAGGAGCAGACAAAACGGGATGAGTAAGGTGTGAAGGCCCAATAGGAGAAACAAACTTGGGCTTTATCGCCAAAAGCATCTGAAGCCCACCTTCGAGAAGATAGGGATACGCAACTTATTACTGTACTAGTTGAGTCACTCATCGAATCCCCCATAAATTTGTATTGTTTTTTTTCTTTGGCGAAGGGTTTTCCTTTCAAAATTTAGAATATAAAGGAATTTCGTCTGTTTTAATAAATGCGTGAATTTACAATCTCCTCTTTTTAGAGACTAAGTTACATACCACCCCAATCAATAATTTATTGACTAATACACTTTAATGAGCCTATTTCATTTCACTTATAACACATTACACATAAACTTGTGTAAGTCGAGACAACTCTTATTATAAATTTACCTCGTAATTCGTAAAAACTGTTCTTAAAAACTAATTCAAACATACACTAATTTATATTGCTTTTAAATATAAGTCCATGTAATATTATCTGGAGTTTTTTTTATAGTTTTGTCTAATTTGTTGGGAATAATTCACTTAATTAATTTTTTTAATATTCTCAAATTAATTACCTAACTTTTAGGTTAAATATCAGAGGAAGCAGTCTACAAGCAAGATGTAGGTCTGCAACAGAAATGGAGGTATACGTATCTAGATCCACTAAAATTATTGTTGGTTTTGTTACCCCAGAACAATATTTATTTATTTTTATTTGTCAGCTAACCTGCGGTGCGTAGGCTAACATTTGTCAGTATTTCCCTTCCCTATCATCATGGACATGAAGAGAAATGAAAATGAGATAACAATGAATGAAATATTGCTGACTTTATATAAATCCTCATTCAAGGTGAAAATTAATATAATTTTCAATGACTACTAAAGTATTCTCAACTTAATTTGCAAACACTAATATAATCTGGTTCTAAATATAAAATTCAGTTGACTTCTTTTTATTTTTTTAGAAAGATTAAAGAAAGTAAATAAAAAACTTAATAATGTGAATGACTCATTTAATCATGTTATTGGGCTATACGTGAGTGGTGGGCTTTTGAGACCTCACTTGAGGGTGAATTTATTAGAGGTTTCTAATTTAAGATGAATAAAGATTCCTGTGTTTTGAAGGAAACTTAAGCTATGCTGTGGATTCTTAAATTGGCATGGGAATGGGGTTACAGGAACATTGTGGTAGAGAGCAATGGCTCTGAAGTGGTTGATGCAATGAATTCAATTGTGCCTGATGATTATCCATATTATAGAGTATTGATCGAAACTCAAAATCTTATATGTCGTGATTGGTCTGCATTGGCTATTATTTGAGATCGAAAGGTTAACGGTGCTGCTGATGTCATTATTGCTGAAATTAGGCATATTCTAGTGGATTTTCAGGTGATCTTAACTCCATCTGTGGAGGCTTAGGGGATTATTCGTCTTGAGCGTTTGATGGACACTATTATAGATAGTGATTGATTCGTTAATGTAGTTTAATTTTCTATGAAAAAAACTTAATAATATATTATATATTATTATATTATATATCATGTTGAATGATAATTTGAGGAAAAATAATAAATTTAAATATTTTTAAATAACTTGATTGACTTTATTTCTTCAAAAAGATCAAATCTTATATTTAGAATTAGAGATAATATTAAATAATATTATAAAGATATACCTATGAATAATCATGATGTACGGAGATATTCCACTATGATTTTTCGCCTTAGGCATCATAGTTTGGTGGAGTGTAGGTGGTTATCAGATTGCTTGTTTTTTTTTCATTCACTTCAGAGAAATATAGAAGAAAAGAAAATGAAGTTCGATTTGTATGCTGAAGGTCACGCACAAACTTTAATTTCATCTTTGCTCAGAAAGCTGTTTTTCATCATTTCCATATGAAATCGGAGGAGAGTTTAAAGACCTAAGAAGAGGTTAAACGACGTAGTTTGGCCTAGAGGTGGGAAAAAAAAATTCAATTTTCTCTAAGAGCATAATTCCTACGTTAACTGAATACTCCTAGATTTTGCCTCTGTGGTTGTGTCCATCTAGATATTCACTGAGAGACCAGAGTAGAGTTTATGTACGGCTTCCTTTTACCGCTATTGACTATCCAACACACCTTTTGTTATAGCTGTCACAAATTAAAAGCTGCTTCAAAATTTCAGAATTTTCCAGAGAAACTTCCAAATTCTTAGAGGGGGAAAAAAGAAATCTTTGCCAACCTTTTCCTCTCTCAGAATTCTGAACAAAAGCATAAACTTCCTGCAAAGCACCTCTTATTTCGTCCACCAAAATGCAGCCTCAAGGCTCACCAGTAACCATCGCCCTCTCTCTCGCTTTCCAATAAGGCCTTATCTCATCAGTGGTCCACTGTCTCTGCTTAAAGACGAAACATCATAGATCTCACTATCACAGTTAAATAAGGACAAATCAAATAGCTCCAAATTTCTCAGGCAGCAAACAACCAATGCCCAATAATCGGCAACACCATTAATTCCCACCATACCCCCGAGGAACGACAAGCATTTAATAACATGGTCCGAACCATGGATAAAAGAAACTCCTTCCTTCACATTCAACAAATTAAGAGGCATCATATGGGTCCCCACCTAGGAAAAGGAAGAGACGCAGACCGCCAGCCGTTAAAACCACACGTTATATATAAATCTCGTAAAGCTAAAGGAACCACTTGTATCTATGTGGAGGGGAGATCACATTCAATTCAAAGTTATGAGGGAAATCAACAGGAACTAGTAGCAATTATTTTCAGTTGCATTAACTTCAAACATAAACTTCCAAATAAACAAGGACCTTAGGTCATATTGTAAGAAAACAGAGGAGTAAGAACAGGACGGGACCTTTCTGGGGTCTGTACAACCAACGGAAGGACTGGTTTTTTGTCACCTAGATACCTTTCCTTATCTAACACATTGTCCTTTCTCATTTCCCCCCACCAAAAATTGACAGAAGAGTGCAGATTTTTATATATCTGTTAATCATAGTTACTAATTACTAATGCTTAGATAAACTAACGATAAATATAAAAGTTATGTTTTTCAAGCAACGCTTATGATGCTTTCTCCATTGTTGAAACATGGCACTGCATGTAAATTTGAGTGCCTTGATGATGTTTTTCTCTGATCGGACGACAAGGATAGTCCAAGAGACAGCATCGGTAGATCAATAGAAGCGCTCGGACTCAAGGCAGCATCAGACGTAGCAGAAGCTTTTGGATCTGGAACAGAAGGAAGTAGACCACTGTGTCCATACGCCAAAGGGAGGCTCTCCACCGGATTCCTGCCCGGGAATGAAATCACTCCAGACCCAACAGCCATTGGATATGATGGCATCATTGAAAATCCATTGATGTTGCTGGTTTCAGAGGATGCAGGGTGCAGAAGATGTGAATGAGGCATAGCATCTTGAGGCTGGATCTGTTCTTCCACTGGATTTGCCGAAACCTAAAAGAAAATAAAATCAAAAAACTGAAACTTCCACTTCCTAAAATTGTCTATGTATAAAATATTTCCCTGCTAACTTTTCAATATAATCTCTTGGTCAGTCAACTCTTTTAAATGTAGGGAACCAAAACATTCTAGTCTTTCAAATTTCTCTTCTGTTGCTAAGAAATTCTTGCAGTTGACAGAATATGTATGCCATGTTTATTCAGTTTGACTAGCAATTGGAAAACTAGGAATCAAGTAGGAATTCAAGCCCATTTTGCAAGACTAGCGATGCTTCAAAATTTTAAGTGACTACAAAAAATGATATAAAATTAGGCTCGGAAGTTTCTGTGTTTCTTCTCATTTTCTTTCGCAGCAACTAACAGATTGATAAAAAGGTAACGTAATAATGAAGAGAGAATCAATCAAATTGTATAATGAAGGAATTACCGAATCAGTGGTAATGTCGAATAAGCTGGATCTACGACGTCTACGGTTAAGGTTGCATTTTCGAAGGAAGTACTTCTGAGCATGGCTCGCAACCTGTGTAGGAGTCCTTGTTTTCACATAGTTCCTTGAGATCCCTCTCCAGTCGCCCTTCCCTACCTTCTGCAATCCCAGCAAGAACAGCCTGTGCTCTTCCTCCGTCCATGGAACCCCTATTTAATCACCCACAAATATCTCTATCATACGATATCAAAAGGTATAGTTCGTTTTCAAGTAAACTGTAGATGCAGATTTCAAGAGTCTAACATTATCTGAATCGGCTAGAAATTTCAGCGGAGAAATCAATCGTATTTTTACTAATTCTAGCTAGATTCTAGAACACCAATAACAAATTTCAAATAATAAACAGAGACAGGGATATATAAAACTGATCATACCAATTTCAGAAACCGATAGAACGTATAATACCACATACAAAGCAAGCAAAAAGAAATTAACCATCTCAGAGAAATCTATAACTCATAATCCATCGAGGAAATTAATCAGACCTCGTTTGCGCTCACGCTCGCGGTGTTTCCCGGAATTATGAACAACAGCATCATCCGCGGAGGCATAACCGGCGGCGAGAACATCTTCCTTGTTGTTATTCGAGCCATCCTGAGGATGCACGTACTGCGAGAGATTGTTCAAACTGACGCTCTTCCTCATGGAATCGACGACGACTCTAACACCGAACAACATGATCTCGCCGGCGGAAGCGGGGGAAGAAGCATCGCCATCAGTGGAGGTGGTGGAGAGTGATCGAGACATGCTGCGATCGGAAGTGGCTTGGGCGAGGCGATGAAGGAGGGAGAGAGAGAAAATGGGAGTGAATGAGAAATGGAAGAAAACGAAAATCCTCCAATGAATTGAGCCGGTAAGGAATGGTGAGAAAGGATATACACTCACGCGGACAGAAATGAGTTGAAATACTATTAACACAATCCTCAATGCCCGTAAAATATTTTCATTTCAGCCCAAAATTAAAAAATATAATATATTATTTTCAACGTTTTTCACTCCACATGATGCCCCCTCCTACCTGTCTCCGTCTCTGTCTCAAAACAAAACAAAAGAAACGGGGGGAAATATATATATATATATATATATACCCTCTCTCACGCTTTCTCTCCGGTTCAGTTCAATATTTTTTTTGTATATCTATATTTTCAGTAAATATATAAATGGATTTTTGGCCGTTTATATAAATGGGTGGAAACATGACAGCTCGTGGGCTTTATATAATTATATATATGGTTTAATATTGGTAGTAATACGAGTATATAATTTCCTTACCAAATAAATTTGCCGATATTGATTGAGTAGAGAGGTGAGCACGTGCTCAAATTCAAGAAATATATTTGTTATAATGAATGAAAAGCATTTATGCTCTATATATTTGTTTGGATGAAAAGATAGGAAAGAAAAATAAATATTAGGTTTCACAATTTCTATATATAATAAAAAATTTATTATTTTTTAAGAGTTTTTTCCACCTAATTTTTTCTTTATCCAAATATAGGATAAGTATCCAGAAGAAACTAATAAACCTATAAACATACATACAAATATGCATTTAGTATGTGGCATATTACTCAAATTTCATATGATTATGAGAATTGAGAAATTGTATTTTTGAGTCTTATAAAATAATTTAGTACGTGAAAATTGACCTTGATTTTCTTAAATTTTTTGTAATCTGTGCAAACAGATCCTCTCTTCACGACTTAATTTGACATGATGTACTTTGTTTATATATATATATATATATATCTTGCTCATTCACTATTCAATATTTATATATTCAGAATTTTAGAACCGTAATTACTTCCAACTTTTGCCATTGTAATTGTCAGTATATTAGAAAGAATTTATGTAAACTTTACTATTCTTTTAAAAATTACTTGAAACTTCAATTTAATTTGCTTAATATTTAAAACATTTTAAATACTATCAGTAGTCCTTAAATTAGCATAAGATGTTGTAATTGATCATAAATATAAAACAACAATACTCTTTATTCTCAGGTTTATAATTCTTCCTCCAAATTGATTATACGTGTTAAAGGGTTTCTTCCAAAGGTATATTCATAATTTTTTCCTTTAAACACAGAATAAAAAATCGGACTAGACCAGACCGGCTAGTTCAACCAGCTGAACCGGCACTCGTCCGGTCCAGAACAAGAAAAAACCAGGGTAGGAGTTGAATCGGTCTACATTAAAAATAAAATAAAAAAAGCGGTTGGATTTAAAATTTAAAACTAAATCCCATAATTCATCATTTGATTTATGTAAACAAAATAATTAACAAGTTAGATAATCGTAGCATAATTATAGGCATTACAAATTGTACTAATATATTTTAAACAAATTTTTAAAAGATTTTCATTTTATTTATAGAAATGTAAAATATATATTAATATATTTCCACTTATTTTATTATTATCATTTAAAATTTATTTTATTGTCATATATTTTTTTAATTTTCACGTCTATATGTAGTGTTATTTTGTTATTGTCAATTAAATTATAATATTTTAATATAGTCGGTCTAACCTCACAGTCTAACCCCAGTTAAACTATTAAACCTTAAATTAGTACTACTACAACTGGTTTATTATCATCGCCAGGTACAGTTTTTTACTCCTTGCCTTCAAAGGTGTGTAGTGATAATTAGAATGGTACTTTATGAAATTCAACTCATTTTTGTTCCTTGCCATCTGGACTTTTTTTTTAACATATCAGCATAAGCTTTTTGCATGCTATCGATGTCTCTGTCGCACCGTCAAGGCAACACCAACAAATTAGGGAACCCCACCCCGCCATTGCAGTGGGTGCTTCAAAGCTTGATTTTCCTTGGCCCACACCACTGCTTTAGCTTGATTGGTTCATTAGTTTGGCCATACACGTCTTTAACAATTTCTCACACACACACACACACACACACACAACGCGATTCCTTTTCTTGTTTGGATTTTTATTTTTTATTTTTAATTTCTACAACACCCAAAATGTGGTGCAGAGAGGTGAAGGCAATAGAGTTGGGTTAGCAAAACTTAACACTGACCCTCCTAAAATTGAGTAGGGATAAAGGAGAACAACAATGAATAGGTTTTTTTTTTTTCTTTTTTCTTTTTCATTGTACCTAGCAGAGATGGAGATAGCAAGAAGCAAGGGAATGAACATTTTTCTGATATGCTAAGAAATTAATATGGCAATCTCTCATTACATGAACTGGATATTTAGAATATCAAATAGTAGATGTAAGTTCTCTCCTTTAACTAGTTTCTTTAATATATCCAAATTAATTAAGCAGCTCCTATATTAGAGACATAAGAAGTATTTTGATTTTTGAACATACTTTAACCTAAAAATTAAAGGGAAATTTACAACGAGGTCCTAAATAAGGGACTTTATGTTAAATAGTTCCTGTAAAATCGCGTATTTACAATCAGGTCCCAGGTTTCAGGAATTTATTACTGCCAAGTCCCAATTAACAACTCCGGAGTTGTTAATTCCAACCTCCTGAGGTTGTAATTAACAACCCCAACAGCACAATTAACAACCCTGGGACCTGACTGTAAATATGTTATTTCATGAGATCTATTTAACGTAAAGTCTCTTATTTAGAACCTCATTGTAAATTTCCCAAAATTAAAAGGTACAGTGTACTTTTTTCCTTTATTAAATTTCAAGGGGACGGCACTAGACACATAACATATCAAAAGAATGGTAAAAACTTTAATTTTAAACTAAATAATCATATAATAATTACAAAAAATTCATTTACCTACTAAATGATTGTGGAAATAATTCGCATCATGATAAAAAAAAATTTACTTTAAATAATTAAAAAGCGGACATTTAAAAAATTGTTTGGTAGAATCATTTTAAAGACTTGGGCTGATCCAAATTATTAAAAGTCGAGGTAAATTAAAGCAAAACATGTCACAAGGTGAGTTTTTATTCTTTTGCCCTTTGGCGACCAAAATAAGGTATTGGTTTTGAAGCTACAGTTGGACTGGTAGTAGTATAAGGGCAAAAGAATCCCGAAACAAAAGGGGATGAAAAGATCATGTTTTTGACCAATTAAGGTTGTTTATAATGAAGGTCGGTCGTATGCGTAGGGCGAGCAACCCTCAGCCTAGGATCAAGAACCTAGTACCTTCATTTTTAATGCATTAATTATTATTTTTTTTAAAAAAACAAGCAAATTAATTAATATTATTAATAGGAGTAGTATCATATACTGATACTATATATATGTGAGAAAATGAGCAAACACTTATGGAGTAATTTAGAAGACATGACAGATCAAAGGCAAGCCACTGTGATTCCGGGTCAGCCGGATGAGCTACTTTTTTTTATAAAATATCATAGCTTCATCCTGCCTCTTAATTTTCTTTTATTATCCTTCTTTCTCGGTTCCTTCAAAGTTTAATTTATAATTAGATCAGGTAAGATTATGAGTTTAAGTTGAAACAATCATGCAATTATATATACACATTGGGAGTCGTTGGTTTAATTTTTTTTTATTAATTAAAGGAAAATGTAAGGAGTGGTGACATGCAGTGTTGGTGTTAAATTGACACACACACACATGTATACACACACAAACTTTGGTTTCATGTATTATGATTTAGCTGGCCCAAAAAAAAATGTATTATGATTTCAAAGCAGCCACGCTTGTACTTTATTTGGGAGAGAGAAAAAGAAACGATAAAGGAAAAAGAAAATAAACATAGAAGAGGGAATTACCTCATTGCACGTTTCTTTTGTTTGGTTTGCATATTTTTAGAAAATAAAGCTGTCTAAAGTCCTGTTTGGTTTCTCAGTTTGAAACTAAGTTTAGATTTAAACTAAGGTTTACCCTACAAATGTCAAATACCTAGACAATTCTAAAAAGCTGGTTTAGGCAAAAAGCTGGGTTTAAAACCTTAGTTTGGAAAAGCAAATTTTTATTACTTTTTCTCTCTCCTCACATACAAACAAATACATGTTTGGTAGGACCTATAGTAAAAACTGAATTAGCCGCATATGGTCACATGGTTAAGTCTCAGGTAAAATTGTCTGGCCAACTCGCTTTTTTTTAAAAAAAAAATTTGGAGCTGCCATTTTTTATATAAAAAATTACTAAAATTCAATAAAAAAATATTTTAATTACAGTATAATCCACGAGGATTGCGTGCAACGCAGTTGTGGTTATGACATGTTAGTTAACTACATGATGTACGAATTTTGTAAAATATGTTTTGTACAAAAGAAATAATTAACATGAAAATCATGGACTATCTTTTTTAATTACTTTTGTTTATATACTTAACAAATTTGTCATATCAAATTATGGTATTTATTTTAATTTTTAATGTTAAAATAATTAATATTACATCATAACCCTTACATATAATTATTACAAAAACTAATGTTCTTTCTGGTCATTTGCCACTAAAAAAAGCTATTATGATAACATTTACCCAAACACTCTCATTTTTTTCAAACCTAGGTTTTTATAAAAGCTATTATGAAAAATCATTCTGAAAAAATTATTCTGCTCCAAAAGCTATTATACAAAAGTCAATCCAAACACATAAAAATGAAATAATTTGTGTAACTTTTCATAGATACATGTATTGGTACCAATGCCATAATTTTGCCTTATAAGTTTGCCAAAATAAATAAAGGGTGGCACGTCAGAATACACACACATTTATGTCTGTATAATATGATATGATGATCAGGTGAATTATTTTCTTTGTGATCTCACAACGCTACTAAAAAAATAATAATATTGTGGCGTTTATTTTTGTAGATACATGGCGCCTAAAAAACGTCATATGTTTTAACGCCATAATAAGTTTTTGTAACGTTTCAAAGCGTTACAGGAAGTGAGAAAGAAAATAATTTTTTTAAAAAAAAACTTTTTGTAACGATTTTTTAAGGAAGCGCCATAAAAGGTTTTAAAAAAAGACATTTTGTGGTATTGCCTTTAAAAAGCGCCATAGGAAGTAGAAGTAGGGATTTCTTGTGACCTACAGTGATACTCTCTTGAACAAGCGCTACAGAAAATCCCTACTTCTACTTCCTATGGCGCTTTTTTAAGGGAGTACCACAAAATGTCTTTTTTTAAAATTTTCTATGACGCTCCCTTAAAAAAACGCTACAAGAAGTTTTTTTTTTTTTTAAAAAAAAAGTTTCTTTTATATTTTGACTTATCGTGGCACTCTCTTGAACAAATGTCACAGAAATCCCTACATCTACTTCCTGTGGCGCTTTTTTAAAGGAGTACCACAAAATATCTTTTTTTAAAACCTTTTATGGCGTTCCCTTGAAATATCACCACAAGAAGTCTTTTTTTTAAAAAAAATATATTTTATTTTATATTTTTCCTTTAGAACTCTATGTAATTTTTATCCACAACATTTTAAACATAAATTTTTATATCAACATGTACAACAACAAAATAAATAAAATAAAATATAAGTGTTAAAAATAAATTTGAAATCATAAGAAAACAAATAAAATACAAGTAGTGAAATAAATATTTTTTTACCTATGCAATTCACACTACTACAAAAAATAGTTTTCATGTCCCTAGAAGACGTCTGTTTTATTAAAAGAAGGGATGTGAAAAATAAAGGCGGTGGCATTTTATAATTTACGTAATTCCTTATGGGTCTATTACGTCTGTTATTTCAGAAAGGGACGTTATCTGTGAGACAGGATGAGGTGCTGCTGGATCTTTCGTGTCCCAAAAGGGTTTTGGGACACAGAAACCACGAGAGTCTGCGTCTTAAAATCCATGCTCTTGGCTTCCACGTCCCAAATAGACATTTGGGACATGGAATATAGCCCAGAATAGTCTATAACCCCATTACACCACTTCCATCTACTATTGTCCTACTCCCCTTGATGAGTCCCCACCACACAACTCCCATCCCTCACTGTCCCCACTCCCTAGCCCCGATGAGCCCTCGTCCCTACCACATCCCTCCCCCAATGAGTCCTCACCCCACTACACCACTCACACCCACAATTTTCATAGTCTAAGACCCGTTAATCAGAAACCCTTGCCCCTTCTTAGTTGTCGACAACGTCACCAAGCCACCACTATCTCACTCCCAAGCCGCTGAGGAGCCGCATTGCCTCCTTCGTTGACGACCCAACCACCACGAGGAGGCCTCTGAGTCCAATGAGTAGCGACGAGATGACTTCACTGCTTACAGCTGCGACGTCCGTTGCATGACTGTTCACACTATCCATTTTTCGACCCCACCGCCCTACCTCAGCGTGTGTCCTTCCTTGCCTTCTTAACCACAACCGTCGACGTAGCCCATTCTTCATATCCGTAGGTAAGTGCCTATCTCTCTCTAGTGTGAAAGAATGTGGAATCATTGTTTCATTATGCTTCTTACGCTTCTGTATAATTGTTGGTCATTGATTTTTGGTGACAATGTTTATTGTTGGACATGTAGAAAATTAATGTTAGTTAGTTCTTAAAACTTAGAGGAAAAAAATAATTTGTTCAAATGATTACCTGTTGTTACTTGATATATATTGTTTTCATATGTTTTATTTGAATTGAACCGGATTGGGTTATTCTCGAGATTTTTGGATATCTTACTTATAAGGGAAAATGCTGTCGAATTTTTGTAAAAACAGAATGAGCGAAAAAACAATTTATTTTTATTACTACTCATGATTGTTTTAAAGTTGTGTGTTATTTAAAAGGTCGGAGGTACAAGAATGAGCCACAATTGGATGAAAGCTAGAAGAACTAGTGAAGAATATGATAAAGGAGTGGAAGAGTTTATTGAATTTGCTAAAAAAAAGCGCCTGACAAGAAAGGGATGTGTTTTTATCCTTGTGTGAACTGTTTAAATCTCCAATACACAAAGTGGATATACCACGGTGAGATAATAATCGCTTCTACTTCTCAAAAGAAAGATGCTATAGGTGGACATGTTGATGATAAAATGCAAAGAATGATTCACGATGTTGAGTTTGAACTTTTTGCTTCACACTCACATATACATGAAAGCGTGTGGAGTGATGTGGAGACTCCTTTATATCCAAGGTGTACTAACTATACTCGGTCGTTATGAATTTTGCATTTGGTCAACTTAAAAGTAACTTGTAGGTGGACTAATAGTAGTTTCACACTGTTGCTTGAGTTGTTATGTGATATGTTTCTAGAAGCCAATGTGCTTCCAAATTGAATGTATGATGCTAAGAAAATCTTTTCTGCCATGAGTATGGAGTACAAAAAGATACATACTCGTCCTAATGACTGCGTGTTGTATAGAAAAGGGTATGAAGGTATAAGTGAGTGCCTAAAATGTAGAACCCCACGATACAAAATGAAGAAAGATGATAGCGGCGGTAGTAAAGAGAAATCTAAAAGGCAGCCGTTAAAGGTGATGTGATATATTCTAATAATACTATGGTTTAAGCCGTTATTTGAGAATGCAGTAACAACAAAGGAGTTGAGATGACATTGTGATCGAAGAGTATGTGATGAAAAATATCTTCAGCACCCGGTTAATTCACCACAGTGAAAGAAAATAGATAAAATGTTCCCTCAGTTTGGCAATGAGCCAAGAAATCTCTAACTTGGCCTTTGTACGGATGACATCAACCTGTACGACACTCTTAACAGCACTCATAATGCATGGCTGATTCTCTTGGTTGTATATAACTTGCCTCCCTATATATATGAAACACATGTATATGATGCTTTCTATGATAATTTCTAGACCTAAGCAGCCTGGAAATGATATTGACGTCTACTTGGTGCCTTTGATTGATGACTTGAAGAAGTTGTGGGATGAAGGCATAGATATGTTTGATGCTTATACACAGAAGTCCTTTAAGCTTCATCTCAATGTATGATTTGAAGTTAGTGGGAATGGAATCCCATAATTATCATGTTTTGATGCAACAACTATTACTAGTGGCTATTAGAGGCATTATGAAAGATTATATGAGAACCACGATAACAAGATTGTATGTTTTCTTTAATGCAATATGTAGCAAAGTCATTGACACTAAAAAGTTGGATGAATTGGAAAATGAGGGCTTTATTATTTTGTCCTAACTAGAGATACACTTTACCCTTACGATTTTTGACATAATGGTGCATTTGGTAGTTCATTTAGTAAGGGAGGTTAGACTTTGTGGTATAGTTTACCTAAGGTGGATATACCCTTTTGAGCGATACATGAAGATCTTAAAAAGGTATTCAAGAAATTCTTGCCGACCTGAAGCCTCAATTGTTAAAAGGTATGTAGTTGAAGAAGCTATGAATTTTGTAAAGATTATCTTTTTGACCAGAAGGCACAGTCTCAACATGAGGAAGGGAGAAGTAAGGGAACACGAGGTCTCAAAGTGAAGCGTATGACCCGTCAAGAGGTGTTGTAAGCACACTTGTATATCTTACATAATATGGAAAAAGTTCAGCCGTACTTAGATGAACATAGAAAAAGTTTGAAGAACATGTACTCGAGGAAGAATGATATATAGATAGCCAATAAGCAAAACAAAATATTCATATAGTGGTTCATGAAAAAGGTTTCAAAAGATACCGGTGTGTCATAGACAATCTAGTTGTTAGCTTGAAAGCCTTCTCTTCAAGTCATTACATGGCAATGTTACGATATAAACAGGTACTCTTTCTACACAAAAGCCTAAGATGATAAAAGCACCATACAAAATAGTGGGGTGATGGTATAGCTGAAGCAATGCATTTTTCAAGTTTGAAAAACATAAGCCTAGTATTGGCGTTTATAGCCTATTATGGAGTCATGAAAGAAATATGAGAGATGACTTGCAACAAATTCAAAGTTGCTTTGTCCAAATGTAAGTGGGTTAACAATAATGTAGTTATCATCAATCATCAGTTTGGATTCATCTCAGTTGATCTTCAAAGGGTTGATTACAAAGAATTGAGTGAGGCAAATATGTTGAGACAAGCAAATAATTTATACCCATATACAATGTCAAAGGGTGGTTATCAGAAACTTTAACAAAAGATTATAGCGGAAGAGCTGTAAAAAATGAAGGATGCAGCTTAATATGATCCTACCATTGTTGTTGAGACCTCGAAACGTCCTCTACGTCATAAGAAGTGGAAAGTGGCGAAGGCTAAGGGTAACCAATGCGTAAATCCTGCTATTGCTGAGGTTGCTACAAGGATTGTAAGTATTGTTCCGTAATTAGATTTGTAACACCAATTGCTTGATATATATATTGCTTCTTTGTCACTTGTTTGTGAAAAATATGCATTATAGGATAAACTTGAAGAGCAGGCAACACAAAGTTCATTCAATCAATCTAGTCGAATGGACATCTTGGCAACAGCGATTGGAAAGACCGATCACCCCAGTCACGTACGAGGGGAGATAAGGGGGACTGGAGCAGCAAATTTTTTTGGACGATTCATATATGCGTCACCGGGTGAACCCAATATTGATTCTGTTGATAAGAATTAGGAAAAACTCACCCAATCCATCTGAGTCAAACTCAATCAATTAATTAAAGAAAAACTCACTCAATCCAAACTAAAGATGATACAGTAATTGTGTGGTGGTTTTCAGTCATTTGTTCAATCCGAAAGGGAAAATCAAGAACGTAGAACCTAGGAATATCCAACCTCCCCTACTAGCATTAAGGGAAGTCACAACCCACCATAGGCACCAAAATGGCTACCCTGATCCCATTCATCTCATTAGAGATCATTGCACTATATATTTAGATATCCTAGAATTGTGAGTTGTTGCTGATACTCTCCTACAAACACAAGCAACCACCTACCATCATATGCTAATTCCTGATGGGTTTCGTCGAGTTAACGTCACTTGTGTTAGACAGGGAGAGGAAGCTATTGTCATTTCGATCAATGATCCAGAGGTTGTCACACTTGGTTAGTCGATAGGATATTTTATCTTTTGGCCTGAACATCTTATTGCTACAGTGACAACACCTCTAATGGTATGAAACACATTACTTTTACTTTAATTTTCTTGGATATACCTACTTATCATTTTAGTTTATGTTTTGTAGGACCAAAAAGGTGAGGAGAAGTATGACTTCTTGGCAAAATTACGGAAGCTTTCCAAAATTTTTTTACCAATATTGACTTGGAGATACATGTGGGGATTGTGGGTGTTAGAACGATCTATCCTTTTGAAATTGACAAGAAAGATATCAGGGAGTTCCTAAAGTTAGAAGAGATTGATAAAGCATGGGTTAAACTTGGCATCATGTAAGTTTTTTTTTTGTTTTTAACTTCAATTAGGGTTAATGTTATTTAGGTCTTTAACTCTAATTAATTGTATAATAGATACTTTCACAACTTATGCGGCATATTGGGTACAGACAGTCTATATGGCTTCCTATGTCCAACGTACATGACAAAAGAAAATAATAATAGCATGGATATTAGAACCAGCTACATATGCTTCACAATAGGAGAGACTAACTTGCCATGTTACTTAGTTCCAATAGTTGAAGGGTAAGTATTCCAATATTATCTACTTGAAATATTTTCAGCTCCTTAAGGATTGGCCTTTTTATCTAACCTCAGTTTAATCCATATATGTTCCTATAGTTATCATTGGAGTTTGGGTGTTGTTTCTCCCAAGATCAACGTCGTCATTGGTTTGATTCGCTGAATTTAAAACCAATCAGACTTAAAATATGTATTTAGCATGTAAGTTTTATTGTCTGTTCATCAGTATGTGTTGACATAAAGAACATGTTTTAATGTTTTTTTATTTCCAATTATAGGGCGTTGAAGGCACATAGAATCGTGCAGGGGATGCATGAAAGAAAAATGCTACTACTTGGATTTATCCAAAAGTAAATAATCTAATTTCAAGTTCTTTTATTGATTATCATTTTAGATACGTGCTTATTACTTTTAAGCATTCTCTTTTGGTAGTGCCCTCAATAAAGAGGGGGAACTGAGTGTGGATATTATGTTCTAGTTTTCATGTATAATATAATTCAGAGTGGATGAGAAAATAAAAAATTTTGAGAAGCTATCTTACTGTATGTAGAGAGAGAAGCTCCTCCTCCTCTCAAGAATTTCTCTATCCCAAGCCATGATGCATCAAACAGCTTTTGAGAGTAATCTCAAAAGTGGGCCTCCACCACATCCCGGAGAGGACCGCAACTCCAAAAAGGTCAGGATCGCAACAACCAACAATGATAATATGGAACATGACCACTTTCCGTCCCTGTCGCACCCAGAAACCTATGCCCTTGCAACACAGTTAACCCATATTTCTACTACCCCTTCAGATGATATTGTCCTTGATTCGCAACCACCCCAGGAAACACCTTTTGCTGCTGGAACTAGCAATATGAATATAGACAATGAAATTGTTGAACAGCTAATTCCTACCTTTAAGGATAAGCTGCTAAATAGAGATAAGACAGATATGGACGGGGAAGAAGAAAATGACTTTACACTGTCGCAAGGAGATGTCACCATTGATATGAATGGCACTATCCCATCGGTCAACTTTGCTACCCATATTCTGGAAGTCCTCAATAAAAGGACGGGACACGCAATCGTGATCAAACTACTTGGCCGCTCTATCGGATATCGCCAGCTCCTAATGCAACTTCATAGGCTATGGAAACCAACAGCAAGCTTTCAGCTTATTGATTTGGATGAAGATTGTTTCCTAGTCAAATTCAAAGATACACTGGACTATCAAAATGCGCTAATTAATGGCCCATGGACAATATTTGGACACTACTTAACAGTACAACCATGGACACCGACCTTCAAGCCTCAGGATCACAATATCAGCCAGGTGTTTTGATGGATCAGACTCCTCAAACTACCAGCAAGATACTATCATAAAGCGGTCATCAGGTCAATAGGAAGTGTATTTGGTGAGGTTGTTAGAGTAGACTACAATACCGAATCAAGGGACAGAGGCAAGTTCGCACGACTA
>JBAGKO010000016.1:2015615-2049315 GCA_037177275.1 Acacia concinna
ATTTTAGTGTATGATTTCTATTATTGCACCATAATTTTAACATGTTAATAAAATATTTTGAAAATAACCTAGCCGACACTGGATTTTTATCGTAATCAAGCCAGCAGAGATAAGGGGCCCTCACATTTACTATTTACATCCTTTGCGACATGGTTTACCACAGGACCATCTTGATATGAAGTGGTTATTGAATAGATAAGGGTATTGTCTGTGTAAAATTTTTTTCCTACTATTAAATGAATAACGAAAACTAATCAATCATATTTTGGTTTGCAAGTGCGCTGACTGCATATCGAGCATCAGTCAATCTCTCATATGCTAAATCTCATGACCCTGTTAATAGCTACAATTAGAAGAAGATTACGATATATATCATCATTTACACTAATTTTGTTATTATACAATTTCTTTTCACTAATTGAAACATCTTATTATATCGTTGCAGTATCATTTCAACCTAACAATATTGAATGTGGGTATTATATAATAAAATTTATGAAGGGCATAATTACCAATAACAAAACTTTTGTTCCTCAACAAGTAAATGGTTTTAGTTTCAATTGACATTGTATTTTAAATTTAACTGATTACTAGATGTAAATTTTTTATGATCTAATTTTGATTTGTTTTGTTAATAACTTTGTGAATGTAGTATTTTAAAGGTGAACGAGCGAATAGTTTGACGGAAGATCAGGTCAATCAAATTATTGAGGAATGGAGTCAATATTTAATAACACAAATACCTTAGGTGATCTTTCCTTATTCACCATTTTTGTAACAATATGTAGTTATTTTGTACATTAATTATTAGTTCTTGTTTGCATCCAATTTGTATTTGAGTTACATTTTATTAGATGTTTATATTTGTATATATTGTGTTTGCATCTGTATATAATAATGTCTTCCTAATTGGTATAAAAAATTTAGTATTTTGTATTTCTTCTTGTTCATTTCCCTATCTACTTGAAGAGGCAAAAAATGCGGCCCTCTTAAATTACATATGTATTCACATATGTATTTAGAGGTGCTAACTAGAAGAGGAAAAAAATAACTAATGGAAGGTGGGTAGAAATTTACCTCCTGTAGTGCTTTAGAGAGCGCCATAGGAGGGGATCCCTCTTGTGGCGCTCTCTTGCAGGGTACACCCTCCTGTTGCGCTCTCCTTCTTATGGCACTCTCTTGGAGGGTACACCCTCCTATGGCGCTCTCCAAAAAGAGTGCCACAGGAGGTGCCTAGAGGCTCCCCTACCCCACGACACTCTGGAGAGCGCCATAGAAGTTTGTAGTGGCGTACACATTTGTGGCATCTGCAAAGCGCCACATTTCTACAAAAAAAAACTGCCACAGGAATTAATTTTTGTAGTAGTGAATAAAGCATTCACAACAAACTGATTCGCATCAACCACTACAATTACAAGTTAAAGAAGAACCTATCAATTCTCCCATCTCAACATAGTAGTGCAGGTAAATGTATTTTGACTTTATTTGATGCAAAAATCCTTTTCTTGCGAATAATTTTATGCAATTAACTAATCTTTTATATATGTAACATTAACTGTTGATATGAATGATAGGATCTTCTCATGTAATTAAGAAGGGTAGAGGAGATTACAAGTCATAGAAAATCATGTTGAGAACCAAATATTCAAAGATTAAAAAGTTCAACTTTCAAATGATATGACAAGAGTTGTGGGATCAAAAGCGAGGAACTTTGTTAACTATTGTGGTTTGATTCTTAGAAAAACACTATCTTTACATAATTTTGTTGATTGGAAGGCTATGTTAGAAGAGTATGGCAATGAAAGAAAATGCAAATCAATGTATCATTCATGTCAAATAATATTATGTATCTTATTACTTTTTTTATGTTTTCAAAACATATGCTTATGTTTTTGCTTGCTTTATGACAAATTTGAAGTTGATGGTTTAGTTGATGAAGAAAAGTTTGACAAAGCTTTAAACATAGCT
This sequence comes from Acacia concinna, assembly GCA_037177275.1. Taxonomy (NCBI): domain Eukaryota; kingdom Viridiplantae; phylum Streptophyta; class Magnoliopsida; order Fabales; family Fabaceae; genus Acacia; species Acacia concinna. Next base: position 2,017,584 of record JBAGKO010000016.1, read on the forward strand.
TTCCAAAATAGCTTAAGAAATTGGAAGATAAATTTGCATAGGCATTACTAGAAATATGACACTGATGAAGAAAGGTTAGCTAATTCACCTCCGAATGTAAGTTTTGAAGACTGAGAATGATTGTTGATGTACTTTAACTCTAATGATTTTAAGGTACCTTACTAACCTTTCAAATGGATGTTAATATTTCATTTATTAAATACTTACTAATGACCCAATTGCTTTGTAGAAAAAAGTATAAGAAACAAACAACATTGAGAGAAGGAAATGACAAAGCATATTAATGGTCCTATATCATTTGCTGAAATGGACCACTTTGCAGTAAGTGCAATATCTCCTCTTCACATTAATTTTATGTTTACATCATTACTTATCTTCGCATATGTTATTGTATGTATTTGTACGTTTTGCTTTGTTGAGAGACCCCACAACTAGACAGCCTACACCATCTGATGTGGTATGGCACCTAACACATACTATAAGAAATGCAGATGGATAGTGTTGGCAGATTCACGCTTTGAGCATATATGGTACGCTTTTTACACTTAATATTTCTTGTGTAGTTAATGATTTTGATTCTTATTCCATTACTTTTATGATTTTATTAAAGATTTATCTCAAGGAGATTCGTGAACAACAAGAACAAGAATTAGAGAGTGATGCTCATATGACTTCTGATAAGATGTTGTTATATTTGGTGAGAGGTCAGGATATGTCAGAGGGACAAGGTACAGAGCACATCCCCCAAGGAAGAGAGCTCACATCCAATCTACTCAAAGTTCAGTCGAACATGCACGCATTGAATTGCAACAAGAGTTTGATAGAAGAATTCGAGAGAAATGAGAAAAGATGGAAGCAAATCTTGCATTAGAGTGTGAAAAGATGGAAGAAGAGTGTGCGACAAATCATGCAAGGATGGCAAAAGAACAGGTAGAATTTGAAAAAAGGATGCAAGCTCAACTCAATGCCTTCATGCAACTATTCTAATCGAATGCTCCTACATCTACATCCACTCCTACTTTTGGTGTCCTACATACTGGTCCTTCAACATAGCTTGATTTCCTCTTAACAGTTTATGAACAATTTATGATGTTAAATAATTTAAGAAATCGAACTTAAGATCTAAGAATGTTATGGATTTTGCTACTTGATGTATTAAGGTTCCATTTTAGTTTCCTTTTTATTTTTCATATGTGAATTTTATTATAGAATGTCTTATGGTTCTATTTTAATATCTTTGTAAGTATTTTATTATTATGTGCATCAGGAATAATATTTTTAATTTAATAAAATAAAAATTATATATAAAAAAATTACACTTTCAGAGGTGACCTCTGTCTCCACAGAAAACAAAAAATAGCATTAATGGCGACAAAAGTCACTACCTATAGCCCACCTTTGGTGGCAACAAAAGTTGCCACTAATACTCCACCTTTAGTGGTGACTTTTGTTGGCACTAAAAGCCAATTTTTTTGTAGTGTTTTCAGTGTCCCTAAAATTCACATCAATTTGAGAATTCCTCCTAATGAAATTATGTATAGCCATTGTTGCACAAACTATAAGGACTGTGTTTCGTAGCTATATTTAAGCATTCTTTGTAAGATTTCAAATATATTATTCCACACACCTAAGTCTTTTCTATTAGGCACCTCAAACTTGAATGACAATAATTGAAGGTCTCTTTATCATTGGCAATTCCTAGTTGATGCCTGAATTGTGGGAGGTGATAATGCTCGCACCTATATGAACCATGATATCCAACTGGTGTTGGATATCCAAAATCCACCAAATAATATTTCCCTAATAAATGGTTAAATCATTAAGATGGCGTGAGATTGATGTAAATGTGAAATGAAGACAAATTGTTAAATTGAAGTAGAAAGAAATATATCTTCAGGTGGATGGGGAAGTTCATGGCCAGATTTGAACTCACAAATTAAAACACACGGGCATTATGTGCAGAACCCTCCCATTCGGCCAACATGAATATAAAGCATATATCCCAGTCGCATACGTCCATGACATTCTGTGTTGCATATCCCTTTCTCTAATATATTTTTCTCAATTGGGTCCACTTACCACACACTTTATATGAATCCCATCTATTGCCCTAATTTCATCCTTGAAGTATGGGTAATATCAACGATCGTCTATTATTTTTTGGTGATAACCACATAATTAGGTAGCACATGGTGTGATATTTTCCCTAGCTAGACTTAGGCAAGCTTGTAATACTGTATATATATATCAACTAACAATTTCCCCTGAATATTGAAATAATTCTTGTATCATCCTATTACAAGCTCCATGTCCAACAGTGAGCAAAAACATGGCCAACATTTCTTCAACCCCAATGTTTATAGCATCTCATAACCCATGTTGAACCAACTTACTGCACAAGTTGTAGAAAACATGTTTTTCTGCTCTGAACATGTCATAACATCGTGATCTATAGGACCATGCATGATCATTTTTCTTACTAGTCTTACGAGGCTCTTTGCACACATATAGGACCAAATATCGACAAAGTAACACACTTAAATTTTCATACTATGTTAACTCTTCTTCTAAAACGATTATACTGTGGACTGTTCATCTTCCTCCATTCCTTCTGACTAATTTCAATTGTTCCAGATACCTGTCAATGTAGTTTAATTAAATTGTCAGCAGCATAACAAACATAACATCTTAACATAGGAAAAATATAGTAAATGTGTCATAACATCATAGCGTCATAAGTTACATAAACCTAAACAAAGGGCAAAGATAGTCCACATGTCATTATGTCATAAGTTACATAAACCAAGTCATCCACAATAAGCAACACTAGCTATAAAGCCATGAATCACAACCACTCTATCAAGTATGCCTTGTGTTTTTTAGTTGAAGCAAACTTTTCCTGAGCAGTCTTGTCTTAAAGAAGATTCATGCATCAAATGTGAAAGTCAACATCCTCTCTAACTTCATTAAGACTAAACAAATCATCCATAACCTCTTCAAAGCTTGAGGTAGATTTTTCCTTTAATGACTTAACTCTATCCTTAAAGGCATTAGTTATTACACTGATTGCATCCGCTATTTGTTTTGATGCCAGAATTTTCTACCTTTTGTTCCTAACTGGCCTGTCACCTCTTTTCCTCTTCCCTTGGCTTCTAGATCTAGTATTAATTGTTGGTGAAGTGATACTAGTTAAGTATATGCCTGCTATATCATCTGTCACTCTGGTGCCACGTCATGGGTTGGCACCAAAGAGCTTTCGATGTCCCTTGAACCTTTTTCTTCATCCATTGTTAGTTGGTAAACGTTGTCATGATTTTCCTACATGGCCTAGGCTGTGTGTGCAATGGTGAATAAAATTGTTCTCTTGCTACCACATCCTTGAATATAATTCTTAGCTCATTTTCATGTTGTAGCCTAGTGCATCTAAACTTTCTATAGGCTCCATTCTCCTACATGCATATAAAAATAATGACAGTTTACTTCGTACAACAAAATTTATTTAGATAGAATTGCAAATAAAGAAACTTATAACCAAAAATAATGAACTTGTATTTTCCGTATCCACCACTCATTCAATGCCAATACAGTATTTGTTACAAGGTCCAATACCAGTCTCTTTGTTTAAGTGATCCCAAGCGTACAATTCTTTCCTCAATATGTCTAACCTATTCCTAAATTGTTGTTGGCCATAATCTCTCCCAGTCTTCTATCTAAACGTTGAAACAATCAACTTCCAACCTTTTCTTGTAAAAGAGCTCCCTTTGTGTTCTTTGTTGTATATTTACTCAACACATGCATTTATAAGTACCTTAGTTAATTGGTCACCCCATATTGCTCTTCCTTGTTCATTGTCCATAATTCCTTGTCTTATCTGGGTTCACAAAAATGCAATCTTTGACCCTTTTCTTATCAATTTCAGCATTCCTCAAATAATGGTTGATAAAGGACATAACCTTATTTTGGTTTATATCGTAGCCCAAGAAATACTAGATGTTAAGGTGAAATTTTCCTTGAAAATAACTACTTAGGAATGCGATGCATTCAAAGGTTTACAGGAGCAAGCCATTTCAACAAAAAATAGCAAATTTGCACTAACTTTTACTCCTTAAAATTTCACTAGGAATAGGTATGTCACTCCAAACTAAGTGTTACTCTTTAAAATTTCATTAATAATAATCGGAATTATATTTTTTCAAGAAAACCATCTAACCAAATTCAAATAGCCAGATACAACATCTACAACAAATTACATATCTCACTCCAAATTAAGTATTGCATCAAATGTATTTGATAATTCCTTTTGATTAAAAAATAATATTTTGATTTGCATGTGTTAAGTATCTAGAATTATAAATGATGGTAAGGGAACCCATTCAACATAATATCATCACTGCAATTAAACTAAGATTGAATTGTTTAGCAAACCCAAGTATCCAACCAGATTCATATTTCAATATTAATTGCTTTAGATCAAATGTCACCAGTAGACCATAGAGAACATTTGTTATGGCTCCATTATGGCAAATTAAGTATAAGTAAATTAACCATATAACACAGAAAATTTCTGAACTTTCATCACACAACTTTTCAATCACAAGCCATACAACACAACCACCACCAGAACACATCAAATGAATAACAACAAAACCACTAGAACACAAAAGCAAGCTGAAGCATAAACAAAAAGAAGAGGAAAACTAAAACTCATGGATGCTCTTCTATGCTTGTAGAAGACCAATGGGGAACTAACCAGAACAAGCCCCACTTTAGTTCCTCACCACTGTGGCAGTCACTACCTCTCAACACCACCTAATAGATCAAACAAAAAAGGACACCCGAAGCCACCAACAAATAGGCACCAAATAAGGTCAACAACTCTAACTTCATTAACTGTCGATGGTCTGAAGAATTTACTGTTAGTGTCGTAATTGGCTTCTCATTGACGAAGGAGGGGTGTAGATGAGAAGACAACACAAATCGGCAAGGAAAGAAGGAGGAGTGTCTAGATTTATCTCTAGATTGATGAACACGACAGAGAAGAAGAATTGGTGTTTCGATCACTTCAAAGTAACCGTTGCATGTGTGGATCTACCTCCTACCAGTCACCAAAAGCTTCAGCTGGAGTTGAATAGCACATTCATGAATGACAAGTTAGACTGCAGTGGAAGATGGAGGAGAGCCCAGTTGAGCTCTTCATCAGATACTGGATAAGTGTTTTCTAAAGAAAAGAAGAGCCTGTTTGGATGTCCACTTATCCCACTTATTCAACATCACTTTTATAAGTGAAGTAGCTTATTAAATATTTCCTGTTTGGATGGACTTAAGAAGTTGATGCTAAAGCCACTTATTTGGCGTCAAAAGCATAAGTAGATTGATGGAGCTTATAGGGTGGCAAATTATTAGGTGGGAGAGGAGAGAGAGAAGGGTCAAAGAAGTTATTTGGTTGAATTTTATACAGAGTCGATATATCGACTATCTCAAAAAATTTCAAACTGACTGTCTTTAGTCTCCAAATAATTCATAGGTACTCCCCAATTTTTCTTATATATTATTTCCATCTTTATCCTTAGTTGGGCCACAAATTACAACTATACTATTATATTTCTGAAATTCAGATTTTTGGATAGAATTTTCACCCAACTTTGAAAATTCATATATAATTTTACAAATATCCAATTGAGGTGATTCTAAATCTCAAATTTCCTTTATTAAGTCAAGTTTTAGGGAAAAATACTTCCTTGGTTCAATTAGAATCATAAAATCCCCAGTAATTTCATTTTTGAACACTACTCCAGAAACTGGCGAATTTCATTGGGCAAACTTTAAACATTCATATCTCTTAACATATACATCCAAATCATGCAAATGACATATCAAATTAAAACTTGACATGTTTAGTTTTAAACTTGAAAGTTTCATGATTTGTGGATATCATTTGTCTATGTTAAACTGACATACAATAAGACTGTCGTCAATCTCATTCCAGAAATTAGCCAAAACTTAGGGAATTTTGTGAATAAAAATTTGGGATGCTACACATCTCTTACTTATTTTTAAACAAAAAAAATATCTTTAAAAAAATTTCATCATAAGTTACTTTTCTACTTATCATCCAAAATGTTTCATAAAAAATAAAAAAAAAGTCACTTCTCCAAAGTCACATCCAAATACAACAACTTTTGATAAGTCACTTATTTTTCTGAAACTACTTCTCATAAGCCCACCAAAAAAATAAATCACTTAAATTAAGCCACATCCAAACAGACCCTAAGTCGAGCTGATAAGGAGGAGAGAGACAAATGTCGGGTGGGTTTTTTAAATATCATTAAGTGCATATATCCAATATTCGCCAACCAATCGGTCCTATACATAACAATGGGATGCTAATGAAATAAGCATTGAGTTAAAAATCAGACTGGACCAGTCAGTTCATATCGAAAACCGGTGAACAGGTCGGTGGTCTGGTCCTATTTGCTGAAGATTGTAGGGTTGGACTAGACCGGGTGACCCGGTGTGACCTAGTCCAACTCGGTGCAACCCCAGGGCAACCTGGACAGTTCACGGGTTACCCCGAGCTGTTTAATTTTTTTTTTAAAAAAAAGCTTCTCCATGCCAAATGAAGTCGTTTGGCATTGACTTTTTTTTTTAAAAAAAAAACCTATTTCTCTTATTTCCACTTTTCCCTCGATTACTCCCTCTGTCTCCGTCCCTTGGTTTTCAATTTCCCTTTTAATCACACACACACTTTCACAATACCCATTTTCAAAGCTCATCGTCCTCAGTGTGCCTCATCTCTCAGTCTCTGCTGCCATTGAAAATCAAATTTCCTACCCTGTTCTTGCTCTTTGATTATGGCTTAAAAGAATGGTACAATCTTTTTGCTGATTTGTGCTCATCATTTCTTCAAAACCATGCCTTTCCATACTCTGTTCTTTATTTTCAATTATCCCTCTATTTTGTGTTTCTTTGTCTTTCGATCAGGTCGCCATCGCCATCACCATGAGTTCTGGTTGCTTCAGAGCCGCCGTGGTCAGAGTTCGCTCATCTCGTTAAGTCACTGATGAACCTCTCACGTATTCTCTATTTCTTATTTTCAAAAGGTATGTTCGAAAAAAGGGTTCATCTTTATTAGTCTTAGTTGGTTATGAGTGAGATGCTAGAAGCCTAGAATTTGGAATTTTGTATTGTAAATGGGTAGATGACTGGTTCAGTGACAATCATAGAGAGTATCACAGACAATGAGCCGTAGAACACTATAACCTTTAGCATATCCCCATGTATGTTTTCTGTTCCTTTTATTTTTCTGAAAAATGGCCAAGAAACAGTTTTTTCCCCATCCAACTCATATTCGTATGGATCACATTCAGAAAAAATGTCTTGGATTGTGGTATGGATCACATTTGTTATTACCTTTTGTCAGCCACCTAAGTTTGTTGTATATCAACTATTTCATTGGTTTTGGGATTCAACACATTATTTTTTTGTCCAATTCTGATATTTGTTGTATATGTTGAAGTTGGTTTTGTTAATTGGTTTTGTCAGCCTCCTAAGTTGGTTTTTTTGTACAATTCTGATATGTTGAAGTTGGTTTTGTTAATTGAAAGGATAGTGAAATGCTTTTGTATAGGTTGGAGGAAAAAACTTTATGTAATTAGTGATATTTTTGTGGGTATATATTTATTTAATGAGGTTATAATGTTATATTGCACTATTAATTAGAGAAAAACTTATGTACTTTTGAATGCTATGCTTTTGTATTGGTTGGAGAAAAATCCTTATGTACTTTTGCACGTTATGCATGTCAAAATTGACCACCAGTTTGACCCCCGGGCTGACCCTCGGGTTGACCCGGGCTAACCTACTAACCCTTGACCCGGTACCTCGGCTGGTTCAGTTCCCGATCCGGTTTTTAATTCCTTGGGCTTATGTGGATGATGACTTAACTAAGTTTTTAGTTTAGGTGGCAGTGGATAAAAATAAAAAAAACAAAAACGATCCATACTTACCTACTGATATTCATTTATTATTTATGAATCACTCTGATGTAGGGTTGAGCAAAAACCTGATGCTCCAGTCAAGTTTGACCCAACCTGAACTAGTCCAATCTAGTCTAAATAAGGTATACAATGAAGTTGGATCAGACTAGACCAAACTGACTAGTCGGGTTGGATTGGGTTTCGAGCCAGGGGACTAGACCACCTGGAATGGTTTGGTTTACTCCAAGTCAATTTTTTTTAAAAATATTTAAATTTATTTGTTACTTTTTATTTTTTTTAATTGAATATTGCTAGAGATCTTTAAATATTTTAATTTAGTTCATTTTTATGATCATCTTTATATAATTGTATGTATTTATGTTATTATCATAATTGTGATTATGAGAATTAAATATTTTTTTCAACAATAAAAAATAAAAAAAAATTAGGTCTAGACTGCCTAAACTAGATCGCCAGACCAATCTAGGTAGTTCACCAGACCAGATCTAGTCCAGCCCGACCACAAACTACCTTGTACAGCCCAAGGTCCTCCTTGGACTAGACTTTGGGTTGATGTCCAACCTGATCCAGTATGGTCTATGCTCATCGCTACTATGACAGTTCCATATGTCTAGCCTTAAGCAAATTAAGCATTTTTTATTTCTTTAAAATAATAAATTAATATCTATGAGTAGATGTCGATTTTTTTTTGTTTTTATCCATTGCCACCTGGGATAAAACCTTAGTTGGGTCATCATCTACGTAAGCCTTAAAATAAAAAAAAATCAAATTTAATGGTCAAACGTAACTTTAGTTTAATGGAAGGCAAAATTCCTATATTTTTAAACTTTCAGAATGACAATGAAACAAAAAAAAACTTGTAGGGCAGCATTGCTCATTCGAGAATACTTCCAGGGCAGATTTGTTACTTAAACCTATATATAAATACATTTCCTTTTTATGGATTTATTATTTTTAATTAATTTTAACATACTTTTTAAACAACAAGCATAGGAAAGAAGGGAGTAGATATTTATTATGAGCACAAATATCCTTTGTTTGGAGACATTGTCAGTTAGTCACTAAATGAATACTCTTTTTTGGGAAAATTAGAATGAAGGACTTAGAGGAAAAGATATTTATGGAGAATGACCATAAAAATTGTAATTATTTAGAATAACTAAATACAAAAATTAAAAATTAAAAATACTAAAATACTCCTAACAAAATTTATGTATTCTCTCCCACATTCTATTTTTAAAACTAATAAAAAAATTATAGATTTCATAAATTAAACATTTTTTTCAATTTTCATATTTCACAACTTTTAAAAATTAATCGTTCTTCAGTTTTTTGTTATTTATAATTTTTATAAACCAATAAATTTTATATGATTTAGTTTTATTTTAGAAAAAATTGATATGGGTTAAAAATATATTCAATTTTAATTAGATTTTAAAAAATCAATAATCTATCATATCCTAAAAAATATGAAATGAGTTTAGTTTTTATTTTTATAAAAAGTGCATAACTAATTTTCATTAAGAAAGAGCTTAATTGACATAGACGTTAATAATATAAATTGTGTAACTTATTGACGGTATATTTATTGTATAGATATTGAATCTTGTAAAAAATAAAAGGGTTAATACAATTTTTGATCCTGAAGTTTGCCATCATTTTAATTTTAGTCCCTTAAGTTTCATTATATTTTAAATATTAGTCTTTATAACTCAATAAAAACCTAAACCATTTTGCCTCTAGAAGGATTAAAACCTTTTATTTGAAATTTGAGGGACCAAAATTAAAATGAGGATAAACTTGAAAGACCAGAGATTATATTAACCCAAAATAAAAAGCAAGGAAATATATACAGTCATATATGTTTTTTTTTTTGCTGGAAAGATACAGTCATATCACATTTGAATGATGTTAAGTTTTAGTTTAAATTTTATTTATTTTTTAATTATGAGTACAAGAGATAATATAGGAAGTTTTTTCAAGGGCAATTTAGTCATTTTAAATTTATATTATTATATTTAATCATTCTAAGTAATTATAGTTTTTATGGTCCTTTACAATAAATATTATTTTCTTAGTCCTTTATTTTAATTTTCCCTTTTTTTTGCAAGATACTAAATGAAGATTTGAACTGTTATTAGTTTACCACATTGTAAAGGAACTAACTTCTTCCCCTAAAGTCTAAGTTAAATGATACCACTCTTTTTAAAATTTAACAACATTTACTCCTACTTAGTATTTCTCCAGACCTTTTTATAAGCAACTTTATCTCTTTTAAAATTGATTCTTAACATAAGCAACTTCCTTTTCTTGTCTAAAAATTTAAAATTCCAATTCTTGTTTTGCCCCTATTAAATAGATACTTTTATATTAATGATCCCCTCCTCATCACTAATTCTCTTTCATTAATAATTTATTACCCATTCTCTCTCATATTTTCTAGCCATTATCTCTCATGTGTTTTCCATTTATTCTCTCTCCTACTCTTTTTCATAAAGAGAGGTATATTTGGAAAAAAAGTATATTTTTTATGCATGTATTGTTTTTTAACTAATTTCAATTATTAGTTCATTTTCTGCAATTAGCAATAAAGTTGCTTATAAAAAAGATTGGAGAGAGCATACACTATACCTCATGAGAATGGTCTACATAATAATAAATTAATGGTAAAATTAAATATTTATATGAAAAATTTAATGATATGACTTCTAAATATGAGAAAAAACTCTCTCTTGTAAATACTAAATAGAACTAGGTACTCCGTAGTAGTAAATACTTTGAAATGGAGATTTCATTTCCATCCATCACCCCGCCGCCATTCCTCCTCCTCATCAGAAACATTAGACATGGTGTGTTCATCTACGCATGCTTCCTTATAGGATTTATTCAGTGGTATCGCTTCTTCATCCATGCTTACTTCATCATCTGTTATCCACTCCCCTACCCTCAAAATAATCACTTTGTCATTAGAAATCAACACATCATCCATTCTAACCTTCTTTTGACTATGCTTTAGGGCATCCGCTTCTTCCACCATGACGATGCCACCCACATCTTCACCCTTGCTTCCCATTTAGAATGCATTCTTTTAAATGTTGATGGTGATGGTTCAGAAAAATAGCAATTGAAGTTGTTATATGTGGTAGAAATAAGGTTATTAAACCTAGACTGGTCACTGAATCAGTCAAGGCAGTAGGTCAAGGGTTAGTAGGTTAGATCAGAGTCGACTTGGAGTCAACCTAATGAGGAATAAAAAAAATTTAAAAATAAGTTAGCCAAATAATTATTGTTATAAAGTAAATATAATGATAAAAAGAGAGAAAATGAAAATTTTTTTTGAAAGTATGATATAATAATTTTTATTCACCATTAGTGGTGCCAAATACATAAAAATATGTACAAATTTCAATTTCAAAATAAATTGATTTCATGATTATAGGAGACATTGAAGGGATGGTAGGAGAAAAGTCTCCCCTAGATAATAGGATATAATTGGAGATATGACCATTTATATAAATATTAGTACATAACAAATTGAAGATATGGCCACTTATATAAATATTAGCATATTAATAACAATTATATACTCAAACAAATATTTTTAATGTTTAAAACACATATTCTCATCCATTCTTTTTTTAAAAAACTAAAATAAAATCCTTTGTAGCTTTTAAAAGAATATTTTTAGATTACATGAGCATAAGCCCATTTACATTACTTGTGTAAACCCTAATCTTTATTTCTTAGAAGTGTTGTCACGTTCTTATTTCATTTTGAAACAGATGACAAAAACACAAGATAAACAAGAGTGAAGCACAGAGAGAACAAGAGAGAAGCATGATCCCAAAGCCACGGGAAAAATAGGAGAGAAGCACGATCTTAAAGCCAAACAAAATCTAATAACAATTCCCTCATAGATATTCATCTTTCATTAGTCACCCACCCCATCAACATGGAGAGCCTTCTTAGATATGAGATTTCAACTTCTCTCCTCCTCTCTTCTTCTCTAAGATTTCAACTTGGCTCCTCCTCTCTTCTTCATCTATTCTTTTTTCATCTTAATCTCTCCTCAATTCATCTGTTCATCGACTTTTTGTCTAAGAAAACACAACTCGAGGTTGGAAGTTGGATGCCTATCTTTCTGTTAACTCGTTGACTCACTCAACTCGGCCGAGTCACGGCGAGTTGGCTAAGTCGACTTCGAGTCATATGCGACCCCGATCTGCATGTTAACCCAGAGTGGTTAAATAACTAGTTTGCCAGTTTCCTGTCCAAATTAGTTGGTCCAATCTGGATTTAACAACATTGGGTAAAAATTACTGAAACAGGTCCAAATATAATTGTTTCACCTAAGTTAAGAATGAAGTTAGCAAAAAGGTGGTCTACAATGATGATTCTCCATCTGTTAAGGTATATGGTTCGTAGGGACCAATTAGGTAGGAAGCTTCAAAAGATGTAGGGCACAGAGGTAACATGAATATAATTGAGATTGGCTTTGGGTTCTTTTAAGTACGTTTGAGCAATGAAGAAGATTATGAATTTGCGTTAACCGGTGGGCCGTGGTTGGACATGGATCACTATCCAATAGTGTAACCTTGGAAACCTCAGTTTGATCCTAATGTTACTGAAGTGTCAAAGATCGCTGCATGGGTAAGAATTCCTAGGTTTCCAGTTGATTTTTACGACAAGGGTATAATGAATGTGGTTGGAAGCCAAATTGGTAGAGTGCTTAAAATTGATACAAATACACTATGTCAAACTAAAAGGCGTTTTGCTCGGATTTGTGTAGATATCGATATGAGTTTGCCTTTGTTACCTTCCTTGAAGATTAACAATAAGGAAAATAAGATAGTTTATGAGGGGTTACACTTGATTTGTTTCTTGTGTGGACATCATCTTCGACAACACAACCAGGGATGAATTTTAATTTTGATACGGCGATGAAACCTAGCATTCTAAGTCAGTCGTATGGGGAGTGGATGATTGAACTATGACGACAACGGCTATAACGTAGATTAGTTATATGGGATGCAAGTTAAGGTTGGGATTCTAGGCATAATTCACGAAATGAGAATAAAGACAATCATTCAAGATTTTCAGCTCTTAATGATCATAATTTAGAGGATCGTGACTTTGCTATTCCAATTAATGTATCCAATAATTATGGGTGTGATATGCGTAATCACCCAAATTATCAATCTTAGCCTTCTAAAATACGTGAGTCTCAAATAGGAAAGAAGAAACAATTAAATTCCAATGTTGAGCCAAAGAGTGGGGTTGTGGGCTAAAATCTAATGTTGTTAGCCCAATAGAAGCTTATGTTCAAGTAAAAATAGGATGATCAATTAAGGCCTCATGAAATCAAGCCTACATGTGTATAAGGAGAAGGTGGATGTGGGCTTTTTGTAATGCTGTGCAAAATTTGACTAAAAATTTTTAGGCCGTCGGTTAAGAAATTAGTGTATGTAGTGTTGAGTAGTAAGGAGGTAAGGCTTGGTGCAAAGTCTTAGCCACTTCTACTATTTTCTAGTGCTACGAACCCACTTGACCCTTGATAAGATTGTATTTTATAATTAAATAGATATAAATTTTGAGATATATTTGGCTATATTTATTGATATTATATCTATTTAATTATATTTTATATATTATTTTCATCCTTTAATTGAATATAAGATATAAAGAAATTTAGACATAAAATCTATTTATATCTTATTTTTATGTGCAGGAGATATTATAGGATGAGTTAGCATCTAACTGGAAAAATATTATAATATATTAATTATTATATCTTAAAGGGGTGTCAGATAAAGGTTTTGGATATTGGCACGCAATCTAGAAAAGGGAACCTAATATCTAATATATATTAAAAAGGGAAGAGATATAACGCAAGATACACGCTGAAGCAAAAATATATATACACGTTGAAGCTACAGGATATTCATCATAGAGCCGTAAGAGGGAAAAAAAAGGACAACGCACAAGAGGAAGAAAGATTTCACAGCACAATAAGAGAACGGAGCACGCATAGGTTCAAAGGCAGCAGAGAAAGAAGATTAAGGAACAACAGTGATACATCTTGGCAAAAATCAACATATTTCTTGTGTTCTTCCTTCTCTTCTCTAAATCTAAATTTTATCTTCTTTCCATGAATTTTCTTTTAGCCATGTGTGGCTAATTTATTTTAGACCTAGAGGAACTATGAACTTATTTGTTGCTTAGATTTGATTTTCCATGAATTAATTATGATTAATTGATTTTAGTTTCTTTAATCTTGATCTTCTTGTTATTACTTTTAAACTGGTCATCTTTAAATATGTTTTGGGAATTTAGGGTTGAACTTGACGAGGGAGCCTTAAATAGACCTTGCGATTAAGGAGTGTGGAATTAGGTTTTAGTTTAATTTGCCTATAGGATAAACATATACTTATAAGATCCACATAGTCAAATTAGAGTGAGTCCGGACTTTAATTACACCTTTTATAAATTGTGTGAGACATTACATAATTAATTAAGCATTTATAGACAACAATACTCTAGATTAACTAATGAAATTAATGTTTAATTAATTTAGTGGGAATAAAAGTCTAAGTTAATAAATAAGGGATTAGTGACTCTAAGTTGGTTTAGATATAAGAAGTTTTCATAAATTTTATTTCCTTTAGAGTTTCCATTAATTTTATTTCCTTTAGAATTTTAATTAGAAATTAGATTTATTGACTTAAACGAAATTTGAGAATTTAATATCTAAAAATTAGTTTTCTTGATTCCTCGTGGGAACGATATCTCACTTATCACTTTATTACTTGATACGGTCCGTACACTTGCGGAGTCTTAGGCTCTACAATAAATTTTGCCTATCAATCCTAGATCTGGTGGAGGAGGGACCTTCATAATGCATGTTAATTTGTTAGGTTATGGGGAGGATGTTGCCATGCTAAATGCCGAGGTTGCAAAGCAAGGACATGAACCCAATAGTGCATTTATGTTTGAACAGTTTTATCTTAAATTATGGTTTTTAATGATTGTTATGACTTGGAATACTTAGGGTGCTGGTGGTGTCTCTTCTAGACATCTTATTAGTGACATCATTAAAAGATAAAGTGTGAATTTTTTTACTCTCCTGAAACCCAAAAAAGCTAGAGCGAAAGCTAATTTGCTTGCATGAATGCTGGGTTGGTTTGATCTATATGTTGTAGAAGCGTGGCATTTTAGTTATGGGATTTAGTTGTTTTGGGATTCAAGTTTTAATTACTCAATATTATCATTTAGGGATCAGCTTGTTCATGGAGTGTTGAATGGGGGTATAAGTGAGGAATGGTTTTTTACGATGGTTTATGGACATCCTAACTCTTTCTTTCTCTTTCTGTCGTCGACAGCTATGGTCTTTCCTGAATAATAATCGACAATCAATGAGCAAAGGTTATGTTGTGCCAGAGATTTTAATGCGGTGTTGAGTCCTAAAGATCGTTGGAGTCAAACAATAAGGGATTCATTTAGAATTAGCATATTTTTTTCAAGATTAGGTTGTAGAGAATAATATGAATGATAGTGGTTTTAGTGGACCTTGTTTTACATGGGGTTCAAAAAGAAGTCAAAGCAAAATTGATAGAGTACTTGTGAATAATTGTTGGCATACTCATTTTCCTAATGTGTCAGTTGTCCATTTACCAAAGTATAAATCAGACCATTGTTCAGTTCTTCTTAATACTGCATATTTAGGTGATTCTAGGAATACAAAAAAGCCTTTTCATTTCTTTGCTCGTGGGTTATGATTTTTCAAAATGTTTTAAATCTTCTTGGAGGATGAACGGTAATTGGTGGTAGTTTTACTAAAAAATTAAAGTCCTGGAACAAGGAAATCTTTGGGTATATTTTTTTATATGAAGGAGAGGTTACATTGTAGACATGATGGCATTAATGATAAAATTGTCTTTGTGGGTCCATTAGAATGTCTAAAAAGGATTTGATATGAATTATGGTGTGAGCTTTAAAAAACTTTTAACATAGGAGAAGGTTATGTGGGTATAATATTCAAGTGTTATGTGGTATGTACAAGGAGATTGTAATACATTGTATTTCCATATGATGGCCAATATTATAAGATCTCATAACAAAATTGAGGCTTTTAAGCTTGATTATGATGAATGATCCTATGATGCAAAGGAAAATATGAGTATGGATAGTAAATTGTTTTAAAGATCTCTCTTATGAAACAGAGATGTATTCTGCCTCTCTTGTGTTTGGGTGTACTTATTCGCCCATGTACAAATGCTGGGTAGGTAGGTTGATGATAAGGAGATTAAACAAGCCATCTTTGATATAGGCCTATTAAAATCCCCTGGACTTGATGGTTTTAATCCTTTGTTTTATTAGAGTCAATGAGATACTATAGGTCCTTATGTTATAGCTTTGGTCAATAGAGTTTTTCTAAGCTGTGTGAAGAATATTAACATCCAGATTGTTCTTATACCTAAGGTTGATCATCCCCAAACAATCAAAGATTTTCGTCCAATCAGGTTATGTAATGTGGTATATAAGATTATCGCAAAGATTATCTCTAATAGACTCAAACCTATTATGCCATTGGTGGTAGCCCCAAATCAATGTAGTTTTGTGCAAAAGAGATAGAGCTCGGATGATATTATTTTAGTATAGGAAATAATTCATTCTATGAGGAGCCTAAAGAAAAAACAAGGTTTCATGGCTATCAAAATAGATTTTGAGAAGGCCTATGACTAAGTTCGCTAAATGATCTTAATATTCCTGACTATCTGTGTGATGTAATACGATCATGTGTGCTTACTCCCTAAATGCAATTGCTTTGGAATGGAGCTGCGGCTAATATGTTTTGCTCAACTCGTCGGGTTCAACAAGGAGATCCTATATCACCCTAACTTTTTGTTCTTTACCAATGATCTAATTTTATTTGCCAATGCAGATATAGAGTTGGTGAAGGCAATTTTAGATTATTTTTGTGATATTTCTAGTCAAAAAGTTAATGTTGCTAAATCTAGAATTTATTTCTCGAAGAATATGAATCAATCAAGAGTACAAGAAATTAGTGATTTTTTGAATTTGTGCCCACATCTAATTTGGGCAAATACCTTAGCATGCCTATTTTGCATGAGTGTGTACTAAGTCAACATATAAGTTTATTTTAGATAAGATGGGGACTCGATATCCAACTGGAAATTGAATATGCTTTCTATGGCAACTAGCATACTCTAATATCCTCAGTAACATCGGCTTTGCCTACTTATGCTATGCAAACGGTTCTGTTACCATTGTGAACATGTAATGAGATTGATAAGCAATGCCACAATTTTCTTTGGGGGAGTTGTCCTACTCACCATAAGCCTCACTTGTTTTCATGAGAGTTGGTATATAGTTAGAAAGAGGCCGGAGGTTTGGGACTTCAACAAGTGCATTCCCAAAATCAGGCATGTATGGTTAAACTTGTTTGGGCTCTTATTACTAAAAGAGACATGCTTTGGGTTAGGTTTCTTCATGAGAAGTATAAGACACTAAATGATCTTATTCCTAAGGTGGAAAAATAGAGATTGACATGGAGCACGTGGCTAGGTATACTGAATAATTGGGATGTTGTAACTGAGGGCGTTTCTTGGAGAGTGTCTAATGGCTTACAAACATCCTTTTGGAATGTAGCTTGGGTTCCTCGTTTAGATAAATTAGCTAACCTGGCTTTACAAACTCTCTCTAAAGAAGTTATGGACTATAAGGTAGAAGATTGTATTACTCCTTTAGGGAGATGAGATTAGCTAAAGTTTGAGCAATTTTTTCATTCACATGCTCTTAATGCTATTCATTGTGTCCAAGTTATTACCTCTAGTGGGAACAACTTCCTTGTATGGCGTTGATCCAATGATAGAAGTTTTCCATTAAAGTCTGCATATAAGGTCATTGTAAGGTCATCGCATTCTTTTGTTCAGTATGATTGGAGACTTATTTGGAAATTGAAAGTACCATAAACATATAAAATGTTTCTTTGGCTTTGCAATCATGGTTATTGGCTTACAAATCTGGCAAGATTCAAACGTGGCATGTATGATATGAGAATGTGAGATTTGTAAAGTATCTAAGAATCAGTTCTTCATGTTCTCAGAGACTGCCCGTGAACTAAGGTGCTCTAGAAGTAAAACTTAATGAGTGAATGACATAACAATTTCTTTGTTGTGGCTGACCATTTTGAGTGGTTAATGTGGTGTTTTACATAAGAGGGGGTTGGTGTAGGGATATGGATTTCATCTCTTGTTTACGGTGGTCTGTTGGCTTGAAATGATCATGTTTTTAATAAACATATTTGGAGTGATATGGAGATTCTTGCTTGATGCAGTGCTTGTTTATCATGGGGTTTTCCAAGGTCTTTACAGGTACCAAATGTTGTACCCTCTCGTGTTTATTAGCTTCCTCCACCACCAGACTTTATTAAGATTAATATTGATGGGTCTCAGAGAGATGATTCTAGTTTGTGTGTTTGTGGTGGGTTGTTGAGGAGTCAAGATAAGGAATTCTTACAAGGTTTTATGTACTGTGTTAGGGTGAGGTCGGTGCTAATGACAGAAGCATGGGGAATCATTTGGGGTCTCAAGCTTGCATAGGACAAAGGCTATATGTGTATTATCTTGGAGAGTGATTGTCAAGAGGCTTTGCAACTCATTCGATCCACAATTACTTTAATACATCTAGACTTCCAAGTACTTACTAAAATACAAGCAATGATTAATCACGAATGGGAAGTGATTATGAGCCAGTATAGTCGAGACGCTAATTCGATTGTAGATATTATGGCTACTAAAGCTTGGAGCACGGGGGTTGATATGTTGATCTTTAAGTCTTCATCGGTCTTAGTGGAGCGCATGTTGCTGGTAGATCTCAAGGGATCTAATTTTCATGTAGACCTAGGTGATTAGTGCTTTGGTTTTTTGTTTGTTTTTCTCAAGGTAAAAAAAACTGGACCGGGCAAAGAACCGGTGATGGTATGGGTTCAGGGTTCAAAGGGTTCAATCAGGTCGAACTGGGGGTTGAACCAGCCATATTAAAATATTATAATTTAATTGACAATGAATTAACATCCATAACTGTAACTGAATTTTAACCATATAACTAAAACTCTTACATTTGAGAAATATGGTGTATCATATATTATACCTGACACTGCCTATTTTTTTCATTAGATTCTTTTTAAGATATGCAACAACTTCGTTTAGTCTCAAATTAAACAGTCACAAACATGTCATTATCAGTCCAGAAAATCCAAACTCCAGTTTCAATAAATATTCAAATAAAGGTTTCAAAATTCAAAGCAAAAAATTAAACAGAGAAAGGGGATTGACGAATTAGGAGCTCTTTATAAACAAACAATCCTTATCACATACAATCAAAGGTAAACAAAATGGCACATTCAGAATTTCAGAATCTAGATCACATCATCACAGTAAAATCATCTTCTCACCGTGAAAGGAAATTCGCATATGAGTAGATCATCAGATGAATACAACAAAGCACAAGGAAAATTTGAAAATACAAGAACACTTACCTCGCTGCCATGAAACCTTGACATTAAACATCAACTGCTCACCGTTGACGTTGAATCCAAATGCCAGATGCAAAGTATGAGTGCGTTCGTGAGCGCGCGCGCGCGTTCGAGTGTGTACGTGTGTGAGTGCGTGTGTGCTAACACGAGCTAGAATATCCTAGTCTGTGCTCTCAATTCTTCGTCTTCACCATTACATCGTCATCGGTCATCCATCACCACGGCAGAGGGGAAGATAGCGGCAACTCAACAAGACAGAGCTCAGCTGCCGCTGAGCTTATGGCATTTAGAGCTCGGGTCGGGTCGGGGCTTGGGTCTCACCCAAAGTCTTTTAAAAAAAAAAGGAAAGGAAAGAAAACACCCCAAAACAACGTCATTTTGGGGTGTTTTTTTTTTGTAAAAATAACTTGGCCGGGTTGACTTGGCCTCTAGGTCTTTATGCCAACCAGACTGGACACGGGTCCGGCTGGCCGGTTTTCTAGTCTGACCGTTCGATCCGGTTTGATTTTGTGTTCCATGGTTTTTCTTTTCCCTTATCGATAAAAAGAAAAAAAGAAATGGAGATTTCATTTAAAATAAAAAAATATGGTTAATTTACAAAGCTTTTTAGTAAAACTGCGTTAATCACTATATACTTTTCATTGTTGAGGTACATCCATGAACATTTGAAATTAGGGTAAAAATACTCAAATCCTTGAATATAACCTAGTAACATTACATATGTATATAACAAAATAGGTCCCCCCCAAACCAAAAAAACAAAAAACACCCAAAACAACAAAAGTAAAATTATTAGGTTATACTCACATTTTTGCTTACATTTAACAATTAACAATTCTCACATTTTAAAAGTTCATGGAAATTCTAACACTCAAAAACAAAAGAGCATATGACATTCTATTTGTGTATGTTTTTACATCTTAACAAAAGGAATAAGGCTTTGTTTGGATGTCAATTTATTGAACTTATTTGACATCACATCAATAATTTAAGTAGCTTATCATAATATAAGTGTTTGGATAGCTATAAAAAAAAAGCTACTTTAGAGCTTTTGGAGCATCAAAACATTAAACTCAAATTTGGAGCCTTTAGTGGCTGTAGGGAACGCGCGAGGTATTATTTGGTTAAATTTTCGACAGAGTTGGTATATTGACTATTTCAGAAAATTATAAACGAATTGTCATTAGTTTGTAAATAATTCATGTGTACTGTCCAATTTTTCTGATACATTATTTATATCTTTATCTTTGATTGGGTCACAAATTACAACCTACCATTGTATTTCTAAAATTCAGATTTCTGGACATAATTTTCACTTAACTTTGGAAATTCATATGTAATTATACAAATATCTAATTGAGGTGATTCCAAAGATCAAGTGTCCCTTATTAAATCTAGTTTTAGGAAAAAAAAAATACTTAATTGGTTCAATTGGAATAAGAAAATTCCCAATAATTTCATTTTTTAGCACTACTTTAGAAATTGAGGAATTTCACTGAGCAAACTTTAAAAATTCATATTTCTTAACATATACATCCAGATTATGCAAATGACATATCAAATTAAAACTTGACATATCTAATTTTATACTAGAAAGTTTCATGATTGTTGGACATAATTTGCTGAGGATAAACTGACGTACAACGAGACTTCCGTTAGTCTCATTTCAAAAATTAGCCAAAACATACTATGGCTATGATTATTATACCAAAATTCATAATTTTATCCCCTTATCTTGTCATATACTTAGAGAATTTAGTAAATAAAAAGTTGAGACTTACTTATTTTTTAAATTTTTTTTTAAAAATTTTATCATAAGTTATTTTTCTATTGATCATTCAAACATATTTCATGAAAAAAAATATTTCTGTAAAGTCACATCTAAACACAACAACTTTTGATAAATTACTACAACTTTTAATAAGTCACTTTTTTCTTTAAGCTGTTTTTTATAAGCCATAAAAAAAATAAATTACTTAAAATAAACTGATCCAAATCAAACAAAAATAAGACGTAGATGCAGATTAAGGTAAAAAACAATTTTCGCCCCTTGGAATAGAAATTCATTGAATGCATTAAAAAACCCTTACAAAAAAACCAAAACATTAAAAAACCAGCATTAAGGCTGATTGATTTTCGCATTGTTCCAGGCAGAACAGAACCCTTATTTTCCACCTTGATGTTGATTTGAGCCTGTGAGTTCGTCCTTCTCCTTCTGGTTCATCACCTCGGCTCCCAACCATAACTAGGGTTTTATTTGGGCAGAAATCTGCGATTGCGCTTTTGCCCTCGTTAGGGAAGGGCGAAGGGTTTTTACTGTTATTTATCTGCTGTATTTACATGTATGTATGCTCGTTCTTGCGGGTTTTCCATAATCTCGCATTTCTGATCTGTGTTGTTATCTGCTGCCTGAATTTCCCAGTTCTGTTGTGAGTGATGGGTTCACATTACTTGTTTGTTGATGGTTTATATGTGAAAAAGGGGATTTGGCGGTGATGTGCAGAGATTGAATTTTTCGGCCCTGGTTCTTTGATGGGTGGGCGTATTTGGGGATGAAATTTATCTTGTTTGTGGATTGTCATGACTTTGTTATTATTTTCTGATTCTTTCCTAGGTGAAGTTATTGTCACTTTTCAAGTTATAAATATTCTGGTCTGTTTTTCAGGTTCTAATATCTGGAATTTAGCTTGTCAACATGTCTATGAGTGAGCGTAAGACGATCGACCTAGAACAAGGATGGGATTTTATGCAGAAGGGCATCACAAAACTGAAGAATATTCTTGAAGGGTTGCCCGAGCCTCAGTTTAGCTCTGAGGACTATATGATGTTATATACGTATCCGTCGCTGAGCTGTTTCATTGTTTTTATTTGTTCCATTACTTCTGCTTAGAGTTGATTGCGTATTTTCGTTAGGCCCTGCATTTCCTTAAATCGAATTGCAGGACTATCTACAATATGTGCACTCAAAAGCCTCCTCATGATTATTCCCAACAACTGTATGACAAGTACAAGGAATCATTTGAAGAATACATTCTATCAACGGTGAGTAACTCTACTGTCTGGATATCTTGTGGATAAGCTTGCACGTTGTGGACTATCTGGGGTGTGTTATATTACAGTCTTAAGCTTTGCCTCTTTCCTATGAGGGTAATATTTGCCTAACTTCATGACATCTAATGTGGTGTTATTTATCCCATACAATGGATTTGACAAAGGTTGCATAATCATGAATTAAATGGCTATTGGACATGCTTTTTTTCTATTTTAGAATGCGTATCTGTTCTTAGAAGGAATCCCAGAAAATGCAAAACAAGCAACGAATGGGGCATGGCATTGATGATATAAAAGCTATTTATTGAGCTTAGCTCCTATATGACATTGCATGTGGCACGCTCAATAATGTGGAGTAAATTTTGTTGTGTATTCAAATATTTATATTTGATTCTGAATTTATAACAATATACCAATGAAACTGATAATATGCGCGCGCATGTGTGTGTTCTACACCTCGCATCTGTATTTATGTGTAAAGGGCTAAAATCATATTCAAATCACAATCACAACTCCTTGTTTGATAAGCTTTTGGAGTCAAATGTTACCTAAAGGGCTAAAACACTGTGTCAGACAGTTAATTTATCTTTGAATGTAAAAAACTGATTGTCAAAGAGAAACTCGATACAATAAGAACTTTTGGGTGTCAGACTGTAAGCTGTTGCTGGTCTTGGATTCCATCAATGATAGACAAAAGTAAATATGTGGCTAACAGCAATGTCAAGCCTCCTTGAAATGTGCTTGGAAGGGGCAGGGTGTGCCGAAATTTTCAGTTAGATAGGGCAGAAGGCTGTGCATGCACCCGTAAATAGATTATGAATGCCATTCCTGTTTTGCAATTTCACACATGCAATGATACACATGTTGGCTGTAGCACTTGCTATATCTGTGCCGAATGAAATTGAAAGTTGATAACCTAATGCTGTATCATTGTATGGAACCTTTTTTCGGATCTGTGCATCCTGCAGCTCGCTTTTATGATCATGATCTGTATTTAACTGTGATTTCTTCTATATTAATATGAAGGCAATCATTTCATGAACCGTTAGTAGGGCAAGAATTTAGACTGCATTTTGTATTTGGAAAAGGGATTTGGGGGAAGGAAAGACTAGGAGAAAGTATGTTTAGCTGATGACAGAATGGCGTTATTCGAAACAGAGCTTTCCCATTATCATTCCCATTACGTTCAAAACGGCTCCTTGTTTTAACAGTATTTGTTTAATTGTTTCATCTATTTGTTGCTTCTTCATTGTAGGCCTAGTTAATACAACAGTGTATCTATTCCATCTTCATTTTTAACGGTTATTTTTCTTAAAAGCAATAATTTGTTACTGAATATTTCAATTGGAAGATTCAACCTTTTCCATAGTTAACAATTTTAAAATGTTGTAATAAAACGTCATAAAGAACTACTAGCTGAACATTTTTATATTTCCTAAAAAGACCTAATTTACAAAGTAGTAAATGACCCTCTTGGTATAGAATTAAAAGCAATACATCATTGATTTATGAAGTAAGAACAGCATATATTTGATTTCTACCTGTGCTCCACATGTCGAGTAAACTTTTAAGAAAGCCTATAGTGGAAGGTATTTTACTTGTGGAAATACAAGTGGCTGTTGATGTTATATCCATGTACTATCAGGAATAATATAAAGAAATCTTAGAGATCCATGTGAACCTTCTGAATTTATATGAGAATGAGGCACAATATGACTTTGACGTATTTTAAAAATCCATGTTGAGTTGTTTTTTAGGAATCGTGTCTCTTTATCTTACAGTCCAAAGTATGCCATTGTCATGTTTTTTAAATTTCATTCATTTTTTGTATTTGTCGGTTTCTACTATGTTCTTTACAACATTCCTTCTCATAAAATTCAATCTGTTTGTTTCATTTAGGTATTGCCTTCTTTGAGAGAAAAGCATGATGAGTTCATGTTGAGAGAGCTTGTGAGAAGGTGGGCTAATCATAAGATTATGGTTAGGTGGCTTTCTCGCTTCTTTCACTATTTAGATCGCTACTTTATTGCTCGGAGATCACTTCCACCTCTTAATGAAGTTGGATTGAGTTGCTTCCGGGATTTGGTAATATAACAACTGAACCATCTGTGGGGTTGTGTTATTCTTTCTTTCTGGACTAGCTTTGTAGTGCTAGTACTGAAGGTAGCTTTAGTGCAAATTAATCTTATGCATTTCACCGTGTTCAGGTATACAAGGAAGTAAATGGTAAAGTGAGGGATGCTGTTATATCTCTCGTAAGTTATTCTGCTTAATTTAGTGAGATTTTCAGTAATCACAAATTTATATGAATTAAACAATTTGTTTTTTGTTTAAAGATTGATCAAGAACGGGAGGGAGAACAAATTGATCGAGCTTTGTTGAAGAATGTGTTAGATATATTTGTTGAAATTGGAATGGGGCTAATGGATTGCTATGAGAATGATTTTGAAGTTGACATGCTCAAAGACACCTCTGCCTATTATTCTCGAAAGGCTTCCAACTGGATACTTGAAGATTCTTGTCCTGATTATATGCTCAAGGTATGATTTTTCTGTTGTGCTTACTGTAATTTGTTTGCTTCTTCTACATTTAATGTATTATATCATGTGCTCTGGTGCTTACAGGCTGAGGAGTGCTTAAGGCGTGAAAAAGATAGGGTTGCTCATTACTTGCATTCTAGCAGTGAGCCAAGGTTACTTGAGGTTTGTTGTTGATCATTGAGTCTTTTACTATGCTGAATGGCCCATGTCTTGCTAGGCAACCCCAAAAAAAATTGTTACAGACTATTGTTAAATTTTGTGGTTCAATTTTAAAGTCTCCTAACAACTTTGATATTTTTGTTGTTCTTGGGGAAATTTCTTCTAGAAAGTTCAACATGAACTGTTAACTGTGTATGCGACCCAACTCCTTGAAAAAGAGCATTCTGGATGTCATGCATTACTTAGAGACGATAAGGTATTTGGTAAACTCTTTTTACTTATGATGACTACAATTGTTTAAAGCCTGCCATGATGTAATATGTTTATTAACTTTTCCTTTAAATGCTTAGATCGAAGACTTATCACGGATGTTCAGGCTTTTCTCTAAAATACCTCGGGGATTGGATCCTGTTTCCAGTATATTTAAGCAGGTTGATACTGTTGATCTTATCTTTCTGCTTTTCATCCCAGTTTTGTATGCCAATAAGAAGTGTGATAATGTTGTTATGGTTAAATGATTTTCTCTTTCCTTCCATATTGTAGCATGTTACTACCGAAGGAATGGCATTGGTGAAGCAGGCCGAAGATGCAGCTAGTAACAAAAAGGTCTGTTCCCAATCAGTCATCTGCTCTACTGTTTATTCATTTATATTTTGTGATTATTTAATCAAAACTCATACTTGGGCAGACCTTACCCAGTTAACTTTGATGTTCAGAAATAATTGTTGTCCTATTGTGTATTTATCATGCTCCAGAAAGATTTTCCAAGTGAAGAATTAATTCACATCGTGTAAGATATGGCAATAAAGCCATAAGAAAACATAATCAATATGCACACGCCTGCAACGTCAATAGTTGAAGAAAATACCCAAAACAGTTCATTTAAACCCCTCTGAACTAAGTACTTATTTATACTTATAAACCTTAGATAAATTATAAACAAGTCCATAATTTTCTCCAGGCGCACACAAATAATTATTTTCTGAATTTGGTCTTATATATCAGTTATGGACGGAACTCCAGAAACTAAAAGTGACATATTTTCTCTATGCTTACTGAGTCAGAATTACCATGCAGCGATGTACAAATTCAGGCCAAAATAAAACCATTAACATTTTTGTTTGTAAAATTTTTCACAATCATACTTATGATGTCAACCGAAGTTTACAAGGTACAAGAGTATTACAAACACTGAAATTCTAACTAGTGTAAATAATTAGTTCATTTTGGTCCAAGTCAAACTGCACTTCAATTGCTTTTGCTTTAGATCTGTTCTGTTTATGTTAGTTTGTTCCAGTACTTGTATCATTACCCACATTATAGGCAACCAATAGCTTTGAGCTCTGTTCTATCAATCTGAAAATGTTGTGCAAAATGGTGCATTCTGAAGCAGTTTATTTTTACACTTAGCCTTCCTATTTGTATCTGTCTAATCAATTTTCCTACAGGCAGAGAAAAGGGATGTTGTCGGCATGCAGGAACAGGTAATA
Source organism: Acacia concinna (assembly GCA_037177275.1). Taxonomy (NCBI): domain Eukaryota; kingdom Viridiplantae; phylum Streptophyta; class Magnoliopsida; order Fabales; family Fabaceae; genus Acacia; species Acacia concinna. The sequence goes on from JBAGKO010000016.1 coordinate 2,044,378, forward strand.
GCTGAAATTATTCTTAGTTCTAAGACAGCAATTTTTTCTTGTGAGGGAACTGAAATTGGTTTGTGTCTTCAGGTTTTTGTTAGGAAGGTGATTGAGCTGCATGACAAGTACCTGGCATATGTGAATGACTGTTTCCAGAATCATACGCTTTTCCATAAGGTTTTGATCAGGCAATGACTTTGAAATTGTCATGTTGGATAATTATATTGTTATATAACTGGAAAGTTTTGATCTTGTAGGCGCATAAGGAGGCTTTTGAGGTCTTCTGCAACAAGGGTGTTTCTGGAAGCTCAAGCGCAGAACTGCTTGCAACTTTTTGTGACAATATTCTTAAGAAAGGAGGAAGTGAAAAATTGAGTGATGAAGCAATTGAAGAAACTCTTGAAAAGGTCTGCATTATCGTTAATGTAACACGTGCTTCTGTAAGCTAGATTCATGGCTTCATATTTTGTTGGCTCGTTTATGTGCAGGTGGTCAAGCTGCTTGCCTATATTAGCGACAAAGACATGTTTGCTGAATTCTATAGGTAAATTAAAGGAGAAAATGAAATTTTGTTGATGATTAAGTACTACCCTTTTTCATAACTTAATCGGTTCACTTCTTTATTGAATCAGACAAGTTGTTCTAATAAGTTTATCAGTCATTGGCATTTGTATTCTGGAAAATTGCTGCTGCTATTTTTATTTTCATTTCCAAAATTCAAGTTCAGGGTTGCTCACTTGTTAGTAATAGAGATGGAGAAAACCAAGACTATATATGCCCTTTCTGTCTTGCCGATACTGTCAATATGGTAGTGGTGGCAACTGATATGTGCCACTCAATCCCATGAATTGGGACTGGGGAAATAGGAAGAATAAAGAATAGAATGATATCGAACATTCATTGCCTAATAATCTGGAAAAAAAATTCAACAAAACTAATGGGCCTAAATGGGCTGAATTAGGTCGGCTACAAGATGTATTATTGGAAAAAAATCTACATTATCATAATGATCCTTTTATAATCTTGGGCAAATCATGTTTGAACATGAGATTAATAACAGGAGTTTAGCATTAACAGTCATTATAGTCTTCAAATTTTGAAATGTGGACTTGTACCCAAAATGAAAATTTTAGCATATTACCAAATGCCATTGTTGTGATTGTTTGGGAAGGCTACTAAACAATGTCTTGTGATACTTGAAATAGCAGTAGCACCCTGTTTCTATCAGACAGAAAGAATACTCATACAATGCCTTGCTTGATTGTGTGCAGGAAGAAGCTGGCTCGGAGGCTTCTGTTTGACAAGAGTGCCAATGATGAACATGAGAGAAGTATTTTGACAAAATTGAAGCAACAATGTGGGGGCCAGTTCACTTCAAAGATGGAAGGAATGGTCAGTTTCCTTTTAAATCTTTATGAATTGAGTTGAAATGACATTCATGTACTCTAATGGGATGTTTAAAGAGAATACTTAAATGCTTGCTACTCCCACCAGGTCACAGATTTGACCCTGGCGAAGGAAAACCAAGCTAGTTTTGAAGAGTATCTTAATGATAATCCTAATGCAAGCCCAGGACTTGACCTGACAGTTACAGTTCTGACTACTGGATTCTGGCCAAGTTACAAATCTTTTGATCTCAACCTTCCAGCAGAAATGGTATAGCCGGATCCTTTTGCCAAGTGCACAATACTAATTAACTAGCATTTTGTTGATTCTGGTTGAGAAATGATGCCTCTTCCTCTTTCTCCATTTCTGGATAGGTCAAGTGCGTTGAAGTTTTCAAGGAGTTTTATCAAACAAAAACAAAGCACAGAAAATTGACGTGGATTTACTCCTTGGGCACCTGCAACATAACTGGAAAATTTGATGCTAAACCTGTGGAGCTGGTTGTGACAACCTATCAGGTTATATTCTTATCACACTTTTTTAAGGTTATATTCTTATCACACACTTAATTTCTAAAAAAGTATGATTTGTTTCTGACCCCTTCACATTTCACATGTTTGAGTGTCCAATGATTTCTGTATGGGCTTCTTAATACTGATCCAGTGTTTTCTCTCGTTTTTCAATAGGCTTCTGCATTGCTTCTCTTTAATTCCTCAGATAGATTGAGTTACTCAGAGATATTGACTCAGTTGAATTTGACTGATGACGATGTTATTAGACTGCTTCACTCATTGTCATGTGCCAAGTACAAGATTCTTAACAAGGAGCCGAGCACAAAAACAATATCGTCCACTGATGTTTTTGAATTTAATTCAAAATTCACTGACAAAATGAGGAGGATCAAGGTACTGATATTTTAAATGCTAGTGGTTAAATCTCTCTCTCAATATTATATATATATAATACCTGTCTTTATATCTCCCTCACTCAAACGAGTGATTCCTTTTTTCATCTAAATCTCTATTTGGCTGACTACAGATTGTGGCATTTTACCTTGCAGATTCCTCTTCCTCCTGTTGATGAGAAGAAAAAAGTAGTTGATGATGTTGACAAGGACAGAAGATATGCTATTGATGCGTCGATTGTGCGCATTATGAAGAGTCGTAAAGCTTTGAATTACCAACAACTAGTAATGGAGTGTGTTGAGCAGTTAGGGCGCATGTTCAAGGTCTCTATCCCCCCATCCCCCCCAACTTGCTTTATTTTCTGCCTGCTTGCCTGTCTTATTCCTTGTCTAATGCTATGTTTGGAATGAAATCATGTAGCCCGATGTCAAGGCAATCAAGAAAAGGATTGAAGACTTGATCTCTCGTGACTACTTGGAAAGAGATAAAGATAATCCCAATCTGTTCAAGTACCTAGCTTGAAGCAGCCTTGATGAGTGTGCAAATGGAGGGGATCAGTGGTTGCTGTGGATGGCTAAACAAGAGGATGAGGTCTAAACTTGTAAAAATTTGAGCACTTCTCTGTAATAGCCTTGAAGAGGGAACTGCATAGTGTTTTTACATGTTGCCTTTACATAATCCAGGTATGGGCTATTACTACAGATGTGCTCAAAACATTGGAGTAATAGTATTTATCCCATAATTCGATCCATCTCACTGGTCTCTTCTCTTTCCTCCCATTCCCCTGCATTTCCATATTGTTAGTTGGTTAAATTTAAAACGTATCCGTAAATGTCCTCACCCCAAAAAACAAAAAAAAAAAGCATTGTGTAAAATCTTTAGTTTCAGTGAAGTTGTGTTCTGATTCTCTTCTTAGTAAGCCGCCCATGGGATGAATGGCATGACTTTCTTGATCCCAAATCCTAAAGCTCGTCTATAATTATATCTTTCAGTGGCATCTTTATATATTTTATGGGGTCACACAGCCTTAGTTAGATGAGAGTCTCATCAGTGCTTTAGGTTTTTCTAAAGACGCGGGGCTATCTTTTTTTGGATGTCCGACAGGAGAATCGTTATCTTTATTCCGTGATATTATTATAGTGGGTAGCATTATCCCAAAAGATTTTCTACTCATCTGTTCTTCACTGGTGATTGCTTTCTAGAAAGTAGATGGTTTTGTGCTTAGCAGTTGGCATTCCCCTTCTGGATTATATTCAAATGCTTGGTTTACAATACAGTTGGATGGATTAAACTAAACATAAGCTAATATGATGTGGTTTCTTATTCATTTATGATGAGTCATGATTTGTTTTATCTTCTTACGTATTGTTTTAAAACCAAGTACTTGATAAATTTATATTGTTTGTCTGGTAATAAAATATGCTGATAAAAATTGTGAAGCTTTTACGCATCGTTTTCCATTATGTTGCCTCGATCTTTTAAAATTTTCTTATTTGAAGCATTTGGAAGATTCTTCGTAATGCTCTCTCTCTTTTTCTATATATATAAGAATTATTCTGACGCTTCAACTACCCCCATCACATCTATTAATCCAGGGATCTTGTGGAGGGAATTGGATATAGGCCTGTGCATTGCATGGGGTATTCGTCTACCTACTTAGGCCTCTGGTTAGTGCTGCTTTGAATATTGCCGTTCTATTTCATGTTGATTGGTACTCTTGAGTATTTGAGTTGGGCCAGATGTGAGAGGATTCAATCCTTACCCCAATCTCATTTTCTAACAATAAAATCAACGTTTAGATGGTTGGATTTGATTGATTTTATACCAAATACTCTATCTAGTATATAATATATTCAAAGAGTTGATTTTAGTCTTAAATATTTCCCCTATAGTTTTAAATATAAGAATTAATTGGCTATTTTGGATAATCTTAAAAAAATTAATAACATTACTTTAAAATATTTACATTTGTCACTTTTCTTTAGATTATTTTGTTTAATTTATAAATTGATATATAATTTAGTGATACACTGTTTAAGTCATGAATCTTATATTTAGAATATGAGTGAGTATAAGACATGTTATTTGTATTTGTCAATCTTTTAATAATGTACCCATATTCTTTCTCAACAACGATTGAAGAGAATAATAAATGAGAGAACTAAGGAAGATGATTAGTGTTTTAAAAAATATATGCCATATTAACTAATTTAACTCATTTTATTAATGTAATCAACTTTGGTTAATATATCTTTTATTAAGGGACGAAAGGTGTATTTGTTATTTTCATTATTGCAATATAAATTGTTCCTTTTAAAATTTATTTACCAATTCGTCATTAATTAATTAGAAATAGAAATTTGAGTTTAATTATTTTTTATCATTAACATTTTGATAAATATTTTTTGCAAAGACATTTAATAATAATTTTATGTGCTTTCAAAAGAAAGCAATTCAAAAGTTAATATAATACTACCTCCGGTCCTATTTATAAGACACAGTTGACTCTTTTGGAGAATCCTAGGAAAATCTTAAGAAAACTAATTACATTACTTTAAGACATTAAAATTTATCGTTTTTCTTTAAATTGTGTTGTTTGCCTTATGAACTAATATATAATGTAATAAAATATGATATATGATCTGATTAAGTAATGTAATTAGCT
>JBAGKO010000016.1:2054938-2065576 GCA_037177275.1 Acacia concinna
TTTCATCAGTATAAAAAAAAAACACCAGACCTACGTGGATGTTTGACAACTTCCTTAATGAGTTTACCTATTCCAGTAACGTAATTGACCACTTCTTCTTAACACTTGCTGCAAGTATTACCACAGAACATTATCAGTACACAAACATGGTTATACCAAACCCACTTCAACGTTTGACAGCTTCCATAATGGGTTTACCTATTCTATTAATGTGATTTACCACACAAATTATGCACACTTGCTGAAAGTATTACCACAACACATTATCAGTAAAACAACATCCCTACACCAGACCCACTTGGACGTTTGCCAAGTTCCTCAATGGGTTACCTACTCCAGTAATGTGATTCAACATAAATTTTTGCCACTTGCTGAAAGAATCACCACAACACATTATCAGTCTAACAACATGGCCACACCAAACCAACTTGGACGTTTGCCAAGTTCCTTAATGGGTTTACCTATTTAAATAATGTAGTTACCAACTCATTTTTCACACTTGGTGAAAGTATCACCACACCACATTATTAGTATACAAACATTACTACACCAGACCCACTTGAACGTTTTATCATTTCCATAATGAGTTTACCTATTCCAGTAACATCATTAACCACAAATTTTTAACACTTGCAGAAAGTATAACCACAACACATTATCAGTACAAGAGGATGGCTACACCAGACCCACTTTGACGTTTGACTACTTTCTTAATAGGTTTACCTAGTCCAGTAATTCATTTAACAACGTATTTTTAACACTTCCTCAAAGTATCACCACACCACATTTTTTCCATCTTCTTCATCATCTTCATCACACGCTCATTATTTCTCCCACACCCAACGTATCTTCCTCAACTACCCATTGTATACACCGTGACAGACCAAAATCCTATTTTTAACAAACCATCTCATACCAAACATCTACAAAAATCCTAATCATAAATAACACCGCTCTGTGCCGTACTTACGTAAAGTTCGCAACTTTAAGTAAAGGCTGAAGCTTCATGTAAAGTGAACAACTTTAGCCTCACCAAAACATGTAACTTAAGATCCCCAACTACTATATTTAATACCCACCATTACACTCCCCTATTTATTGTTCATTCCCCTTATTCTTAACACCCATGTAGATAATCACAACAACACACTACAAACAAATTGCCCATCTCTTGATAGACCCCTTTTTATTGTAGCAGTGACAACAAACAACAACGAAAATGGGAACAAGATGAGCATTGGATGATCGATAATGCAATGCAATATGGTTGTAACAGTGGCTTACGCTTTTAGTGAAATTCTTCTGTTCAGATTCAGCAATCCACCCTTCGTAGTTCGTACCACACTCTTTTTGCCAAAACCGTACGTGGGTCTCCTGTCTCTCTTTCACCACACAAAAGAACTTGCTGTGTAATTGAACCTTCTATAATGAAAAGGGGCACTTGGGTCATTTTAACATGATTTGAATAACCCAAAATCATCCTTTGGCGCCTTCTTGAATTTTCGATATTCTTATTTAGGGTTTTTAGATTTCACTTGGTATTTAAATGAAATTTTCCCAATAAATAATTAATGGATAATATCAAGCAAAGGAGATTATTAACGTGGTGCTATAAATATGTTTGACCGGGGGTTGATAGCTGAAAACAGGTTGACCATTTGTTCAGCGGTCAAACATTTCTTGTCCTTTCCCCCAAAACCCTGCAAATTTGCAAACAATGATGCTTTCTTTACCTTAGCTGCAAGAAACGAGGCCGTACGTGTGAAATGCTCACTCCACGTCATCCACTCTCGACGGCCCCGCGTGGCCCTCCTCCCTCCTCCTCTCGTCGCCCCCTGTACAATGTTCCTCACTTCCTTGCAGTTGGTCCAATGGCGTGGCAGTTTCGTAATTATGTGGACGTAAATGCGGTAGTTTAGTTATCATAGTGGGGCTTTCAGTTCCTAACAGACTTATTAAGCTTCTCCTGCGAAGTGGAAAAACAGAAAAACGAGTCCTCACCACCCTTTTACCTTCCTCCTTCGCAACTTTGTCCCAAGCACCAAGACCTTTCTTTTCTGGTGCATTCGACAATAATGGAGGATTCCGAGGTCAACAATCTCGTACCTTGTTTTTCAACTCCGACCATTATTTATTCTTGCATCCATCATCGGTTGCCTCTGTGTTTTTTCTTCCTTCGTGTTTTTCTGTTTCTTGAAATTTTGGGTTTCCGGGGAATGGTTCTAGTATTCGTCTGTTTTACTTGGTTTTGAGTTATGGGTTTGATTTTGTATGGCGTTTTTTAATGATGTTAGCATAAATTGACGGCGTTGAAGAAGGCTTATGCCGATATAATCCTCAACACGGCCAAGGAGGCGGCGGCTCGTATAATGGTGTCGGAGAGAAAAGCCGCGAGGTTCCAAAGAGAGCTTGTTTCGACTAAAGAAGAGTCACTTGGGATGCTACCTAGGCTTAAACAAATGTTGGATTCCAAGGTATGATCTTTGTTCTCAGATGCTCTTGCTTGCGTCTCTTTTTCTTTGTTTTCTCTAATTTGATTGATCACTCTAGTATGCGTTTGTTTGTTGTGTCCTGGGTTTAGTGTGAGATTATGGTTGATCAGGAAAATTTGGATCATTTCAACTCATTGGAATATTTTGGAACGGGTTTTTAACTAATTGCCTGTAAACCGGTTTGACTGAATTCAGGATGAGAAAGATAGATAATTTGTTTGTGTTTATAGAACTGCTAAAATACCTTGAGCTCACTTGAGTGTGGATTATCTTTGAAATGCAAAGGTTGACTCGCAGTTTATCATGCCTTCCGTTAATGTTGTCAATGCCAGACATTTCAATCCTAGGATATCTACTGTGAAAAGAGTTGTTTTGAGTTTTCGAATGTTGTTCCTCTCTTATGTTTTACTTCTTAATAGCCAGGAGGAGATTTCAGGGTTAATAACAATCAACATATGCCAAAGTATACCATATGCGTGTTGCTCAGTATTGGATGGATCATCTAGCATTTTTCACAGTTTTATAACTCTTTATTTATCCATCACAGAATATTTCAAATGAACAATTGCTACAACCCGAATATGGGCACTCTTGTTAACCTTTACCATTTTCCAGTGTGTTAATGAAGAAGGAACTAGTGATGAATATAACTTTGTGATACCCTGTAGTATACATCTTTAGTTCATAGAGATTTTTAATTATCTTGCAAATTTGGCTAGTTTTAGATTCACGGTCAGTAAAGAAATATAGTTTCTGCTGTTGTATTGTTTGTTTATTATGTTTTGGCCCTAATTTCAATTGACCAGTCTAGCACTTATTGACCATGTTTGCGATTTCCAAGCCATTGCTATTTGAATTTTAGATGCAAGGGCAGCAGGGCCTATTGAGTTAACTCAATTCTAAGAGATTTTCTTTAACCGTTGTTTTGCATGATTTGTGGCTATTGTCAAGATTAGGGAGGCAGAGACTACATCTTGTAGTCAAAAGAAGAAGATTGAGGAACTTGAGGCACAGCTACAAGAAGCTGAGGAAATAGTAAGAGATCTAAGAGAAGAGTTGGGAGAAGTACATGCTGTATTGGAGAAGGTGAAACACAACACAATGTATCCACCAGCTAAACAAAACATAGAAAACGAAGCCACAGCTCAGGAAAATATTTTAATAAGCAACCGACTTGATCCACACAGATCCTTGTATTATATGCCTGATTTGCAGTTTGAATCCGTTTCAGCAGATGGCAGTAAGGATTCAATTGGAAATGGTTCAAACGAGAGCTGTAATAGTTGTCTGTCACATGATCATGTAAATAATTGCTACATTCATAACCCTGATTTTGCTTCTATACTCATCAGAAGAAAAGCACCTGAGCTCTACAGAAATGGATGCACTCAGAGAATACATGCTCTTGAAAGGAGCCTGTTTGGTGGAAACATATCTCTTTCCGGGAATACAGATGATTTGCAGGATGAAACATTTATGATAGGAGATGAAGATGGTAAAGAAGGTAAAGGGGCTTTAACAACTGATACAAAGAATGATGTTGTTTCTGGAGCAGAGAAATTAGATGAGCTTAAAGTGGCAAGTGTTGATGCTAACTTTTTCAAGCTGCGATTTGATAAAAAAAAGAGAAGATCAAGGCATTTGGGAACTCAAAAACGCACTTTAAAAGAGGAAGTATTAGCTAAAGTGCCAATTTGTAGAGAAGAGAGGAGAATTAAGAGAAGAAAGCATCTGCAATCTGGATTTTCTGAATCTGAACAAGTCAAGGAGATTAAAGCATCCCACTTTTCTTGCACAAATAGTTCTCTATATGCATCTGTTACCAAGGATCTGTCTAATGGAAATTCTTCTAAGGTATGTGAAAAGGAGGCTCAAAAGGATATGATGCCTCCTTCTGCTGAAGTACCCACTGAAACAACTTTGATAAGTAAGCAATCAGAGCCTCAGAATGATGTTGAAAAAGAGAAAGGGCTCCTAAAATCTGGCTGCTTTTGGGATGAAATGAGAGATGATAAGGAACCGTTGCGTGACTCTTATTTAATGGGACAAGAGAATTTGTCCTTAGAAAGATTGAAGATTCCAACTTGCAGAGCCAATGTTGAGGCAGCTAACAAGTTGTCAGATAAACTGGATCTTAAAGCATCTCGTTTAGATGATGAGGCTTCTTGTCAACCAGTAAATGATCGGCTTCTCAAGTACACATTCCAAAGAAAACGCAAGAAGGATTCTCGAAGTAACCCTGATGTGGATTGCTCACTTGAAGAGGGTAGTTTAAAGAAAAGGTGCGAAGAGAAGCAGAATGGATATGCCAAGCCTCATAAATCTTGCTCAATTACAGAATCATCTCATGATAGCCGACGGTTAGCACAGGTTGCTCGTCAGGTGCGTAGTGTATATTCAAAATTTTCTTCTCACTCTTTTAGGTTTTGCATTTTGTGATTATCTATCCATGCATGTACAACGTATGTGATTTTGTATCACCATTTGGGTTTTGGGATATAGCTGGAAAATTGAAGATATGGAAGGCAGTGACTAAAACAAATGATGAGATTGACTTAAGCACCGATCTTTGGGCTAGTTGGAGTACCGTGGTAGCCTTTGAGCCTTGAGAATCGTACACGCAACTCTAGAAATTTAGTTTTCTCCTGCAAACCAATAGCTTTGTCCCTTATGATATAGTATTTTCTTAGTTGGACTATGGAGAAACAAACTTTTTGTTCTGAACTCAGCTTGTAGTTAGTTTTAATAGCATAGAAAGGCATTGTATTATATAAGAATTAGGCTGTGTACCTCAGTGGAGTCTACCATTTTAACGCCGCCCTAAAGAAAATTATGGAGCAATTCGGCACATGAGCTTTTAAAATTTTAAAACCAATGTAATGTTGCCTTAGCCCTGAGTATTGAAAAAGGTCAACAATCCACTTGTTATGAAAGATTATGTTTTATATTTTTTTCACAATTTTCTTTAAGGTTCCCATAGCTCTATTGGAAATACTTTTGGAGCAAAAACGCACTCTAACCCATTTATTTTCTCTTGATTAACAAATTAATAACTTTCCTGGCAAAAATATTCTCCCTCCTATTATTTACACAGGTCACTTTGTAGGAGAGCTTTATGGTTCAAAATGAGTCATTTAATTAAAATTTGTGAAGCATTTATTTCTAAATCCCATCAGTGCCCTTGTCAATTCCAATGAGGGGATAGAGAGTATATGTTTTTCAAATTTATGATATTTATTAGAGGTGAAAATAAATACCAAAGTGTTTTCAAGGCCATTTTAATGATGCAACTAACTTTCTTGATTTTCTAACGTAATTAAAAGTGATTTGTATTAAGGACCGGATTGTAACCAGTTATTTGAATCTTCAAACTGATGAGGGTTGCTTTACATAGGATGAAATAGGAGATTGTGTCTGTCATCAGACTCTTCAACTTTTTAAGGCTTGTTTATTGTTTTTGGGGAAAATTAATCCTTTCTTAATCTGTGGTCACTTAGAGCATGCTTGTGGTTACTTAAAACAAGACAGCAGCAAACAGTTTTCTTAATCTGTTGTTTTGCAGCTCATATCTTTATCTGAGAAGAAATGGTGGCAATAGATGTGTATGTTACTTTCTGAGATGAGGATTTTTAATGGAGATAGAAGAGAGAATTTGAAGCACTATTTTTTTCAGAAGATGGTGTTTGAAGGATAGTTGAAGCGGAGCAGTAAACCAGAATGTTAGCAATACAAATACAAATACTATATTATGAATGAATGAGTTGTAGACATGGACCAGAAGTATATAGTACATGAGTTGTGCTATATTACATATATGGACAGTTTGTAGAGTTAGTTTAAATGCTTTCTCAAGTATTAGCATGTCCAGGATGTTGACCTTCACTTCATCCTTGCATGCCGTGCACAAACTTATGTCTCAAACACCATTATTTCACATTTACCTACTAAGACAATCTGACTTCTAAATTAGTTGAATTATTTAATTAAATTCAAAATATAAATAACTAAATAAATAATTTTATTTTAAAAAATAGTGAGATTTTTTCTTATCTTGGGCATATGTGCGAACACAAGATTTGAACCTATAAAATGAATGGATTTTTTTGATTAATTTTAAAATTTTTTAAATCAGATTTAAAAATGGTTAACCAGTGGTTCAAACTTTTTATGAATAACCATTTATTGTACTAAACTATATTAGGTAGTAACAAAGTTCATTTCTCTTAATCAGTTTATTCTATCTTCCATTTTATATTTAATCATTCATTAAGTTATGGGCTCGTTTCACACCATAACTACATTATGAATTAAACATAATAATGACAAAGATAACTTTAATATACTTGTTGTAATTACTATTATGGATGCTGCTGCTACTATTAAGAGGCCATCAATTAAGACGGCGTAAGTATTGTTATTCCTCTTTAATGAGGAAATTACAATTAAAAAATCCTAGGCAATCTCTTTTACAGTTATATTTATATACAAACAGTAGCCTTATAAAACTAACCAAAATATAGGTATAAAAAGAAAATATTACATAGACAACCAACAAAATAAAGTTATCCCAGCTTCACCACTTTCTTAATCATTAGCGATAACTACTCTTTTGCCTTTTGAGTTGTCTGCCTTTGCTATATATCAATTGAGGAAAGAGGTGAGATTACTGAGAATCTTAGTAGTAGTTATAATCTATCATACAATATGCAAGTTCACAAAGCATGCAAAACAAGCCATCCCATAAGAGTCATCGAAGTCCTCACAGTCAACATTCATCGTGTAGCATAATCAGTCATCAAAGCACATAAGCATATTCAGCCATAAGAAAAATCAGTCATCTATCACATCAATTATGTAACAGGATTCAAAGTCCTGCTTTCATAAAATGAATATAATCGATGGCACATACAAACATGCAAAACAATTGTATAATATTGATAAAAAAAAGTTACTATATGTTAATCTTCCAGTTATTTTACCTTAGCTAATCCCCTTTTCGGTTTGTTGTCTTTTTGAGTTTAGAAAAATGTCAAATCCTATATTTCATAATTTTATGTAGAGAGAGGTCAATGTCTATTCTAATCTTAATAATATAATTGAATTTATATTAGACCCACTCATAAATCTTTTCCATTTGTTTTACATTGTTGGTTGTCATTAATAACCCTTTTACTTATATTGTGCTACATACATACTATGACTCATTTAATAGCTATTTTCTATATAACTAATAATCATTTTATCCCATTGTTATACTTTTTGGTTATTAACAGAATTTGCCCCAATTTTTATTGAACTTAGAAAATTCATAACTTCAAATGGGGAGATCCAAATGATATGATTCTTATCTTTAATTAACCCTTACTAAGTCTATTTTACAAGGGAAATGTCTATGTGTATCCAGTTATATAAACATAATCTCGAATTTTATGCATTTCAATCACTGCCTTATTGGAAACAGAACTTTTCCAGATTTCTTGCCTGAATTTGCAAAATTCATAATTCTTTCTAGAAAACTCTAAATAAGGTGGTTTCAGATTCTATATAATGATTATCAAGTCTATTTTATAGGAAAAATATTTGATAGTATCAAATTATGCAAATAGACCTAAAAAATAGGCATCAAGGCTGACTGCTCATACTGGAACTTAGAGTTTTCTCTGTTTCGCAGTTCAAACTTCCAAAAATTATAACTATTTTTCTAAACATTGAATTAGTATGTTCTTAGTGTCATATTAAAGCTCAGGATGTGTTCTATTAGCTCACAAAATTTCACAGGCAACATAGGTCATTTACCCTGTCAAAACCACACATGAATTCAACTGCTCCTCTGATTCTCCAAAATTCCATTTTTCATTAAAATGGGACAGCACCTTAGATAATATATTGGTGGTTTTCCAACTTTATAACCTATCTAACACCCAAGGACAACATCAACATAATTCTTCTAAACAGCAACAATCTATATAATTCATGCCACAACTCTTTATCATATTATACAGTAGGCTATAAAACAATTTCCAGTCCCAAAATTCAGACCCCACATCCTCCAGTCTTCTTATCTGTAAACTTGACACCAACCCATCAAAACAGGGGCTTTAGGTTCAGTCATTACTGAACAAAACAAAATACCACATAATACACAATAAGCCTTATAGACCCATATTGTGGAGTCTAAATAAGTCAAGTTGTTGGTAGACTTTTTTTTTAAAAAAAATTTGCCCATAGACCCATATCACACAATAAGCCTCTTCTTTACATTTTCTTGGATCCATGGACGAATAGAAATCTGATGCTCCCTTTGGTCAAAGGTGACGTGTATTAAACTCCATGATTGAGACTAAAGTGTGGCCCAATTTCATTAAAGGGTTTGGGTAATGAATTTACTATTTTATTCATCTGGTACTAGAATTTTTAAATAAATCTTGATATTTAATCTCAAAATTATTTATTGGTTTTATTCATCCAATAGCTTCCTTAATTTCTCAAATAGTTCCTCAAAAAATTTTGGATCAAAAATCAATTACTAAGTAATTTTTCTTGAATTTTTCCTCAAAATAAGCCTAAATTTTCTAGAATAAAATCTTAATATGTTTTAAAGATTCTTCTACCATAATTGACCTATTTAACTCTCAAAATATTTATTTTAAGAACAATTTACATTCTCATCTCTAATTATTTTTCCTAAAATTTTTGGGTTATCACAATTCTCCTCCCGTAATATAAATTTCGTCCTTGAGATTTGACATATATCTTAAGGCATAAAATTTGCATATTGCTTCTTCATGTCTCCCTCTACCTCCCAACTTGCTTCTCTAAGAGATAATCTCTTCCAGATCACCTTTACAAATGACATGCTTCTATATCTGAGCTGTCTCTCTTGACGATTAATGATTCGTTTCGGCTCTACTTCATATGTAAGATTATCTTTCACACCAATATCTTTTATGTTCAATAACATGTTCAGGGTCTGGCTGATATTTCTTTAGTTGTGACATATGGAAGATATTATGAAGCTTACTCAAACTCGGGGGTAAAGCTATTTGATATGTCATTGGTCCAATTCTTTTTAAGATTTCAAAAGGACAAATGTACCTAGGATTCAATTTCTTTGTTTTCACTGCTCTATCGATTCTTGGGATTGGTGAAACTTTTAAGAATAAATGATCACCAACTTTGATCACCAACTTCAAACTCTAGAGGCTCCCTTCTCTTATCACCATAGCTTTTCTGTCTACTTTATCCTGTAAGGAGCCTGTTTCTTATAACTTTTATACACTCTGTTGTTTGATCAACCAAATTTGGCCTATACAACCTTCTTTCAGCCAATTTAGTCTAGCAAAGTGGTGATCGACACTTCCTTTTGTATAATGCTTCGTATAGAGCCATTTGAATACTCGTGTGAAAACTGTTATTGTATGCAAATTCAACAAGTGGAAGCAAATGTCCTTGACCCTCCTCTTTAGAGTAGCCTAGTTTACCCTTTTTTTTAAAAAATATTAATAATGTTATGTATGTTAAACATAATAAAAAATTTTAAAAAAGGGAAAATTAGGATTTGATCCTAAGGAAAGGAATTTATGATCAAATGGTCTTATGAAATCACGTAATTACAATAAAGTCCTAGTTGAAACTCCATAGACTTCTAGGGGTTGTTATTAACAATTTTTTAAGCTTTATTGACAACTCTATAAAATTTGATTGCAATTTTACGATTTCATGGGATTATTTAATTATAAATTTCTTTTTTTGAGATCAAATTACAATTTTTTTTAAAAAAAAAAGGAGAAAAAAAATCATATACATACTAACTTCTAAGGGAAATTCCTAATCCCAATGCATCTTCGGTTGTCAAAACCCATCCCAACAGGATAGATGTCAATCCTCTCAAGAGATAGAGAAAGAGATAGGAGTTGCCTGCAAACAATATTCATATTCACCACAATTTACCTAAAATACAAAAAGTTATAATAATAATAACATTAACAACAACAAATGCAATGCTAAATAGTACCTCTATTTTTATTTATAAGACCCAGTTGACTTTTTTAGAGAATCTTAAGAAAATTCTAAGAAAGTTAATTACATTACT
Organism: Acacia concinna; assembly: GCA_037177275.1. Lineage (NCBI taxonomy): Eukaryota > Viridiplantae > Streptophyta > Magnoliopsida > Fabales > Fabaceae > Acacia > Acacia concinna. The sequence continues at coordinate 2,065,523 of JBAGKO010000016.1, forward strand.
TTAAGACATTAAAATTTATCGTTTTTCTTCAAATTATGTTGTTTGACTTATGAA
>JBAGKO010000016.1:2089050-2105388 GCA_037177275.1 Acacia concinna
AAAATCCTCGAAAGAGAAAAGGAGCTAAGAATATAGATGGTCAAGTAGAGGATAATCAAGAAAAGTTATTAGCTCCTAAAGAGCCATCTCCCGAAGAGTTATTAGCTTCCGAAGAGTCATCTCTTAAAGAGTTATTAGCTCTACAAGAGTTAACTCTTGAAGAGTTACTATCTCTAAAAGAGAATGCAATAGTCCTAAAGAGATCCATGTACCTAAAATGTATGAAAATAATGAAATCTCAATAAATTATGCTATGTATGGAATCCGATGAGATCAAAATGAAGTCAAGGTTGACGACATTTTTGCTAATAATGCTTATGATGTAAATGAGGACCATGAGTCAAAAATTTATTAGTAAGTCCTTAAAGGACCTAATGTGCCAGAAGCACGAGTCCCCGAAGGACATGATGTGCTAGAAGCACATTTTCCAGAAGGACTCCCGGTGTCAGAAGCACAACTCTTTGAATGACCTAAAGTGCCAAAAGCACATATCACTGAAAGATCCAAAGTGCCAGAATCACAAGTCCCTAAAGGACTTAAGATGCTAAAAGTGTCCAATTCAAGTTATCAAGAACAATACTCAATAAATCCTTGTATAGCCTGAAGCAATTAGGGTGCATGTGGCATTATCATTTCAGTGAATATTTGTTGAGAGAATGATACAAAAATGATCCAATATATTTATGCATATTTATCTAGAAATAAGTTTGTTATAATTATTGTTTATGTTAATGGTACCAACATCTTTAGAACTCCTTAAGAGCTTCAAAAGACAATTAATTATCTGAATAAAAAGTTTGAAATGAAGGATTTGAGAAAACCCAATATTATGTCTTAATTACAGACTGAGCATAAGAAATCTACACAAAAAAAGTCCTAGATAATTTTTATATGAATAAGTCACATCCATTATACCCCAATGTTTGTGAGGTCTTTAAAAGTGGATAAAGACCCATTCAGACCTCAAATAATTAGCAAAGAAGGTAATGAAGAACACATAATCTAATATATCATTTGTTGTTACCTTATTAGCAAGATATTGTTCTTAATCAACACGAAGACATTGAAAAGGAGTGATGCACATTTTTCTTTACTTTAGAAACACTATACATATGAGGTTATTCTACTCAAATGTTTCCAAACATGAATTTATTGGTTATGCAGATTTTGGATTTTTATCTAATCTATTCCACGTGATGGTAAATCACAAATTCGATATTTGTTTATATGCGAAGGTGTAACTATTTCATGGTGATCTATGAAACAATCTTTGAAAAGCTTGTCACTGATATCAGCCTTTAAGAGATCCAAAAATCTCAACTGAAGTTGTTAAGAGGGGGAGTTGATACACACTATACTCTTTTTTCCCTTCTCTAAGTTTTGTCCCATTGAGTTTTTCTAGAAAGGTTTTTCATGAGGCAATACTAGACAACATATCAATTCTTTGGCTAGGTTTTTATCCCATTAGGTTTTTCCTAGTTAGAGTTTTTAATAAGGTACATTTATAATGGACATCCAAGGAAGAGCGTTATAAATATTAATTATGTGAATGTCCATTGACTTACAATAGGCTTCCTCTCCAAGCCAACAAAATGCTTGTTCTTCAAGCCAAATAAGAGGCTTCCTCTCCAATTTTCTTGGTCACCAAGTTTGTTTTTTCCTATAAATAGAGGCATTGCTCATATGTTGTAACAGACCGGAAGTGAATGAGAATTCTCTCCCCTTTTCTCTCTTAAATATTCTCTACTCTTGATCTTGTTTTTACTCTCACTTGTCCCAAATATATTTATTTTATAACAACAACCACCAATTCAGGTGGATAAAAATGCATAGCTCAGTAAAAAAATATTTAATCCTTAAAATTGTTAAATTCTATATAAAGATGATTAAATTACCCAAATTCTGATTTGAATTATTGAACTTAAAAAATTATATATCATATTATACGTTTTAACAAAAGATTTAAAATTTTGGTTAAAGTACATCCATATCCCATAACTATTAAAACAAAAAACTTGAAAACATAACTTTATTATTTGATCTATCAATTAATTCCTTAAGAAGAACTGTATTATTCTTATACTTCTTTCCAAATATTAATCATAGGCAACATTCTTTTTATATATAATATTCAACTACATAATAAAATTTATTAGAAAAAAATTGGAATCTATTGTAACAATCAATTTATGTGAAAATTTATCATCATATTTCCATATTTATATTTTTATTCAAAATTTAATGACTCCAATTTAAATTTTGAATCTAATATATTGTATATATTTTGAATAGAAAAATACTTAGATGAAGTTCTTTATATCTATTTCGTCAGGTTCTCCAATCACATGTGACCATATGTCTTATTTTTAAATTATGATAATTTAATTATAAACTCAAATACAATAAATATGACACATAAATATATATGATTAAAGAACATGAGAAAATAGATGTATGATGTAAGTATGGTCCTTTTGAATATAATCCATGATTATTATTTTACTAAAATAATATAAAAATACTTGTGCAATATTGAAGTACATAAAAATTCACATTTTTCAATTATATATTCTCCTAATATAATACACACACACACTCCTACTTTTAAGGAATTAATTGATATACTTTTCTCAAGAAAAAAAATAGATCCTACTTTTTAATAAAACTAAGGGATATGAATATAATTTGATTGAAATTTTAAATATTTAATTAAAACGCATAATCTGATATATAATTTGTTAAATTTATTTACCCAAATTAAAATTTGAGTAATTTAAGCATCTTTATATAGGATTTTTTTTCTTATTAATATCCCTAAAATGAATAATTGATATTTGTCAAAATTTTAACAAAAGAAATGGTCACACCTCTAAAATTGAATCTAATCAATGAAAAAATATAAGGATCCCAACCCAAATTGACTATAAATATAATTAAAGTATCCATTTGTTTGGTCGAATTAAAGTATCTATCAATACACCAAAATAAAAGGGAGAATCAGAAATGTGACTCAGTAAAGAAATACTTATTTAGAAATATTGGCATGAAAAAGAAATATTTCTAAATGGGGGCATCGTATTTCACCCCAAAACTTTGAAAGGTTTTTGAGTAGTAATGATCTTATTAAAGATACATTATTGTCAATGTGTCATTAATCGCTGTAACGTATTTGACCAAAAGAAAAATCGTTATGGCGAAGAAAATTAACCTATAACCTAACGACGTCGTATGTATTTGTCCTCCGCTCTCTAGTTCTTTTTCACTTTTACCCTCCAACTTCTATGAAATTTCATGTTTATGTTACGCGATTGCTCGAAATTTGAGTCAAGTGCAAGGGTAATGTTGGGATTACATTTTATATATAGAATTGAGCACTACCTCCTCCTGGATTTGTTTCTGAAGAGGGCGAGCGATTCTGAGGAAATTCTGCTATCCATTCACATTATCTCTCTACATATTATCTCCCGGTTCCGTTCTCATTCAGAAATTAGGGTTTTTGGCGTATCGCTGTTCTTCGAATTTGAATCTAGCTGTTCAACTATGGTTTCTGATTCAATCACCACCGCTCCTATTCCTTCAGCTGCAAACGCTAAGAACCTGGGCAAGAAAAAAAGGGTAGGATATTGATTTTCAGTACTCGTATTTATTTTTAATGTAACTGTGATGGTTTAGTTTATGCATTCATTTCTCTGGTATTATTTCCGTCATCCTAATGCTTTGGGGACTTCAGACTAACAGGTCTGCCAAACTAAAGCAATGTAAGATTGATGCCCGTCGCGAGCAGTGGCTTTCTCAAGGTAGTACAGTTTTCTTGTTTCATTGTCATGCATGTTTATTCTACGAATGCGTATATTTTCATCGATTTGTTCTTTTTCCTAATTCTAGTCTTTTGTTAATATATCCGTGGATGGGTTTTAGTTATGGTCAAGAATAAGAACTGCAAGGACGGAGGGGACGATGGCCCCGCGCCACCGATGCTTGTTGAGGAAGACAGCAAACGTCCATGGGAGAAATTGGAGATGACTCCTAGAGCTGAAGAGATTGAGGGATCGATCCTTCAAGAAGGCTACATGGAATCTCTATCCAATAGTCCCTCCAGTGTTGATAGTAGTATGTTGGGGAGTAATGATTCAGGAAGAAATTTCTCTGGGAGCAGCAGCAGCGGCAGCAGCGCCGGCTCCTGCTCTGGGAATGTTACGGAAGAAGAAGGCGATGATGATTGCTTGGATGATTGGGAGGCTGTGGCAGATGCTTTAGCCGCCGATGACAAGCATCAAAGTCCCTGTTCGGAGCTGCCCCCCGCACATGAACCAGTTGTGCAAATGGTTTCCCCTCGTGAAATGACTCATAGATCAAATTTAGGTGCAGGGAATTCTAAAACCGAGAGTGATAGAATAGTTCGATCGGCCTCTAGCAATAGCCGAGCTTGGAGGCCTGATGATGCCTTTCGTCCTCAGAGTCTTCCTAATCTGTCTAAGCAGTATAGTTTACCAAATCCAGACTCTCGTAGTGGAGGAGGGATCCCATGGGCTCGCCCTGCTGCGCCATCCCCTTGCCCAATATGCTGTGAGGACCTTGACTTGACAGATTCATGTTTTTTACCTTGCTTGTGTGGATTTCGGCTTTGCCTCTTCTGTCACAAGAAAATTCTTGAGCAGGATGGCCGCTGTCCTGGGTGCAGGAAGCCTTATGATTGCAAATCTGTTGAACCAGAGGCAAATGTCCATGGAGCCAGCCTGACTCTTAGTTTGGAGCGCTCTCGTAGCATGGTTTATAGGACATAAAGGAGTCTCTTTGCTGCATCCTTGGATGATCTGTATTCTTAGATCTAATTTTCGTGGGTCTAGCTGTTGTAGGTATGGATTTTGTGCCCGAGGGAATGAAGCTGTTTTTCAATGCAAGTTTGGTGGTTATCCTATGGCGCATTTGTTGTAGATTGTAGAGTACTCAGGGTGATATGTGAATAGATGATATGATATAGAAATTTAATATTTGAAAAGTTACTGCTTATGTTCGTTTTACCTGTGCTTTGACTTCTCGTATGATGTGCTCTTCGTTCTCTTAGCTCTTTGTACTTCCATGTTGATCGTCATATTAAATTCTGCATGCACATAATTATCCTTGAATTTGATTTTATCGTATTTACAGTTCTTTCTTCTTTGCAAGCTCTGTTTTTCTTTTTCCTTTTTCTCCGCTTTGAAAATCCTTGATTTCTTGTTCCTCTGATGTGAGCACCTGAAAGATTGACGCAGTCAGTAGTAATTTATGTAAACTTCGAAAGAATCATTCTGTTATGAGAAATGCAAGACTTTAGGTATGGAAATATTTCTGTGGCACTGCCATCATTTCTTATAGTTAGCTCAGTCTAGAGTCTGATAAGTCAATAAATGATTTGTGCTTGCTGCTTCCATGGTGAAGCATGTTAGCAACCTCTTTTTCTGGTTGTATATGTTTTAAATTATTGATCTTTATATTTTCTGGTACTGATACTTAGGTTTTTTCTCTCATGGTTATTAGTTACAACATATACTTTGGTCTATTGTAGATTTGAAGTCAAATGGAGTGGGGGCTGGTCATTTTATTTGGTATATAATCTATGATACATTTTTCTCAGGCATGGCTGGTTTTATTGCTCAGTTCCTTCACCGTCCATGTTATTTTTTGACTAGGAGGCCCAACAAAGAAATTTGTTATTATTGCATTATATCCTTTGTGCAGAAGGAAATGATGTGCATAGTTTACGTAAAAGACTACAGAAGTTGCAGCTTATCAAATTCCTCTTCGTATCGGAAATGTTGGTTTTTGATATAGAAAAATAAAAAAATATATGTTAAACACTTGCCAAAAACAAAACTACTGGTAGAGAAACAATTTAGTTGGTTGATATTGAATGACAAAAGATGATTATCTTGTTACTACAATTTATTTTAATATAATATCCCCTAGAATTGTTCATCTTAGTTATTGGTATTGGAAGAAGGATGTTTCATTTATTTAAACCTGTACTAGAAAGTAAGTTGTTTGCATAAAAAATTTCTATTTTTCTTCAATTTTTCATTATTTATGTGCTGGACAAAATTTTTGTTGGAATCGGATGGAATATGGCCATCCTTTCCTTTCTTGGTTGGAATTGGTTTGGGGATGATGGGAAGTTTCAGCAAATCTTGGGAGAATATTTAGCTGATAATGACAGATTTTATGGTCACATGTGCATGCCCATGTGGTCATATTGAGCTTTAAGATTAAGGAGGGTTTCTGTTCTTAGATGTGCTGTGAACAGGTTCAAACAATGATGAGCTGTATTCTATTTTAGTTTTATTATGCTGCATGGTGTATATTAGTAGGATTTAGTTTGATCAGAGTGTAAAGGAGTTTCTGCACGTTGGATTCAAGGCTTTGGAAATGGGAAGGTGGGTAAGATGTGATTATGCTGTGCCCCTTGGCAAAAGGTTTGGATTTTACACTTGTAGCAAGATCTAGGCTTATATTTTTGAAGGATGCATTATGTCGCTTGAGGTCCCTTTATCCCTTGTATGAAGGATACCACTTGCTTTGGGGTTTAAGGGGTCTCTAGAGTGATGCCTCAGCCATGACAAAAGATTCTTTTCAAGAAAATTGAAGTATTTTTTGCTGTATTCCTAAGTAGGTTTTCACTTGTAATTGATTTTTAGGATGTCTCATTAATGCAAACCTCTGCATAAAAATATGATATAAATGTACAACGAATGTGTTGGCAAAAAAAAAAAAAATGTACAACGAATGTGTATGTAATTGACGAGCTTTTCACGAAGGCATAAGATTGATGTTTGTTAATCTGTTTTGTTTATTTGTAATTAGACTTTTGTAAAGGTTAGATTATGTAATTTGATTTATTTATGTTTAGATTAACGGTAGTATAAATTACTTATTTAAAAGTGGAACTTATTTAGTTAATATGTTAAAAATTAACTTTTAATAAGACACCAATGAAAAGGACATAACTTACATATTTTATTATATATATTAGTTTATAAGACAAAGTAAAATGATTTGAAAAAATACATTTTAATATTTTAAATTAATTTAATTAATTTTTTAGAATTCTCTATAAAAATTAATTAGATTTTATTCCTCATTAAACATAAATTAGGAAATGTGGCTTATAAAGAAGGGACTTTTTTATTTTTAAATAAAGGCACCATGGGAAAAGACAAATTTGAACCAACCATAACATTTTTCTTTAAAGTCACCCAATATAACTCTTGGCGCTTCATACTTCCGATTTAGGCTCCAAGCTTTCTGCCAAACACACACGATTGACATGCGGAAACCACCAGATCAATTTGAACGAGGATATAACAGCCGGCTTACTGTTGCCAATTGGTGCTTCAAACGTCCGATTTAGGCTCCAAGCTTTCTTCTATTTTTTGGCAATTTTTTTGTTGGCCAATATTCTTTGGCAATCTGAACTTAGCTTTTGTCCAATTTTGCGTATTTTATTTTCACGCGGAAATTTTCGAGTTCTAATTAGGAAAAGGAACATTATGACGTTGCATGGAGGTTTAAAACTGGATTGTTTTGTTTATAGTTAATGAACCTCCAGAGGGGTGTTCAAGAAATTTTAATCTTGATCTGAATTATTTTTTTATCTTATAAATTAAATTATCCTTTTATTGATGTATTCTTACCTCTATTGATTATGTTATTTTTTTCAAAATATGTGTATAACAGATTTAGTTGAAATTAAACTGCATATATTACGATAGTAAACCTAACTATTTATTGTATAAAAATAATAATAAAGATGAAAATATTAATAATCAATATTATTTCTAAACTATAAATCAATTTATATAATTATCATTGTTACATGAAATAAATTTTTAGGTATTAAGAAATTGATTAAGTTAATTTTTTTAATTTATAAAAATTGTGTTTCTTAAAATGCGTTTAAATAATTTGTGTTAAAATTACTCTATTAATGAAACAACTTCCTAACATATGTAATCAATATAAATTTTTTTAAAAAATTTATAAATTTAGAAGATGAACCGCAAATTCTGGAGGCAAATCGCACGTTTCACTGTGCAAGTCGCGGGATTGGGGAAAAAAACGAGAATTGCATGTTTGGAGTAACGTTTGCTTTTGTGTCTGATGCGATGCACTGTTCCAATTTTTCTTTTTTTAAATTTCTGTTATGATGTACTTTTTTTTCATCCTAATTAAAAGATTTAGTTAATGTTTTAAAGATTTATGAGAAAGTTAATTGTCTTATTTTAAAGTATTAAAATTTATTATTTTTTTCAAACAATTTTATTTGACTTATGAACTAATATATTATATGATAAAAGTTAAGGACCTATTTTTACTCCCTTCACTTCTCTAAAATTTAACTCGGTTTTATAATTATGACTAGAGTAGTATAAATATTACAATATATTTATATGTAATATATACTCTTTTAATTATAAGACCTAACTAACTTTTTTAAATAATACTAAAAAAATCATTTAGTCATGTTATTGATTATATGTTTTTTAGCCTTTTTTTTTGCTTTTCTAAAAAGTTATTTCCATTATTCTCTTATAATTTTTTATGTCATTTTTAATCATTTTCTATCAAAAGTTACTTTTAAAAATTTCAACCAAATAAGTTTTATTTTTACATAAATAACTTATAATTAACTTTTATAATCTTTGTTCTAAACGCAATCATATTATTCAATTTTTTTAAAAAAAATCATTATTACAATTTTTACTCCAAACACAACTAATATGTTTTGTAATTTGTAAAAGTACTGATGCTTGGTGCAAGTTCCAACTGTGGCGGGGGGTATGGTCAGGGAAATACTTCTGTTTCTTGTTTAATCCAATTTCATTAACAAAGGAAATTTACAGTGCCATGACCATCGATCAAATTATTGTTGGGTAAGGGTTGCACAAGTTAAACACTTGAACTTGCCAGAAGTCCAAAAAGTATGAGTGAGACTTGAAGATAGGTTAGATGTTGAAAATTGAAAATTTTGTCTTTAAAATCGGGAAGTGAACCAACATTCATCAGTATTAAGATACAATTTAAAACTAATGGCCATGTATTTATGAATTATGAATATTGGAGTAATAATGTAACTTTAAAATTTGATACTAGTATAATAGTATATGAAAAGAATATAAAGTTTTTTTTTTTTTTGTAGAGGGGCAATATACCAAGACTCAAGCTGGTAAAAAAAAGAAATGCTCTTTTTGACTCTAAATAGGAGACTGAGTTTCTTTTTTAAAAAATTTACTGAATCATTAGATTATATATCATTTTATCAGTTAGATGAATTAATTTGATGAAAAACTATAAATATAAATATTTTAAAATAATTTATTTAATATATCGGGCATTGATCCTGTACTTGTCGAGGTCTGAATACTCAAAGCTCGACTGACTTACCAACCAGGGGAAGTAAGCAACTTGGAAATTGAATTATTCAGTGTAACAACTGAGAGGAATTTAAACTCGGAATATATTCTACATCATCATACTAATATTAAAACATAATACAACACCGTGGAAAACAATAAAGCTCTGACCTGAGGCTATGAACCACTACATCAGAGACACACACTTGCTGGGGGGGAAAAAAAGAGACGCTCGCTGAATTATTTTTGGCTGAAATTGAAATGAGTGAAAAGCACGAGGCAGATACTACATATGTATGAGCCTAACACTCAAATTTGCCAGATTTGTATTCCTTAGGCAGCTTCCCCTTCCACCACTTCATAAAAGTGGTCTCATCCAACATCGCATCCTTCACAAACTCTTCATTCTTCCACTTGCAGAGATCATCTTCTAACTTCGCAAGCTCCTTCTTGAACTCTCCGTCAAACTCTCCCTTGTTTGTTTTGCTCACCAGCTCCTCCGTCTTTGCCCAGAAGCAAGACTCAGAGCTAGCCCCAGTCTCCCATTTCTCCATATGCTCAACCCATCTCTGTGGATACCTGTATCGTTTAGGCCTACCCCTGATCATGTACGCCCCTGTGTCTTCATTCTTCAGGTGACGGTAATAGTTGGCTATGTCCAGTGGCTCCACCAGTCGCCGGTACTCTGTTCCCATCCTCACCCAATCTGGGTTGCCTTCAAATTCATCTGGCAGCTCGTAGCGTTTCAGCATTTCGATGATCTCGTCCCACACGCCTGCTAGTACCAGCCTCTTCACATTGGCTTGAAAGTCCTTAGAATCTTTCTGAAGCTTGAACGCGTCGTAATACCCCATTCTTTGGATTCTGCTTACTTCTCTGTACTCTTCTAGCTCCCTCATGGTGTTCTGAGCTTTCACCAGATCGATCTTTGCCTCGTTCCTGTACTTTTGTTTCTCCAACTCTCCTGCTGCTCTAAGACATAGCCTCGCCCTTGTTCCCTGAAATCCCACACACAAGTCATGTTCTGAAACTCTTAGGCAGGTGAATAATGTAACATTCTTATGCAGATTCCTATTCCTAGCATATCAGTGCTTTATTAATCCACACACACACATGTATGTCTCTTTATTAAAACTTTCCATCTATGTTAGATGGGAGCAACTATATAGCAAGATTTTTTTATTTATTTATTTTTTTTTTTTGCAGTCATGCGATAATGTATTCCTAAAGAGATTAACATGGAATGAGACTGTGGAAGAATGATCACTTTTTCTGGTTATTTATTGAACTCGTAAAAGAGAATATCAGACCAAAGCAACCAGCAAAGAAAAGATCTTATGAGAAATGGGAAGGCATTATTATGACTTACAAGTCCAAGATCATTGAGGGCAGAGTCAACATTTGAAGCATCATGAATAGAAGAATTATCATTACTAGACAAAGGAACCTCCTCAAGTTTATCCAAAAAAACCACATTCTGCATCTCCAAGCTCCCTTCAACTTCATTCACATACCCTAAATGCTGCAACACCTTCCCTCTCGCCACTTCTTCTCCTTCTCCTTCTTCACTCAGCACAGCACTGTGAAACAACACCTGAAGCACCGCCTCTGAGTTCTTCATCACTATCAGTTTCCCATTTCCTGTGCACAGCACAAACACCCCAAACGGCCTGTACGGACTCATAACCACAAAATTCTTCACCGTTTCTAGCAGTAAGTTGGTGTTTCCCATGAGGGTGCAGGCCTGGTGGCTCGCCACCGTCGCTGCGTTCTTCAACACCGTCTTGTAAAACTCCGAGTACCCGATTGGCTCCGGTGACAATCCGTTCTTGCTCAGGACCTGCAGAATCGGGCCTATGGTTGACTGCACAGATGAGAACGGAGTGAGGGAGATTCTGGGGATGATGTCGTATCTCAGGACAAAGTGGATGAACAATCGAGACCATTTTTCTCGTTTCGTGGCGTGAGAAAATATATGGTTCCCGACCAACGGAGCCCCGAAAGTCAAACAGACAGGAAGGTTGGGATTCGAGTTCTTTTGTTTCCGTTCTAGTTCTAATTTCCAAAGTGTTGCCAGAATCGCTATTGAACCACCGTAGGAATGACCCGTGAACACTATCCTTTTCCCATCTTTCGTAGCCTTGTCCACCTGCAGATTCAAGATCAATAAACTCGTGAGTTTCTAAAAATAGAAGGCATATATTGACCAGTTAATATTTACCAGAAAATAGAATTACCTCTGATAGGAAGGATGGATTGTTTAATAAGGATTGGAATCTGGAGAGGGAAGCTTTGTGGACTTTGGCAGGTTCATCGTTACCGATGCTTCTGAGGGAGGGAAAGAGAGAGGGGTCGATGTTGGTTTCGCCAAAATTAGCATCAGATTCGGAGTGCCAATCGGTGACAGACCAGGATGGAGGGAAGCTGATGATGAGATAATTAGAAGTGGCAGATTTATACTTTTCGGAAAGGAAAGGTCTGTCTTTGTAGGATTTGAAGTCTCGTTCACAAGCTTTCTTGATGAGGTCTTCTGTGACGCCAAGTTCAGCTCCAAGACTCTCACTGGCCATTTCTCTCTGGTTTCTGAATAAAAATAAAGGAACAAGCTATGGTGGATGGTGTTGTTCTGTGAGTGATCGATGATGGTGGATCTCGGATTTAAAGAGCATGGCGATGAGAGACACACTTTGGATTTCGAATAAGGTTGAGGAAAGACTTGCACAGGGTTGACTCCAAAATCCATTCATTGGAGGGGGGGCGTGTTTAGTTCGGCGTTTTTTTTTGTAAATTCCTTTTTCGCCCAGAGATTTTTATGAAATTATTGAAATCTATCTATAATCATTGGTACAGGTATACTCCTCTCCTACTAACGCTTCTAACATTTATTACAGAGATAAAATAAAATTTTACATCTTATTAACTCTATTTTAATTTATTATATATAATATTAAATAAAAATAAAGTGAGTAAATAATACTAAAGGTAAAATTGTACGTTAACATCAAGATTTTAATAAAGTGTTTTATAAATATGACAAAAAATATTCTCTTTCTATCTTATATTAAGTATCTAAGTAACTACATTAAGATTTTACAATAGAATGCCCATTTTTTTGGGGTTTTCTTAAAGAGGCAATTCTAGTTACTCCTTCTTTTATTGCTTTCGCAAGGTATTCCTCAACCTGTTAGGTCAAGGACTAATCCTTCTAGCCTATAAAATAGAGCACTTCAATTAATTCATGGGAAACAAAAAATGTTAGTTAACTCATTTAATGTGTTATAAATTGTAATTTATTTTTTTCACTTTTACCCTTTATTGAAGAATATGTTTAAAATTTTAATGAGTGAGCTAATTGAAAATGAATATTAATTATGAAGACAAAATTAAAAAATAAAAATGGAGAATTACATTGAGGTCCCAAATAAAGAAATTTATTTTTTGAGAAGTCTTAACTAGCTCATCAGGTTGTTAATATGACTCATCGGCTTGTCAATAATAGCTCTTCAGCTTGTCATAAAGATCTTTCTTATATTGATTTCCTTACTTTAGACTTTAATGTAATTCTCTCAAATAAAAATTAATTATCTTATAAGTACCTTATATTGTGAACCAAACTATTTTTTTAAAAATGTCTTATATTATAAATTGGAGGAAATAAGTTGGTCCACTTTATAACGTGTGGAGCATTCTATACTAACAGTGGAAATAAAACTAAGAAAAAATATGAGAAAATAATCCTTGAACTTTAAAGTATTAAATAAGTCTTCGTAACTTTAAAACTATAGCTATTAACTACACTTAAATAAAGTTACCTTGGTACTCTCATTTTTTATCTAAAATTTATTAATTAAATGGCTCTTCTTGAGGTTCCTGGAAAGTTAATAGCTATAGCTATTAACTATAGCTATTAACTACACTTAAATAAAGTTACCTTGGTACACTTAAATAAAGTTACCTTACCTTGCCGTCTCTCTAATTAAAAAGCCACAAAGTAAAACCATAACAAACAATGCAGCGGCACTTTATTTTTTTATGTTAAATATAGAATGTATCTAATCTAAACATTGCTTGTTGGGTTCGTCAGCGACAATATTTATCATGTATTGATTTTAGTTCATATTGGGCTAAATTGGTTTATACATTTCTTAGAATTTTTGAAAAATTATTTATGTTGATTTAAGAAAGAAAGATCTAATTAAATAATAATAATAATAATAATAGTAGTAGTAGTAGTAGTAGTAGTAGGATATGGTTAAATATATGAAGCTCAAGTGCACGAATGAACGATCTTGAATTGAAGATTGTGACACATTTTCGGGGGTTACCTTCGCTAAGAAGTAAAGAACCTTGGAGGAATTTTCTGATGAATTAAATCAGAGAAATATGTCTCAGAGACTTTGACATGAGGACGTCTTGGTCATTAAGTCAAGAGTTCAACTTTCATGGCAATTTCCTAGGAATGTTAGAGCCATACCATATCCATTTTTTAATGGAAAAATAAGAACATGTAGAACGAAAATATATGGCCTGTTCCTCTCATTTTCCTTGAAGCCTTGTCCATAGAGAATTACTATTAAGGGCTCCACACGCTTTCTTTGTTCTTTCCGGGAAAATGCTGCAACTTTTTGTCCAAGTTAAATGCATTAAAATAAAAACAATAAGAAAAAGGAAAAAAAAAAAGCAGCTATTCTACTCCCTCCGGTATTAAATACAAGAACTCATTCTATGTCTACAACAATGCTTTATATTTAGAATCAGAGGAATACCATACTTATCCAGTCCTTAATATATGATGTGATTTGAGGGTAAATGTTAGTTCTAAATGTAAAACATTATTTACGTATTTGTCATTTTTCGTAATTAGTTTTATTGATGTCCCTCAATAATAATTAAAAAAAATTAAGGGAGTTTAAGTGAGATTATTGGAGTTTTTTTTTTAAAAAAATGTTATATTAACTAGCTAATTAATTTAATCAAATTGTACTATTTTTTTTTTCTATTGTATTTTCGTTAAAGGCATATACCAAACAGATGTTGTTCTAGGAGAGGCAGCTAATGAACCAAGACGTATAGCTCTTCAAATCAGATAAGGGAAATTCAATACAATGAAGCAAACTCAAGGTCGAATCTTTCCACGAACTTTTGTGACTCCCTAGGTGAAGAAGCTTTAGGGCTTAACTTAAGATAGGGATGTGTTTAAGAAACTAATTAGGACAGAAATGAAGTGAAGATGAGAGGAAATTCATGTTAAAACCAAGCAAACAGAAAATGGCAGCAAATAGAGACAAAAAACATAGGAAGATCAAGTTCAGGTGGAAATCAAGCAATCAAGAAGAGTTTCATGGTGCATAAGGCTTTATCCTCATCACATAACATACTTAAATATTCCATAACTTAAATTGAACTTGAATAAAATTAAACAAATGTAAAGTAGAGGTTAGACTTAAGTTACTATAAGACTTCTAAACTAAATACCATACTCAGACCTCCTAAAACACCATAAAACAAAAGGATCTAACCACTCAAATTGGCCATTGAAGCTCAAGAAATCAAATTTGTCATAGCCATCTAGGTTGGTTGTGGAGGCAATTTTCAAGCAAAATTTTGAGCAGCTCCCACCCCTTTTTCCTTAGCTCTTAATACAGGCTTATAGTCCATTCTATAAGATTTCCAAAGACAAAAAAACATAGGAAAAACATAGGAAGATTAAGTTTAGGTGGAAATCAAGCAATCAATAAGAGTTTCATGGTGCACAAGGCTTTGTCCTCATCACATAACATACCTAATATTCCATAACTTGAATTGAACTTGAATAAAATTAAACAAATGTAAAGTAGAGGTTAGACTTGATGCATCTTGGCAACCAATATAAGATTACTTGATATTTAATATAAATCACCATTCAATTCACAACTAGGATGAAATCAAAGTCATATCTATGAAGAATGTAAGTCACTAACTTCCTCTATCAATTACATAAATTACATATCTAAATTCAAAATACACATGTGAAGCTAACAAATTAAGATAAAAAAAATAGGAGTGAAAATGAGATCATTACTCTATAAATTAAGTTATTATAAGGCTTTTAAACTAAAGACCATACTCGGACCTCCTAAAACACCATAAAACAAAAGGATTTAGCCACTCAAATTGGCCATTGAAGATCTAAAAATTAAATTTGTCATAACCATCTAGGTTGGTTGTGGAGGCAATTCTTGAGCACAATTTTGACCAACTCCCACTCCCTTGTCCTTAGCTCTTAATACAGGCTTATAGTCCGTTCTATAAGCTTTCCAAAGAGCCATAGATCATTGAATTTAGACACTTGTAGAGTGAGATATGGGTCTTCAAAGTTAGTAAAAAGGGAAATGTACTTCAGCGAAATTGTCACTTCGGACCCCATTTCTTTGCATTTTTACCCAAGCTTTTTTTTCTTAATTGCTCCTTAGCCTTTCTTCCTTTTAAAATCATCTTTCTCATATTTGCATAAAGGTCCTTAGGACATTTTCTTCACTTTCTCACCTTTAAATTCTTGAAAAATTCCCAAAAATTATTTTAAATGACATTCTTATTATTAAACACCAAAGTTAGCATTTTTATTAATTTTTACATGAAATGACTAAAATGCCCCTAATGCACATTTAATGCTCAAAATATGATTTAACCATAGAGATTGTCCTATTAAAATGAATTATGTAAAATTATGACTTATGAGTAGCTTTGAACCTGGATTTTCAGTTGGCAAAAGAAGCCTAACAAGTTTAGTGTTTTGGGGGAGAGTCAGTACTCTCGTTTCTCTTTTTTAGGACCCGTTTGGATGCGACTTATGATAAGTGACTTATTTTTTTGATGAACTTATGATAAGTAGCTTTAGAAAAATAAGTGACCTATCAGAAGTTGTTGTGTTTAGATGTGACTTTACATAAGTGACTTTTTTTTTATGAAACAT
>JBAGKO010000016.1:2110878-2124469 GCA_037177275.1 Acacia concinna
TCTGGATTACAGGATCCCTGCATCCTGATTAATGAGTATTAGCTATGTAATCGTGATTACATTAAATAATGTAATCAGGATTACATATGTAATCCTCTTTACATTACAATAAGTACAACCAAACGCCGTAATCAGCCTGATTACATAGGATTACATATAATCTTATCCCATGTAATTGAACCAAACGGGCTGTTAGGGCACTATTATTTTACTGGTAAGCAGTTATGATTGGCAAGTGAGTGTTGTCAGTTCCATCATGAGTTCATTAACGGCGTGATAAATATGTATAAATTTACACCAATAATCCTAGCAATAACCAACTCTAACTTTGGAATAAAGGATAGATAATTAAAAAGTTAACCTCGTTTAAAGCCATTACTCCCTCGAGTCCTTTTATAAATAACTTTATTATTCAACGCAGAAAACAAACTAGTAGTTAATATTAGCTAAAAATAATGATTATGTCAAAAATGTCCCGTCTTTTTTAAATATCTCTATTCATGAAAAATAGTAGAAGAGATAATGGATATAAAATATATAAGAGAGAATGAGTGGAAAATATGAGAGATAATGTGTAATAAACGATCATATGAGAGAGAATTAATGGTGAGTAGGGGAATAATGATTATAAAGGTATCTATTTTATAGGGGTAGAAAAGAAAAATACAGCTTAAATTTTGAAACAAGAAAAGAAAGTTGCTTATATAAGGACCAAGCATAAGAGAGAAAAATTGTCTACAAAAAGGACTGAAGGGAGTAAATTTTTTTTTTGTACATAACAAATTTAGAGGAGTTGGATCCCGAGGGCGGAGCATATTTCTAGGCTTAAATAGTACCTATAGAGGTACTTACATATTACTTACCAATAAGTCCCTTATATAACATCAAGATTTGAATTTACGACTTTATGGATTATGAATCAACTATTTATCAATTGGACCAAAAGTATGTACAAGTTGTAAATAGAGCTC
Organism: Acacia concinna; assembly: GCA_037177275.1. Taxonomy (NCBI): domain Eukaryota; kingdom Viridiplantae; phylum Streptophyta; class Magnoliopsida; order Fabales; family Fabaceae; genus Acacia; species Acacia concinna. The sequence goes on from JBAGKO010000016.1 coordinate 2,111,850, forward strand.
GGGAAAAAGGGGTCAAACCCATTTATGCTTGAAAATTACTAAGTCTAGGCTCATGACTTTTAATTTCAAAATTGTAAACGAGTCAAAAAGGGCATATGAGCCAGCCATGCGCAATATATATATATATATATATATATGGACATTTTGTATCAAGAACTTTAAAATTTAGAAGTCTATAAAAGATATTTCTTACTTAGTAAGTGTAGGATTTTGGGCGCAACTGGAATCTATTCGATTCGCTGAGTACCCACACGAAATTGAAGCACCAGTACGAACTCAAATCACGTTATACAGAGAAGCACAAGAAGAAGATGAGAACTAGAGAGAATGTTTTGTATCGCGTAAATTTTGAGAACTTAGCTTTTCTCTCAATCAGTATCTTCTCATATATTACATATGGGGAGTTATTGATTTGAATTTGAATTTTAAATAAAATAATAAAATTCTTCTCTTGCACCCATATATTTTGCATATTTATAAAATAATCTCTAATCCACCAAAGGTGAATTAGGCATATTCTAACAGTAAGTATTCTTACACTTTTCCAATTTGTTGACTTATTTTGTAGTGATTTTTTAATTGTTTCTTGCACTCTTCGAGCATATATTAACAGGAGTGTTGTTTATTTTTGTCATCTCCATACACTAAACAACACACATTTACACTTGTATAAATTATTTCTGAGTTTTTATTAATAAACAACCAAAACAGAGGGCTCAAAGTTTGCATCTTCCCAATTTTCTCAATTGAACGATTCAATCAAGTGGCCAATCAAAAGATTTGAATAAACTAAAATACATCTGGGCAAATCTTAACATTTTCATTTGAAACACACAACGAAAATTTCTTAAAAACTAACTCATCAAATTTATATAAAGTCATAGATTAATTGATCAAATTGTAAAGGGAAAATTACATAGAGGTTTCGAATAAAGGATTATATGTCAAAGAGGTCATGAGTTAAGAAAAAATTAGTATTAGGTTCCATTGAGTTGTTAATGGTGCTCCTGAGGTTGACAACCTCAGAGGCGCCATTAACAACTCTGAGGTTGTTAATAGGGATTTTATAGTAGTATTTTTTTATTTTAAGACCTATTTGATATATATTCTTTTACTCAGAACCTCTATATAATTTTTTCAATTGTAAATTGAAAATATCCCATTTGGGGGGAGTAAAAGCATTTAAGCCTTTCATTTAAATTGTAAGATAACAATGGACCAGGCCAGTAGGCCCATAAAGCTGTGTATAATACCAAACCAGAAATCTTCATGGTCACGAACAAAAAAGAATAGGTTGGTTGATGTCCAAACTATTCAGAAAGACGTGAATCTAACAATTTTACCAACTGGTTAAGGTAGTAAACTGCTTAAACCTCAGAAAAGAGAGCACAAGTTTGAATAATAAGAGTATTTGTTGGGGAAACAAAAACCCTATATCCTCTATAGTTATGTTTGGATGGATATCAAAGTGAAAGAAAATAGAACCGGGATCCCCTCCCTGTTCCCTCTATGGCTCAAAACTATGCCGTTTTGAGCCAAAATATGGGAGTTTGCCCTCTCTTTTTTTTTAAAAAAATTTAAAACCCATTTAACACTTAAAAATATTTTTTCAGTGTCACTCAATATCATAAAAATAATTTTTCAGTAGCACACCCAGTGTCACCCAGTATCATAAAAACATATTTTTCAATAGCACTTAGTATCTGATAAGCTTCTTCTTCTTTTTTATTTTTAAAAAAAACCCATTTAACACTTAAAAGCATTTTTCAGTGTCACCTAGTATCATAAAAATATTTTTTCAGTAGCACACCCAGTGTCACCTAGTATCATAAAAATATTTTCATGATACTGGGTGACACTGAAAAAATACTTTTAAGTGTTAAATGGGGGGTTTTTTTTTTTAAAAAGAAGCTTATCATTTATAGCTTATCAGATACTAGGTGCTACTGAAAAATATATTTTTATGATACTAGGTGACACTGGGCGTGCTACTAAAAAAATATTTTTATGATACTGGGTAACACTAAAAAAATATTTTTAAGTGTCAAATGAGTTTTAAAATTTTTTTTAAAAAAAAGAGAGAGGGCAAACCCCCCATTTTTTGGCTCAAAATGGCATATTTTTTAGCCATGGGCCATAGAGGGGATATGGTGGGGAAGGGACAGGGAGGGGATCCGGTTGCAAGAAAATATGGAGTGAAAGTAATATAAATGAAAACTTCAAAAATAGTAAAAGAAAAAACAAAATTACTATTTTAAAGAGTCTTCACTCTTAATTTTATTTTTTCCTTAATTTTCTTTCCATATAAACATAGGGTAAGTCTCAAAAAGAGATGCCTTTCTCAAATGAAAAAAGACATGACTCTAAGCATTTGTAACTTTGTGATTTTATAGATTCACCAAATGCAATATTTAGTACAATGCTCTCCTGGCTTCATTATCATCATTTAAAAATTTATTTTTTTTACTACTTTCATGATTAAGGGCCTATTTGGTATGGGCGGTGGGGCAGCTTTTTTTGTCCTGTAGTGAAGAAAAAAAAGTAACTTATGGAATGAGACTGTTTGGTATAGGCTTATGAAGAAAATGAGCTTTTAAAGAAAATGAGTTTTTTTTTTATAAGTAAAAAAAAAGTGACTTCTCAAAAAAAGGTTACTTTTTATTTCTCTCATAAGTTACTTTTTTTTACTCTCAATCCAAACACAAGTAACTTCTTCTACTTCCAATAAGTCACTTTTTTTTACCTCCAATCCAAATACAATTGACTTCTAATAAGTTACTTATCAAAAGCCACATAAGCCAAATAAGTTACTTTTCATAAGTCATAGTCAAACGGGCCCTAAAGCTAAGCCAAAAAAGCCACTTATTTTGTGTCATCCAAACAGGCACTTAGTAGGTGCCTCCGTGGTGTTTTACGGTGCGTTTCTGGAACTTTTCGGCCCTCTTCTTAGCATTTTTTGGTGTAGTGCACAACCTTCTTGCAGGTTGGTGTAGTGCAAAGCCTTATAGTCTCGCAAGTTGTTGCCTTTCTCGCTTGGAGGTATGTTACTCTTGCTCATTCTTCTCCACCGCCTTTTTAAAAAAAAAAACCCCCCTTTGCCTCTCCTATGCCTTCCCTTTTATTTCTTGATCCTTGTGTGGCTTTGTGTTTATGGGATTCTCTATTCTCATCCTCTCTCCCTGTTTTTCCTCTTTGGAGTCTCTAATTTTGGGGGTATTGGATTAGGTATGTGAAGCCTAGTTTGGGTTTCCTAGCTAATCTAAATCCCCTCCTTATGTTATTTGATGGTCTTTTGTCTTTTTGGACCTATATTCACATAATGGTCAATGCCATGGTTATTGTTTTAGCATCTAGTTTGCTTGTTCATTTTTCTTTAGCTTTGGTTTGGCCTCTATTTGTGTGTTCTTGTAGGTTTGTTGTTCAGGTCTTCAATCCTTCCTTTTGAGTGATATGGAGCTGGGGAGTGTCCTCACCTCTGTGCTTTTAGCAACTGAACTTGTCTGGTTGCCTCCCCTATCTTCCTACGAGAAGTCTTAAACCACGTTGGTTTGTTTAGGTGGCCCATGTCCTCCGGGAGACATGCTGCAACACCCGCCAATTTGTTTTAGCTCAGATCTTTTTGGTTTTGTTGGTGCTGCCGGTAACATTTGTTGACTCTCCTTAGATCGTTGCAAATCCTCTTAGGAGCCCGAGCAGTTTATTATTATTATGTTATTTTGTTTTTTTTTTCATGTGTGTTTGTACTTGTCTATTTCCTTTGTTGTTTTGTGTTGATATCTTGGGATGTTTGGTTTTCTTGTGACTATCTTGTAATGTAGCCCATGTTTAATGTAATCATTTTACCATGTGTTTAATATATTTTGATCTTTTTTTTAAAAAAAAAAAAGAACATGGATTTTCAAGTCATTGTTACTCATTAAAGAAATGGAATAAATAGGTTAATCATTACAAATTTGACATGATCTTCTTAAAACATTCATGTGTAAATACTGTCTCTAGTTCTAATCATAAAATTCAGTTGATTTTTTTTTTTAAGAGATTGAAGAAGGTAAATAAGTTGATTAATCATATCATATTTTGTGTATCATTGTATTATATATAAATTTATAACTTAGACATAATATTTTAAAAAATTAAATTTAAATACTTTAAAACAATGTAATTAACTTTTTTAATATTCACTAAAAAAAAGTCAACTGAATTTTATATGTAGGACCGGAGGCAGTATATCATTTTAAAAACTAGGTAAATTAATGTAATAAAAAATTATAAATATAACGAATAAAATAGACTAAGTTTATATTTTGAACCGAATCCAATTCACCTACTAGTTCAGTAGTTCATATTCTAGACTAGCTAAGGTAGTATTATTCTACTTCTTTTATTGTAGCTGCGGTTACTTTTATTATAGCTGCAATGCTGGACAGATTATTTTCCTTTTAAAATCTAACTAGACATTACTGCTGGGTCAATAGAATAAAATATATCTGACTTTTTTTGAGAAATTAAAAATATGTAGAACGAAAATACATGGCTTGTTCCTCGGAATTTTACAGCCATATCATGTCCATTTTAATGACAAAATAAGAATATGTAGAACGAAAATATATGGCTTGTTTCCTTTTAGTTTCCTTGAAGCCATGTAGTATGAGTCCATAGAGAATTATTCCGTTTAAGTTCACCGCGTCTTATTATGCTTATCGCTATTAGGGGCTCGACCTGCTTTCTTTGTTCTTTCCAGGAAAATGCTGCAAATTTTTGTCCAATTTAAATGCAAGAGATAATCATCACTAGGTATGATGCTAATTATTTAAAATAAAAACAATAAGAAAAAGTAGTTATTCTATGGTACTTCTCCCCTGAGATTAAAGGAGTTAAGTGAGATGATTAGGGCATTTAAGAAAAAATGTTATTTTAACTAAGTTAAGTAATTTAATCAAATCAGTTAATGAAGTCTTCCATTTAAGATTGAAGGGAGGGCTATTTTTTTCGATTGTATTTTCTTTGAAGGCACATACAGAACAGATATGGTCCTAGGAGAGGCAGCTCCAAACAGAGATTTTCAAGTTGTTATCACTCATTTAGAAAATTAAATAAATTGGTTAATTATAACAAATGCAATATGATGGTTGTTCTTGTGTAACATTAGATTATATATAATTTTGTAAACTAGATAAATTAGTTTGATAAAAAATTATAATTATAAATATAAGAAATAAGATAGACTGAGTTGATAATTTGAACCGAATCTAATTCTTCAACTATCTCATAGCCGAGACTAGTCAGGTAGTATTATTCTTCTCCTTTTATGGTGCTGCAGTTACTTTCATATTATAGCGATAGAGCTGCCTTCAATTATCAAACCAAAAGGACTCAATTGTTTTCTGTATTTTCTTTTGGGAAACAAATTGTGGACGCATTGGCTGTGTTCATGCGTCTGAAAGAATCAAAACACGGTGATTTCTCAGGTCTCATGCTATACATAGGACGGCAAGTGGGAAACTCAAATGCTGTTCCGGATCACTAAAAGGCGAAGCCCAACCCTCATTGATAGTCCTGTCAGTCAGAACCAAGCCTTTACTGCTTAACTCAGCAAACGATCATTCAAAAAACAGAAAAACACTTGGAATGCTAGCTAATGGCTCGGATGATGATGGTAGTACACACAGAATTCCTCATGGAATCTAAGGGCGGAGCAGATGATGATAACACTAAAGTTGCAGGCGGCAGAAACCTTCAATGGGCGCAACCAACCACAAAAGTTATACAGGCGAAAAGTTGTTACAACAACTGAGAAACACCTGTTTGACAATAGATATTTTTATTGATTTTGTAACAAATCTCATCTGTACAGAGGCAAAATCCGCTAATGGGGCCAAAAAATCGTGACTCTAGGACCTATCAGCAATCTCTAATGGTTAGTGTATACATGAGAGGCTGCAGTACACGAATATAATTTGTATGGGAAATGGAGACAGAGAATGCCCTACTCTAAATCTGCTTGTAATCTAGATCTCTTGGAGGACAAGGAGGATGGTGACAATGATGGATGAGACTTGGATAAGGGCAGTGTTGATGGAGATGAACTTTGATCATCTGATCGCCTTCTTTTCTGAGATTTTTTCTCCTTTCCCTTCGTTTCACCTCTCATGATGAAATCAGTCAAACGTTTAACATCTGATAACTTCACTGGCTTCAATAGAAATTCCTCTGCTCCTTCCTCCAAACACCTGACCAACACAAGCACAACTGATTGTTAGATGGGAAATCCTGAACAAACATAATCATTCTCTGTTGCATAATCAAAATGGGGTTATATTGTCAAGGTAACAGGTCATACCCAAGTGTTTAACAAAGCATATAAGGCAAGTTCCTTAATTATTTGAAATTGGTTATAAGGAACATAACGTGCGAAAGAACAGTAGTATCCATCAATCACTCCATATATTATAATGTGCAACTATTTTGCCACCATGATGACAACAACAGTTGGACAAATACAATCTGAATTTCAATATGCATCAATCATTGAAGCCAGAAATGCAAATCAAATGAAACACGTTAGGTTATGCTCGAAGACGTGCTTCTGACATCATGAGATCATAGGGGTCAAACAAATATTTGATCTACTTAATCCCACTAACAGTTCAAATTCTAGATCGAAAATTGCTTAAGGCACATTTTCCAGTGAATCAAATCAGTTAAAGAAATTCAGTTCAAGCAACAAGCTAAAGCGACTATCATCCAACTAATCAATTCGAGAGCATACCTATCAATTCGTGCCAAAATGTTCTCAGAAGACATGATCACCACTGGAATCTCTCTAAATATAGATGACTCCTGCTGAAAATAACACATGACAAGAGTAAAAGGTTAGTTTTCAGTAAATAATTTCTTTCCGATTGCAATTAAATAAAGGAAAAATTGCATTGAAACCTTGAGTAAGGAAGCATATGTTAAAGAGGTCATATGAAATCAACAAATTACAATAAGTTCCCCTAAGGCTATTAGGTCGTTAATTCGAATTGTTCAATTACTCAAATGCCCCTAGTTGTCAACGACAACTCCTAGAGTTGTTAATAGCCACATCTGGTGTTAGTTGTCAACGACAACCCTGGGGTCTGCCATTGGTGTTGTCAATAGCCACCTTGGGATAGTTGTCAACGATGGCTTGGGGTTGTTAATGGCCACAACCTTAGGGCTATCGTTGGGTGACTATTAACATAATAACAACTCTAGGGCTGTTGACAGAAAGGGATATTTGGATAATTGAATAATTTGAACTATAGGACATATGGATAATTGAACAATTTAAATTAATAACAAAAAAGTTCTAAAGACTGCACTACAATTTGTTGATTTCCTAGGACCTCTTTGACCTCACCGCAATTTTCCCTTTGAATAAATTCTTTAGAACTTAAAACAGAAAAGAATGGAACTCTTGACGGAAAGTAAAGGCAACAACCAACCTTGATCTTCTTAAGAAGTTCATATCCTGTCATCCCCGGCATGGAATAGTCCGTCATGATTAGATTAACCTTTGCACTCTGCAACCACCATAGCCATCAAATAACAAGGTAAGCCTCAATTCCAATCATTAATAACGTTGTAAATGTAAACTTATCCCACCAAAATCAGACATACTTACATTAAACCCAATGGAGTTTTCCTCTCCGTCCAATCCCAAATACTGTAAAGCTCTGGTTCCACTCTCCACAACGGTCACTGCAGATTTCCAAAACCGGTCAACTTCGTAATTCGATCATAACCTTAAACCTTTACAACATAGAAACCTCGGCGTACGGAATTGGATTGGTCGATGCCTTACCTTTGCAGGAAGAAATTTTAAGCAAGCGTTCGATGACCTTACGATCGACATGACTGTCATCGACGGCAAGAACATGGAATTCCTGAGAACAGGAAGGCGATTCATCGAGAACTTGAGGTAAATTGAGCCTGAAAACATCGCCGGCAATAGTCATCTCCGATTATCAGATGGATGCTTCCTAGGAGGAAATCAGAAATGGACAGAGAAGTAGAATGTAGGAAGATGAAATGAGATGAGAAGGGCAAGAGAGTAGATGCTTATAAAAGAGGAAAGAGAAGGTAAAGGTTTGATTGAGAGGAAAGGTAAGAGATTCGGGGGATACAAATCTGGAAGATCTTTGAAAATCTACGAGACAGGATTATGCCACCACCCCTTGTCTCTTCTCCCTCTCTCTCTCTCTCTCAATATCTTCCTTTTCACATCTTTACTCGTTTTCTTTGTTCCCACAGTCCCCACAGCATAATTACCCAAACCAAACCCTGGAAAATGACACTCAAGTTACCTGGATTTGATTATGAAGAGAATTTACAATGTTTATATAATTAGAAAAAATTATTGTTTTTGGCCCAAATAGAAATAGTTATAGTGGACATTTGGTTTTTTAAGAATTCTGAAAAAATTAATTATATTAATTTAAAATATTAAAATTTATTATTATTTTTTAAAATATTTTATTTAACATATGAATTAATATATAATACAATAAAATATAATAAAGGATATAATTAATTAACTTATTTTATTGTTTTAACTTCTTAAAAAAATCAACTTACATTTTTAGTTAAGATCGGATGAAGTAGTAACCAAAAGTACTAATATGATGATGCCTCGCATCATTAATCACTGCTCTCTCTTTTTTCTTTTTCTTTTTCCAACTATTAATCACTACTTTATATTGGATATGTATTTGACTCGTTTCATTTTATTTGAATTGAATAAATCAACGTTTGACCATGAGTTTTTTTTCCGGAAAAAAAAAAAAAGAGTGCAGATCTAGAGCACACTATCCATACCATGTGTTAGACCGACAACATTCTAACCCAAGAAGATCTATTTATTCAAAGATTCTAGTAAAATAAATTCTTGACTATTCTACTTATGAGCCATTCTAGCCAAGTAATCCGCGCATTGAAACTCCTATTAGGAAAGTGATTAATTATAGCTAACCATAGTTAGTAAGGCCCAATTAACAAGTATAATCAATATGTAACTAAATTGTAACTACGTTAGAACTAACTAAATGTATGAGCTTTCGTTATTAGTCATCATCTGTAATCTATATATACAGTACGTGATAATGAATGCATGTGATTCCTTTCTCTTCAGTCACACTATCCTTCTCTTCTCTCTCACTCTCTTTCTCACTATACAATTAACATGATACGATAGCTGCACGGTTCAGACTCCATAGACAATTCATCTCTCTCATTTGGATCCAATGCATATACACTCACACATAAGAAGGAAGTCATCAATTTACTCATCTTGTTTCGATGAGACTTGAGGAACATAATTTCCTCCTATAGAAGCAACAGATCACCATAGCAATTCGTGGCCATGATCTTCAACAATTTATTGAGAAAGTTTTGAAGTCACCAACAAAATCTATTCCAACTAGAGCTAATGATGATGGTTTTAGATTAATCAAGCATTTCTTAATTGGACATGGCAAGATCAATTGCAAATGTCATGGATGTCTAACTCTATGTCTGAAGGCATCCTTATGAGGATCGTCGGCTATGAAACATCTCTTCAAATATATGGGAAAAACTCTAGATCCATTTTACGTCACAAATAAAGGTGAAAGTACGTCAGCTCAAGACACAACTTAAAGCTACAAAGAAGAGTAATCTCTTGGCAAATGAATATCTTCTTAAGTTCAAAGGCCTCATTGATGCTCTCACTATTGTTGGATATCTAATCTCTTATTCGGATTACATAGATCAAATTCTCGAAGGTTTGCTAGAGGAGTACAACTCTTGTGTTACGGCTATTACCACCAAGAAAGATCCTTATTCTAGCGAAGAGCTTGTGCTCTCTCAAGAAGCTTGAATCGAAGCTCAACAAAAGCATGTTTTTGTTGTTCATTATGCAAATCAGACTCATACTAGAAGTTTTGGTTGTGGTCGTGATGGTAGAGATTGTAGTCGAAGTGGCCTACGCAATCATAGAGGCCGTGGTCGTGGCAATAGTGGTTGATCTTTCAAATCTTCTAATAGTAGAGGTAAATCCCATGTTCCCTATCAAATATGTAAGAAAAATGGACATAAAACTCTTAACTATTGGTACTAATATGATGAATCCTTCTAGTTTCTCTTTATTTGTGATTGTAACAGCAAGCCATCTTAGAGTGCTCACGTGGATATTACTGAATCTCTCGTTGATCTTGATTGGTAATTGGATTTAGGAGCAACTAGTCATCTTAACATTGTTGATAAATCTTCTAGTAAGAAGCATAACACAATTTCAATTGGTGATAGTTATGATTTATTTGTTCATTGCACAAGACACACTACTCTTCATTCTTCTTCTTCTTCCAAACCTTTGAAACTTAACCATATCTTGTATGTTCCTTTTATGACAAAAAATATTTTAAGCATCTATCGATTGTGTGTTGATAATGATATTCTAATTATTTTCTTTTCTAATATGTACCTCATCAAGGACATGAGAACTAATCAGGTGTTGTTCAAAGGCTCAACAACCACTGGCCATTATCTTCTTAAAGACATTCTTTGTCAGCTTCACACCAATCGTCCAAGACACGCTCAACTAGCTATTGCAATAGTAGTATTGCAATAGCTCAAGATCGTTCTATTTTTTATTTTGTTCAATTCCGTTGTAATTCTTCTACTTTTGTTGCTTCTTCTGTTGTTTCCTCTTTTAAGATTTGGCACAATAGGTTATGTTATCCATCTTCACTTGTTGTCTCTCATGTCATGAAATTGTGCATTATTACAGATAATAATAAATCTGAGTTTTATTTATGTTCATCGTGTTGTCTTGGTAAATCACACAAACAACCCTTTTTTTATTCTCACAAACAATTTACTAAATCTCTTCAATTGATACATAATAATATATTGGGCCCGGCTTTACATACTTCTTTGGATGGTTTTAAATATTATATTCATTTTACTGATGCCTATAGTTGATATATGTGGTTCTATCCACTCTGCATGAAGTTAGAAGCTTATTATACCTTTGTTACTTTTAAGACCATGGTTGAATTGCAATTCTAATCTAAAATCCTGGCTATACAAAGTGATTCTAGTGTTGATTTTTAAAAATTGGCAAATATCTTCACACTCAGTGTATCATTCCTTGTATCAATTGTCCATATACACATGAGCAAAATGGTGCGGCAAAAAGGACACCGTACCATTATAGAAATAGGCTTGACCTTACCGGCAAATGCTTCATTGCCTTTTTTCTTTGTGGATCGATCTTTTCATATTATAGTGTATCTTGGTAACAAGTTGCCCAATAAATCCTTAAATGGTGTGTCTCCATTCCAAAAGTTGTTTGGCAAAGCTCCTGGTTATAAGCACTTAAGAATTTTTTGTTGCTCCTATTTCCCTCACACTAGATCGTATCACAAGAATAAAATGGAGTATCGCTCTGAGGAGTGCATCTTTCTTGCCTATAGCTCCTCTCATAAAGGCTATCAATGTTGGGTTTCAAGTAGGGGTGTTCCAAACCGAGAATGAGATTGGCCCAATCTTGGTCTCGATTTTGGTCGGGATGCATCCCTGTCCCGATTAGATCCCAGTTCACTGAGACTAGGAATTCCCAGTTCTTATAAAAAAATTTAAAAAAATGTATTAGTTAATTCTACATATTCTATTTTTTTAAAGTGAACATTTAACACATGACAAAGCTATAATAATTGCACAAATTGATCTAAAGTTTAAAAATAACATCTATTGTTGTAATTTTCATTTTCATTATTATTTTATACAATATATAGTTAGAATTAGTATCACGATTTAACTCTAATAAAGATGTAATAGCATCTTTTAAAAGGATAGCTTAAGTTATAGAGGAAAGAATACATAAATAAAAGGATATAATAATTTAAGAAATAAAAAAAGGGTCAAGATTGGACCAGGATTTTAAGGGGTGATCTTGGTCCCAATTCAAAAAAATCCTGGTCCCAGTCTGGCTGAGATGGAAAATTCTTAGGATCAAAATGTCTGGGACCGGGCTGGTTTGAACACTCCTAATTCTAGGTGGCAGAGTTTATGTGTCTCGTTATGTGGTTTTCAATGAGTGAGTTTCCCTTTCAGAGGCTTACTACTTATGCCAATTCTCGTCTTGCCTCACCTCTTAATGCTTCCTTCAGCTACGCCACCTCTTATTTCTGCCACCCTGGTTGTTTCTTCCAATGTTGTACAGTTGGATTCTCCATCCTCAGTTTCATCTTCCCATAGTCAACCTTCTTCACTTCTAACAGTTGGCTCCCTGCCTGCAACCCCTCAGGTCCAGCGACATTGTTCTCCACCAAACCCAACACCACCTACAGGAATGGTTACTCGATCTATGAATGGAATTTATAAACCTAAAGCCAAAGCTTTATTGGTTGACACACCAAATATAGAAACTGAATCTATCTTTGTTGCTTGAAATTCTCCCTTCTGGAAGAAGGCTATGGTTCCTGAATATGATACCCTCATGAAGAACAACACTTGGCAATTGGTTCCATTACCTCCTAATTGAAATGTGATTGGTTGTAAATAGGTTTTTAAAAGAAAAACTCATCTTGATTGCTCATGGAAACATAAAGCCAGAT
>JBAGKO010000016.1:2150434-2162365 GCA_037177275.1 Acacia concinna
ATGCTAATTACATTACTTAATCATATCATATATTATATTTTATTACATTATATATTACTTCATAAGTCAAACAATATAATTTAAAGAAAACGATAAATTTTAATATCTTAAAGTAATATAATTAGTTTTCTTAGAATTTTCTTATGATTCTCTAAAAAAGTCAACTGGATCTTATAAATAGGAACGGAGGTGTACTACTTTATAAAAGCTATAAATTTATTATTTATCATGTGTATCCAGAGAAGAATATCCAGATTAATTTATTTAAAAGATAAAATCTAAATGTAAATTTAAAATTAATTTTTAGGATGATATTCTAAACCAGTACGATAAAGAGTTTTTATAAAATCTAATAGCTAGTTTTTTTTTTTAATTTTTTGTTTTTCCCCCTTTGTTGAATTTGTTTTCTTGCCAACATTCCCATGGCAAAGTGCTGGGAAAGATCTTGTTTTGGAATTGTGCGTATAATAAATCCTAACCGGTCGTTGCACCTAATCACGGGCTAAAAGGACATACTAATAATTTGTTTGCTAAATGAATAACAGTTGCTGCCTTCTGCCTTTCTCTAAGCTGCAATTATAGTAATTAACTAATCATCGAAATCAATTTGCTCATTTTATAATCACTATATTTTTTCTCAATACATTATAATCACCATATTTTAGTGATAGTAATGGTAGGCCTTGTTTATTTACATGGGGCCTGACATTTTTAAAAAATTATTAAACCACAGTTGCGCATTATTTTTGAGCCACAAATTGCCAGCTGTAATAATTTTACAACTAGCTAACACTATGTGCGAAGAGACCTAAATTTGAGTATTTGTACTTTTTTATGTATGAAATTTGGCAGAATACTAGTATTAATTTGGAAAAATTCTAAAAAAATATAATTGAAATTGAAAAAAAGATAAATAGATTATATGAATTTGAGAAATCTCATGTTAAAATTGTTGTAAGAATGTGAGATTTCTAAATTAAACCAAAAACCAAAATATCTCGAGTTAAGTGAGGGCACCAATTTTATAAGTTAATAATATCTGTATCTTGATGAGCAATGTGAGAATTGAGATAAACAACATTGGTAACATGTTTCACAACTTCATATTTTAAAAATAAATACTTATGTCAGGTTTAATTTGGGCACAAGTTTTAAGAATCAATAATAAAATTTGTATATCAATTAATAACATGAGTATTTATTTAATTACTTTAGTAGCATGTTTCACAACTCCATATATTAAAAAGCAACACTTATACCTAAGTTTAATTTTGTGGGCAAAAGTTTTATGGATCAATAACAACATTTGTATATTTATTAACCATATGAAAATTTAGATTAATCACTTCACATAATGTTTTGAAGAAAATATGAGAGGATGAAAGGAAAGGGCAATGACATTGAAGTAATTTTAAAAAATTTATTAGCTCAGCTTCCTCCCTAATTTATGACACATTACCTATTTATCTTTTCTCTATTTTAATTGTATTTTTTTTTGGGAGATTTTCTCTATTAATTTCTTTATATAAAACATATCATGTCCTTCCAATCAATAAAATTTCAAAACAGAAAAAAAAAAGTTTTAATTCTTAACCACTATCCTTGTTGTTATTGGCATACTACTTTCTTAACCAAGTGGATATTTTTGAAAAATTTTAAGACAACTAATCACATTACTTTAAAATAATTAAATTTGCCGTTTTTTAAAATTATATTGTTTAACTTATAAACTGATAACAAACTAATGATATATTATATATAATATAATTAAATAACTTATTTAATCTCTTCAAAAATTAAGTTAATTGAATCTTATATTTAGGACTAGACATAGTATTAAATATAAAATGAGGATAGTGTACGGGTAACAAATATGGCAAAAGGCGAGGGTGGAATACGCACACACATATATAGACTGAAATGGTTGTCCAACTCCTACTCCTAACTACGTGGGCTCTCGATGACTCCTTTATATAATTGAAGCTGAAAAGACGTGACTCCCCAGAGAGCACATGCCTCACCTATAAATTGATGGATACTCTGAATCTATTATCATTTGTCTCGAATTAGTGACACTAATCCCCTTAAGCTCCTCTGTTTTTTTTTTGGGGCCATTCCTGCTCCTCTTTGCTCAAATGCAAAGGAACACATAATATTAAACAACACAACAAAGCATAAACTTGACCACAAATCAGTTCCCAACTTAGATTTGAAGACTCAGATTCATCCTTCACCAAGTTCCGCGTCGCTTTTAAATACAACAAATTATGATGAATTTGCATGCTCAGCTATCACAGCTTTGAGGGAAACTGGTACCAACCCCAAGGTTCATCTGATATATACTGAGTCACTTGCTTTACACTCAAGTAGTTTTCAAGCCCCCTGAAAATTAAACAAAAATAAAAAATCAGACTCCATTGTTCCAAGTGTGTATATATATATATGTCAGTATTTTGTCTTGTAGCATGCTTGTTATGTTCATATCACAGTACTCCTATTACTATGAAAGATTTTTAATGTTTTTAGGCATCACAAAACATGTACAAAGTAATTAGTATTTTCTTCATCATATTAAGGTTGTGTTGCGCCATCACTTACAGAAATTATAAAAGGCGTCTACAATAACTCTTGCATTTACTTTTCCAATCCTTAATATAAGACTTATTTTGATGTTCATATTGAACTATAAAATAGATTTTACATTAAAGACCGTGGAGTATTATTTAGGAAATAAGGTCATACCATTCTCCTAATTCACGACCAAAACCACTTCGTTTAATGCCTCCCCATGGGGCTTGAGTGAAGCATGGTTGAGAGCAATTGATCCATACAATTCCCGCCTGAAAAGCCTGCAGAGATGCAAAATAAACTATTTTAATCCAGAAGCGACTCAATCATTTCGTTGTTTATATGACAATCTCTGATCAGTCTCACCTTAGTTAAGCGTTCACATCTTTCTAGATCATTTGATATAACAGCAGCAGCTAAGCCATATCTATGAAAGATCAAATTATATATTAACTTTGAAGTAAGAGGGAAAAAATTGTACTGGTACGTGCTTGTTTGGAATAACTTATTTAAGGGTAATAAGATCTTATTTGCGGAGTACGAAGTAAGTATGTGAGAAGGGTCTTTTTCGTACTTTATGCATAAGATCTTATTTAGCCTAAATAAGTCATATCAAACAAGCCAGTAATTTCAGTTTCCAGACACTAAGATAAACTCACTGGCTGTCATTGGCTAGTTCAATAGCTTCTTCCTCAGTACTAAATGTTTTTACACACAGAACAGGTCCAAAAACTTCTTCTCTCCAAATTTGCATAGAGGTAGTTACATCAGTAACGACAGTAGGTTCGATAAAGAAACCTTTGTTTAAATGCTGTCAATAAATTTGAAAAGTCATCAATCCTCAACACAATAACAGAAAATCAGCAATACATGATTGAGCAAATTAACCAGAGGAAACAATATACCCCAGGGCGAGATCCACCAGTCAGAATTGTTGCCCCCTCACTCTTCGCAGTTGAGATGAACTTCAATACTTTCTCGTACTGAACCATATAATTCATATATTAGATATTGCAGTTGGCCCAAAAAGAATATCATATATTCTATAATCACTGATAAAGCATAATAATTTCATAAAGTAACAATAAGTTGAGTCAGGAGGAAAATGTGTGAAATTATTATCATTATATTTTCCTTCATTTATATCTTTCCTTATTTTGATCTCCTCGCATAATTGGCTTTTAGTAGAAAATAACGTCGTCCCTATAGATCTGTGTCTCAGCTATTTCAATAAAATTAAAGAATTTGGATTATTTCTCTTCTAAAGATTCTTGAAAAACTTGCAGATGACTTTCCCGGTCACCAATTTACATGATAAAGTTTGTCCAAAAAAAATGATTAAAGGTGTCTGTTAAGTGACTGCAAATAATTATTCCGTCTGCAGTAAGAGAGCAAGGACAATGCTATTCACCAATTTGAAGACAAGTAGCTAAGCTAGCATTCCCCAATATATGCATTTATATATTAAGTTGAATTGTATTTAACTTTGGGTTAAGAGGAAAAATTGCCTCCAAAAGTTTTAAAATTAAGGCAATTTCACCCTAGCCGCTAGTTCTGTGAATTTTGACTATTAGTTGATAAAATATACTGAGCTGACAATCCATATATCATTTACACTATTTTTGTTAAGGCGCAAATTTGCACCGAAAGTTTTAAATTTAACTCTGAAAAAAAATAAATCATACGGCAGATGGCCTTTTGAAATAAATTTGCACCTTAACAAAAATGACGACAATAACATGTGGACTGTTAGATTAGTATATTTGGTCAACCAATGGTCAAAAGTAATAGAGATAATGGTCAAGGCAAATTGACCTACCAAAATTTCCAAAACAAAATTGCCCCTCAGGAGGAAAAAAAAAAACTTTTGGGACAAGTTTGTCCCTTAACCCTTCAACTTTTTGGCACGAATGATTAAAGTGTTTGACTGTCCTGCAAAAATTTCTATTCAATTTACTAGGCAAGTAATATGAGTATAGTTAAACACCATGTCTTTTCACTTCAGTTATGAAACTTTCTGTTACATCAGATGCAGTCTTTCTAAAATTGAATGTGGAATGGCATTGTTTCTCTTGCATTTAACTGTTTTTTTAATACATTTTTGCATTGAACTACGTGTATGATGCAATAATGCAATGGGCTTAGCCCACATATATGACAAAATACCTGTCCTTTACTAACAACTGGACCTAGCCTGCAACCTTCTTCCAAGGGATCTGATATCTTGATGTTTTTAATCCATTTCACAAGCCTACTAAAAAATTGTTCAGCTATGCCTTCCTGAAACAAGAGATCTTACGTTACAAATTTTCAGAAATGAAGCCAAACAGAAAGCCTCCAAAGTTGCAAGAACAAATTTGTGACAATATAAGTTAATATGATATTTCCAGTATGCAACAGAGTCAATGGGAAAAATATCAGATAAGGAAGCAACAAACACTGTGGAAATGCACATGCATGGTGGGGGAACATAGGGTATTCCAAACTCTTAGTCCCTCTCAAACTCACATGTATAATGAGACGGGTAGTGGCAGCGCAAATCTGACCATTTGTCCAGAAACAGCCAAACATGGTCCATTCAACAGCTGTTTAAGCCAAAGACAACAGATCAGCCAATGTTGAATTGTGCATGGGTATATTTTCAAATCAAGAAATCCACTTTAAATATAACAAATTATTCATCTACAATTGGTTCAAGAGGAAACGAGGTTAAAAATGCAAGTGGACATGGGCAGTCCATAAATAAATAGCTATAATTGAGATGGTACAGACCTTTATCAAGGTCAACATCCTCAAAAACAACAATTGGGCTTTTCCCACCAAGCTCTAATGAAACAGGCTGCCAAGAAACAAATATCAGATATTTCACGAAGAAAAGACAGAATAAGCAAGCAACATAGACTTCCTTTTGGAATATAGGAAGCCTATTTTGGGTTCTATTTTTCCCTTTAGCTATCAAAACAGACGGACTGTGTGATTTATGAACTGTCTATAGTTTTCTGACTATGATGGTTTAAAGTACCTTGATCATTTGAGCTGCAGTTGACATTATCTTACTACCAGTCATAGAGCTTCCAGTAAAGGCAATCTGTTGAAAATTTAAAATTCAGCGATGGTGACATGGTAGCTTTGCAAATTTCAAAAGAATCATGGTACCAGTACTAGAAAGACGTAGAACATTACATATCCCCACAATAGTTTTAATCATCCTAAAATCTGAAGGTCATAAAACCTTGTCCACATGAGGATGCGATGCCAAAGGAGCACCAGCTTCAGGGCCCAAACCAGTTAGAATATTTAAGACACCTGGAGGAAGGCCCACATCTCTACATATCTGACCCAGCTCCAAACAGGTCCTGCAATGGCCAACAGTTATCATGGTAACCAACATACAAGACAATAAGTTGGCATGAGTTGACAAGGACATACACAGATGCCAATTCAGATGGCTTCAAAATTGCAGTACAACCAGCAGCCAAGGCAGGAGCAACTTTCCACACAGCCATTAGAAGTGGGTAGTTCCTAAAATACAATAACCCCAATCAATTAGACATTGACAACACTTCATTAACCATTGGTAGTGCCAGAAATCATCTTTAACACTGATTCTCCTCAGGCTTTAATTCCTTTATTTGTTTTCTTTATGTTTGCTGGTTAATCGGACATGATCCATATACAGTTAGTGGAAGATTCTTCATAAATATCACATGGGTTTTTGGTGGTTACTAGGCTGAGCAAAGAAGTTACTCAATTGTGAGAAAGAAATAAACTGGCACCAGTATCAGTTTCACTGAAAAGTGATGGACGAAACTTTTGCATCGGAAATGATGCACAGCTTCAAACAATCATTAGGCCTGCAAACTTTAATTAAAAAGGAGAATATGTGAAGCTAAAACAAATGAGAAACATATACCATGGAGTAATCAATGCAACAACTCCAATGGGCTCCCTAAGAACATGACTCTTGAAGGTTTGCATGGGAAGAGATATGGGAGCCTTTTGCTTTGCATCCAATCCGTCAGCAAGGTCAGCATAGTACTCAAAGCAACCAGCAACATCATCCTAGATAAAATCATATGTACTCATAAGGAAACTTACATGGCAGAGAAATATTGATTTACCAGCACCAAAAGTTACCATGTCCCATAATGCTTCATCCAGTGGTTTTCCACAATCAATTGTTTCAAGTTCTGCTAGTTCAGATTTCCTTTCGATTATCTGCGAGCCAAAGTGCAGGATGGGCTTAAGGCATCTACAATTATGTGAACAAAAAAACAAAAAGAACACAAATATC
Organism: Acacia concinna; assembly: GCA_037177275.1. NCBI lineage: Eukaryota > Viridiplantae > Streptophyta > Magnoliopsida > Fabales > Fabaceae > Acacia > Acacia concinna. The sequence goes on from JBAGKO010000016.1 coordinate 2,157,297, forward strand.
CCTAACCTTAGCGGCAATAGCTCGCAAATACCGAGCACGAACAGAACCAGAAGCTGTTGCCCAGTGTTTACCCTTGTTCCTGACCAGGGCTCTCCGAGCAGCAGCCACTGCAAGGTCCACATCCTCCGCAGTAGCAGCTGGAATATCCCCTGAAGCGCAGTTGAATGATCCATAACTTAGAACTCTTTAAAATAGAATTTAAAGATGCAAGACCGATTTTGTAACGTGGTTTGGTAAAGGAAAAATGCGGAAGACAAAAAACAATCGTGATATTTCCACTTGAGCAATGATCCAGAAAAATACAGTCTATAGCAAGCCCCCAGCTAATTGTCTTGCCAAAATCTCAGTATTATCTGCTAGGACAAACAATGGACATAACACCAATTGACAAAACATTTGAAGAATCCGATGAATCTCCATTGATATCTTATCATTCGATTCAAAATTATATGGGAAATATATGTTATTTATGTATGTATCTTACGATTCCATAAATGATACATACTATAATCACACGATACAAATGATTCATGCTATTTTAGATGAATTTGATCGCTCACATATAGAATCAAATTTAGTTTGACCCAATTCTAGAAAATCTTTTTTTCTTTTTTTTTAATTCTGTCTAAATTTATTTAAAAATTCTATAATTCTACTTAATTCCTCAAACATATCTTATTAAAACTATATTACTTTTCTTAAAGTGTTATTTGTTTTTAAAATGTTAATATATAAGAATCTTTAATATAAAAATTATATTAATATTTTGTTTAAAATTGATTATAAATCTTATAAACAATTATATATTTCAATTTACAATTCTAAAAATAAGTTTTTTAATTATTCCTTACAATGAAGCATTAAAGCATAAACGATGGAGTTAGACAAGGAAGAGGAAAGAACCAATTTGGAGTTCAGTGGAGGGATTGATGATAGGAATTCGTTTCTTGAGGATCGGCTCTTTCCACTCGCCATCTAGGAACAACTGCCGACTGGGAACAGTGATCGTCATCTTCGCTTTGCTTTTCTCTCTATGTAATGCAAACACAACAGAGTTCAGTAGCAATAATTGTCTGATCTTCTGGTGATAACTAGCCTGATTATAAGAAAAGATATGGTCGGTGCAAGTTTGAAGAGAAGCGTCAAATGATTTGCCGTGAAGTTTAAAAGTGGATCACGATCATGGCGTTATCGGGGTAGATTTTGTTTCGTTTTGTGTTCATCCTCTTTTATGGGCGGCGCCAGGTTAGTTGGTCGAGTGGGTTCCCATTTCCCACATGCGCTTGTGTTGTGGGGCTACGACTTAGCTGGATTTATAAAGAAACACTAGATTATATAAAGGGAGAATCTCAAGAAATGGGCAAAAGATAATTCGAGTAACGAAATTAAAAAAAATTTAAATAAATTGTTTTATATTTTTTTATGTGATTATGAAAATACAACTGAATTTTAACAACACGATTATTTTAATTTACAATAAGAGTATCTCAATTCACAACAACTCACAGTTAACAATACACAATACCTAAACGTCTTTATTATTATTAATTGACATACTCTTATTGTGAATTAAAATACTCGTGTTATTAAAATATAATAGTATTTTCGTAATTACACACAAAAAATACAAAATGACTTTTTTGAAATTTTTCGATTTCGTTGCTCTAAATTATCTTTTCCCTATTTTCCTTGCATTTTTTTGAAATTTTTCCTTACATTAAAAGTGTTACGAGTGCAATTTACCCCCATAGTTTTTAAGGTCAAGCAATTTAGTCCTAACAATTTTTTTCCCAATTTTAGTCCCAACGTTATTTATTTGGAACAATTTATATACTCACTAATAGATATATTGAGTTGACTATTAAATTTACTATTAAGTGAGGTGTGTTGACCAATAATGAAGACCTGTGATTGATGAGGTGAATTAAATAATATGTTGTGATTAAATTATGACAATATTCGACAATCGATAGACTGGATTTCGTTTTTTTTAAAAATATAACTTAATTTCAATTAAATGGTGTGTCACATCATATTATTTAATCCACCTTATCAGCCACATAGCCTTATCATTAGTCAACATACCTCATTTAATAGTCAAATTAACAGATTTGCTAGTGAGAATATGAATTGCTCCAAATAAATAATATTAAAATTGAAATTGGATAAAAAAATGTTGGGACTAAAATTGCTTCTCCCTGAAAATGCTGGGGTTAAATTGCACTTTAACCCTATATAAAACACCGAATCTTAAACAATTGTAATTAAAAAAGATTTCATGAATAATAAAAAAATAAATCTTGTGAAATCTTTTAATTTTATTAATATATTAGTTAATATTTATAAACAGCAACTAAACTCACTAGTTATATTCTAACGAGCTTAGACTTCCCGATTTGTTGCATTCGGTGATTTAACATAATTCATTTAACATCCTTACTTTCCTTTTTAAGACAAACATTACCTATAACCTAACTTCCGAATGCATAAATGTATAACATAATCATCTCGTGTTAACTGCAAATGAAATACAACACTTCGGTATGACACTGCAACAATGGTTCACATCAATATCTGGACATCAAATAACAATACATATTACAAATGAAACTAAATCAATATTACACAACAAGATCATATACTCTATTAACATTCCTAAAAATTTATTATGTACACAACATTCCAAGCTTATAATAAAAGGACAGTAAGATGAAATACAACTGCAGAATTTATATTTCATTTTATTAGATGCTGCATCGACAAGGGTTTAAAAGGAAGAGTGTAAGTGCAAACCAAAAAGTTATTTACACAAGAAACAAAAAATCTTCTCTATTCATGACAAGAGTTCATCAAAATACTTGATGCATAACACATTGACTTCAATTGGATAAAAGTGACAACATATAGCATAAGGTTTTTGTTTAAGGCATCTTGCATTTTCACCTTTTGAAAGATAAGAAAATTATGAGTGAACATTAAAAGTAACTTGTCAAGATCCAATTGCTTTTCATAAAAGGACAAAATATTATGCGTCGGCATTGAATCCTCCTAAAGTTCCTACTTGATATCAGATAAAGGACAACATTCTCATATCACGATTAATAGAAGGATATCATTGTTGCCAAAAAAAAATTAATACAAGGATATTAACCAAGAAATAAAAGCATAACCAAAATGATTTTAAGGATGGGTCATGGCATAACCCGGAGAAAACCATATAGTTGTACAGGGTCCATACAAATTGAAAATTAAACATAAAAAAAAAAAAACCTTTAAAACACAACATGGTAGTCGACTACTATAAATTTTCCTCCTTGCTCGAGTAACTTTAGGGTAATCTAGTCAAAGAACATTATCAAAACTCATTAAGAAATACAAGTACTTAATTACATATTGATGATAAGACACTGGCATTAACAAAAAATTAGAAAAATCATAGAATACATGGGATAAAGGAATCATCTTCAACAAAACTCCATTTTCTATTGGGATGGAAAAAGATCAATGTAACAGATCCGCATTTGATAAAATCATCCCTCATGACAGCAACAACAACACTAAAACAATGAGAACAGAGAAATGATAAACCACAACATTCATGCAATATAAATAAATATAAGTACTCCTATACGTATTGGCTATGAAGAAGATGTTCATGCTCAAGTTCTTCATAAATGGTTTATTAAGCAACTAAAGCTGTGAAGAAAAATAGCTATTTAGATTTGTAGACATTGTGAACATTTTGCTGGAATGGGTAGGAGGAATATGAGTTGAACAGAAAACCTGAAGCCTGGTACTATTTTTCTCCGCTTGTCTTCTTCCTGAGAATAAGACAAGGCATGTGATTCTTGCTAAGCTTCCCCCAAAGTTTTGGACCAATCATAACAACGAAGAAGGGAAAGTATAAAAGAAATAACCTGATTAGAGCGTCTGGAGAGATAGGTAGTGATCTCCTCTTACGGTTCTTCACAAGCCAACATAATTTTCTCCTTGATTGAAATGCTTCCTGTGAGGAGTTATTAGGCTGTACATTCTCAAAGTTCTCATTTAGATAAGTCTCAACATAGAGGGGACTGAAGGCAAGCCTAGTATAATCAAATCCTGGAACCTGGAACATATTGGGAATCGATTTTAAGGACTGGGATCAGCTTCTCCTACGTTGATATATGTTGAAAATACAATTTATTCCCAACTTAATGTTGCTTTAGAAAATAAAGTATGAGTATAACCGCAATCGAATCTAAAACACTGGATAACAGGATTTTTGCACAAACACGCACATAAAGAATTAGATGCAAAGAGAATAATTATAAAATATGAACGAAGATTACTAACCCTTTGTAGGGAGATGAGCTTTCCATGGCCGTTAGTTCTCCCTAGCAAGATTGTATGCTCATCTCATCTCAATTTATCAAAAGCAAAAACCATCAAATCCTTGTATATGTCCTTTTCATCACTATGGTAGCTTCTTCGTCGGCATCATAATCAGATCTACTAACCCTTCACCCACTTCAGGGCAAACTTAGGGAATGAAGAAAAGGGGGCAAAGATAAGGCAGAGAGAGTGAGAGTGATCCTCGATGCAAGGATTTCAAAAAGGTGGTGTTTTAAAATTTAAAATGAGGGATGTGGAGAGAAGGAAGGGAATATAAATGAGGAGAGAGAAGTGGCAAAAAACGGTGGAGGAGAAAGTGTAACGAAAGTAAATTGGAAAAATTGAATGTGTGTATTCATTGATCAATCATCAAAATATATACAAGTTTATGTATAACTAAATTACAACAATATAACTAATTATTACATTCATAACAGAATATTGTTTTAGGCTAATATGTACAATTACAATTAGTGTAACTAATTAGTAAACTAAGCTAAGCTACATCTGACACCCCCCGCAAGCTGGAGCATGGATATCTTGCATGCCTAGCTTGGAAATAAGCTCATGAAATCTAGATGGATGCAGGGGTTTGGTAAACACATATACTAGCTGATCTGCTGACCGAATAGGGAGGAGGTGAATGACTTTGCTTTGAAGTTTCTCACAAACCTGATGGCAATCAAGATCAATAT
>JBAGKO010000016.1:2162465-2180762 GCA_037177275.1 Acacia concinna
ATATTAATTATCCCATTTTTTTACACTTTTTATGTAATTACTCATCAATCTAAATTAATCATAAATAATGCATTTTTTGCTCAATTAACATTATAAAACCCACATTTAACCATAAAATAGCGTATAAAAATATGGTGCAATCAAGGTCATGTAGAGCTCCAAGATGACACAATATCTAGCTGCCTTGAGACTGCTTCTCAACAACCTACAAAAGGGAAGCGAAGGAACTATGTGAAGAGGGGTGGAGCAAGAGATGATTCATTAAAGGAAGGGCAAGCATCATCTAACCCAACTCAAGGTGGGAGGCTGATAAAGATAATAAAGCAAGAGAAGTGGTGCAACGGGGAGCCATGATGTTTTGGTGCTGGACTTTGCTATTGATTTCATTCACACTCCAATCTAAAACTTTAAAATGATTTGTTTGTCTGGCTCTGTTATTTTATTTGGTTTACTTTGTAATCTTTATTTTCATCTTTACAATTTCTGTCTGTCTCTGCATTAGGATTAGATTTGGTTATGCATTACTATTTACAAAAGACTATTGTCATTTCCTTCTGACCATCACCATGTTTGTCTCGCATGAGGACTCTTTTGAGATGAAGTTCATCTATTGTATGTTTTAACTTTGAACTTAATGCAAGTTTGTTTCAATCAAACTTGGATTCTACACGACGTTTTTTAAGGTCTTGACATTTCCACAATGAATTAAATGTTTAAAAAAGGAATAAATTACTTTAATAGACGTGTAATTTAACATGTCCTTTTTAGCATGGTCATCAACAATAGCTCTACACACCATACCACCTCTGGTGATTATCACCAAGATAAACGTCAATTATAATCAATTTTCTCAGCCATCCAGTAAGGCACAACTAATATTAATATCCTAACCACGTAAACATAGTTATGAAACTTTTCAAATGGTCCTCAATGAGATTTGAGTGGCATTCATTACTTTGGTTCATTTAGGAAAAGAACGTAACATAATGGACAATTGTACTTATCTAATATATCTGTTTATAACAAAAGTATAATGCCATGAAGATGTTGGATGAAGGTTTAACTACTGTTCCATCAGTTTGCCTATCTTAGTTACAATTTCATTACTTTAAAGGATGATGTGTCAGAAACAAAAAAAACTTTATTCTATACAGTATGGAAGAACAGCTACATACACCTACAAATGCATCTATCTAGTCAAAGATCTATATGACTGCATCTTTTGTCTGGTAGCTTTCATTTGTCGCTTTCTTTACATTTGCATACTCTACCTGCTCAAGGTTAAAAGTGAGGAAAGTAAAATACAATGTTTCATGAATATGGATGGCCTTGCTTAATACATATCAACGTAATGTCTGAAAATGTCATGAGTCCACATTTGAAGAGGTGAAACAACGTTCTACATCCAATAGACAAAGGTTTGATCTTGAGTGTCCTTTTCCTATGTTTCATTGTAGCTAAAAGGCATGCTAAACTATTACCTCATATCTCTCTATATTTCTTCTTATTCTAGAGAACACATCACACTTAAACAATTCTCAGCTGAACGGACATATTAGAGCAAGCAGGCCTCTTCATTATATGGAGCAACTGTGTAGCAATAAAGAAAGCAATGTGGGGTCTAATGAGAACAAAACGACATGTGATGGTTCTTCCAATACTCAGCCATCTGTTGTACAAATGTTTTCACAGCAGTCTGAACGAGTAGGTAGACGAAGAGCAAAGAGGCCATCCATCTTGAAGGACATAAGCAATGTTCAGTCCAACTTGTACACACGTTTTGAAGGTACTGTAATTTAACACCATGCATAAAAGGAACACTTCAAGTCTGGACCTTTTTGCAACCTTGCTGGGGATATTTTCCTGCCTTCAAATTCATCTGCAGTAATTTCAGAAAATAAGCATTATGTATATAATTTGATCTACATCTTTCTCCCACCTTCAATATTGTTATTTCCTACAGTTATTGTATGGAGTTACTTAGCTTTAGGTACATATTATTTTATTTATACTTACTTCATTTAGTCCATTCCACTCTTTAGGTTGCCTCGTTCGATTATTACACCGAAACTGAATGTCATTAAAAATAGGTGAAATATGGAAGGTGTGTAACTATTGAGCATGAGGTAGTTTCAAGAGTTTCAATTTTATTGGCTTAATATTATGTTGAATACGAAGGTGTGTAGTATATTATTAATAAGATGAATGTCAGAAAATACATTATCAACTTGTCACGAATGGCCATTGCTTTCTCGCAACTGATAAGTTTATCATGATCAATAAATCATGACTAATGCTCATTTAAATCTCCTGCAGGTGAAGCCAACAATGAACCTTTCAATCATATCTTCAAACGTAATAGTGCTACAATGAGAGGGTTGGAACAATTAAACTCTGAAAGTACAGAACTAACTAATGAGAAGAATACACTGGCAGAAAGAGGTCAAACATATACTATGGGTAAGAAATTTGCAGACTATACACTCATGGTTATTCCTCCTACTTCAAAAAAAGTAGCTGTCCATCACTAATTGTTGTAAGTATTAGTGTTTATGCCTACATAAATAATTATTTAGCATTCCATACGTTAAGAACACATTGCGTGCAAAAGGAACTTTGTTCAATCATCATAATTAATTTTGTACAGTGTCCTATTACACTTTAACATATGTCTCATAATTTCATTAATTAGATCGTACAACTGTATGTGTTCCACAAGAAGTTCATTACAAGAACATTGAGCTCAATGTTGATGCTGATCAATGTGAACAAAGTAAGACAGAGTTCATACATGATGCCTCAAGTCAAGGTTATCCTCCTTTCTTAATTATTCACGCAGTTAAATCAGATTTCAATTTGTAATAAATTATCAAGGTGTAGTAATATGTTGGACCATAACTGTCCTTAAATTTAACCTCCATCTACCAAAACAGATGAAGCTGATGACCAAGTAATGGGGAAAGATCTTTAAGAGTACAAGGGCTACTATAGTTAATGCTTCCATAAGTTCTTCTCACTTATGGGATCATTGCACAATTTTGTGGTTGACTAGAAATATCCGGCTACAACGGACAAATGATACCAAGGCCAATGAAAAAATTGAGTGGTTCTCAAGATGGTTACTAGAAATTGGTGATGGTAACTTAGGAGATTCCATTGATGGTGTTGTTGAGATTGAAATCCCAGCGAAGGTGTTGATTGACAATAGAGCTGTTCCAATTCAACGCATAATACATGCCACCTATGAGGACCTTTTGAACAATCTAACATCAAATGAGTATTTCAATGAGAGAGCAATCCTAGTACTAACTATTGAGATGGTTGGCAAGATCAATGATCACATGTGCTCCATGCTACCAGGTGAGGCTCATGAGTTCCTAAGTTGTGATTCTGTTTGTAAGACAAGTGAAGATGATGACACTTTCGACAACTTTTACACAACGGAATTCCTCAACACAATCACATCCTCTGGTTTGCCACCACACAGGCTTATATTAAAAGTTGGAGTACCTGTAATTTTGTTACGAAACATTGATCAAGCATTTGGATTATGCAATAGGACACATCTCCAAGTTACTTTGGTTGGGCAGAAGGTTATTCAAGTAGTGACACTCAATGGTTCAAGGCCAAATGAGAAGGTGCTAATACATAGAATAGATATGAACCCTTTTGAATCTAGATGGCCATTCCGTATGCAGCGAAGACAATTCTCAATTACACTTTCGTTTGCTATGACAATCAACAAAAGGCAGGGACAATCATTGTGTCATGTTGGATTGTATCTAACAAAACCAGTTTTCAAACACAGGCAATTATATGTGGCTCTTTCAAGAATGAAGAACATAGATGGGCTCAAAATTGATGTTGGTCAAAATGAGGATGGGTCAAATAGTACGACCAAGAATGTTGTTTACAAGGTGGTTTTCAAGAATTTGGGAGTATAAGGTGTTTTCCATGACATCAGAAGTGGAAATAGTTGCAATTCATGTGAACATAAAAACAAAAAGAGAATATTTTATATTTCTATATGCTCCAAGTCTAATAAAGCATTTGCGTTTTTAATATGGGGGTTGTGCATTCCCACACACACAAATTAAATGTCCTATTATGAATAAGCAATGTAAACATTTAAGGTGTAAAATGTCAACGCTGATAGATTGAAGTAAAGAATTGAAGGGATTTTGAAGACCCAATTTCACCGTTGGACATATAAATTAATTGAATCATGTAGTTTCTGTAATGGAAGGAAGAGAATTTTCGAGAGGGATATGATTTCCGTACAACACATGGGTAGCTTAGGCTCGTTCGGTTTATATATGAGGCTAACAAGAAATAAAATCCCAAATGATACAGCTTTGGTAAGCCCAGGAATTGCCGTCCCTTCTTCTCGTATCATTGTACTCCGTACTTTTTATCCTTCTCGTGATAATATCTTCAGGAACATGTTGGAGACTTTTTAGAAAATCTTTTCCAGGAACATTAACCCTGATTTTTATTTAGCTTTTCTAAAAAAACTCAAAAAGATAAATTGAACTGATTTGAACGTTTGATAATAACATTACCCTGTAATTTATTAGGGCCACACGGAGATAAAAATGACAGCTTATTGGATTGCATCAGTAAGGGGTAATAATCTCCGTCCCGGGATTGCTCAGGTATTTGTTGAAGAGCCATCTGGAAGTGTTTAAAGCATCTCCTGTACCCTTAACTGAAAACATGTTGCCACGGCTTTGCCAGTCATTTGTAAGCTTTATCCATTCCCTCCTCCATTCCTTGAGCCTGAAATCTTCACCCCTCTTTAAGCTTCCTATCAGATATTTAAAATAAATAGCTGCTCTGGGGCCATAATAATCACGCAGAAGCCCACTCCAGTACTTGTTTCCTATTTAAATGCAAACATAGAGTATTATTCATCATGCCAAAAACTCGTATAACTTTTGTAGCCATTTTTCCGTTACTTTCATAGGACTTGTTTTAAATGTTTAGAGTCTTTTTTTCAATACAAGTATATGAAAGAAGTTTAGTTAAGGTGGACTTCTTCTATATCTCAGATAATGTACTTACAATAAACAGCTCTAATTAAGTGGTACGAGTGCTTTGGAAGAAGAATAAAAAAGGTAAGCCTTCAATAAAAGGATCAAAACATGGCGGAACTTATAAATGTAGATAGGCATTGGAAATCATACCATAGTCGCGGAGAAGGCTGGGTTCTTCCTCTGTGTTGTCATACCACATAGTGATTTGTGTTCTCGCATTCCACTCAAACTGTATATGTTAAAATCGCATCAATAATTCAATACTTAAATGATTAAATTTCAATTGTGTGATAAATCAAATTCACCTGTTTCTTCTGCTGTTCATTTTGAGCCAGTTGCTTTGCACTTTCTAACCAAGGTCCCAGAAGAAATCCGTCATGACAAGCCAATAGTATGTCCATATCCTCCACTAGATCTAGAAACTTCCGACTGTGGAAGGCCACACCATGGACATCTTCTGATTGATAGGCACCTATGACCTTTAAGAACAACTCATTTGCATATTTTGCCAAGGCTTGTCTTGTCAGGTCAACAAGGTCGTACCTGATTGAACAAGAAACGACATGAATATCTATATCTATATATATATATATGCATTTGAAAATGAAGGATATAATAAAGGGAGAATTGCAATTTAGTCCCAATGAAAGAACTTTACGACAAAATGGTCCCGTGAAATCACGTATTTGCAAAAAATGTTTGAACATTTTGTTGTCATTAACAACTCTAAGTGGCGTATTGACAACTTTATAGGACTCTTTTTGCAATCACATGATTTCGCGGAACCGTTTTATCGTAAATTCCGTTGGCTGAGACCAAAAAGCAATTTTCCTTATAATAAATACCCTTGGTGGAGATTTTAAAAGCAAAAGAGCGCATGTTACCTGTAAGTACTACTTCTTGACAGTTCATCTCCATTTGATATAAAAAATTTCAATGAACGAATTACTTCAGAAGTTGAATACCATAAATGAGGATGATCATATGAGTCAGTAATTTTGTTGATGACTGTTCTTGATTCTTGCTTGCCATGGTGGTAAGACCATTGTTGCGGGACTGAAATTAAGGAAGGACCAACATCTGGGAACGCTACAATGACGTCTCTGTTTTTATTCTGCCCGCAAACAAGAAGAAAAATATCATGGAACGACTAAAATATGTTATAGACTTCTAGTTTTTTCTGCATGGTTAGTAAAAGATGGAACTGAGCGTGAAGCTATTCAGTCAAAGTTGAATTGTGTTTAAAAGGAAAAATAATCGATCAGATTAAGGATCAGAGGTATGATTGAGAAATATGTTGCCTAAGCGGCATGTTTTTCCAGAAATGCACATGTTAAAGGATCCACCAATCTGAGAAAAACAAGCACTTACATAGGCACCATCAGTGCAATTGTAAATCGTATGATACAATATGTTCCATGCATCTTGTATTGTAGGAATAGTTCGACCATATCGTCTTGTAGAATACCGATCAACCCATGCCTGAAAAACAAAAGGACGGTGGATATTTTAATTCAAACTTCAAAGCATTTTATCGAGTTTTCTATGCCATATTTTAACCAGCACAATAGATATAACAAAGCAAGCATAGACTTAGAGAAGCTAATTCAGTAGAGACTAGAGCTTGTGCCACACTTGTATACCTGCAGATAAAACTAAAGCAGTAAAACACAAGGAGAAATAAGAGAACTCTAATAATCATGGTACCTATAAATGGGGCCCAACAACAGACTACATACTTCACAAGAGTACACTTTGCCTACATATTATTTTAAGGAGATGCTCAAACTAATCCATTATTTAAGTTGCAATTCCTTTAGCAATTGAAGTAAAAATAGCTCTTAGAAACAGCAGGAATTGGGCGTCATCAGAAATAGCTCTTAGATGAGATGCAAGCAAAACCATTTGTTACAAGATATCATGATGAAATGATGTCCAAGAATGAGGTCAGATAAAGTCCACATTTAGCAGAACGAGTAGAACAGAACCTAACGCAACAATCAGACTTTCTAAAACCACAAAGGAAATAAATGCAAGAAATTGGTACCACGATTTTTTGTTATTACCTTAACATTAGGTTTCTCATGATGAAATGCCATTTCAGACATCAGATCATAGACAATGGGATTCTGTTCTATGCCTTCCATTGACATTCCAACACCAACCTTCAGACAACAAATATAAAATCATAAAATGTACGATTTATAGAATGACTTACTTGGAAAAATACTATCATCTGGCATGTCTAAGGTTAGAGAACCGTATATCATGGGATTAAGGGTGAAAAGGGATGAAGTTAGTTGTTTGATACAAGGTATTAAAGCCACATAGACTAATCAGATTGATGACAAATCTACTAAATACGCGATTCATCACAGATGAAAACAAATAACTTACCATAGTTGAGTTAACACTTTTACGAGCTTCAATGGGCCCAGATGCTACAGCATCCAAAACACCATACATTTCAATATTTCCTGCGAAGTTATGCAGCATACACCTGTTAAACAGAAGATAACATATCAGTCTAAAAACAAACAAAAGGAAAACGGAATCAAGAGGATGCAGTGTGCAGTCTTGGTAAATTCATATCATGTATAGATTGATAAGCTGATGCCAAGCATCAACATACTTAGTTCTAATAGACAAAATTGTTGAAATATACACAGCTCAACTTTGTTACAGGTTTTGAACATTTTGTAAAGAAATCCACCAAGATGGTCCCCAAGGACAATTTCCATTACTATACTATAATGTCATCATAATTTTTCAAAGCTGTCGTGTCTATAAATGTCTGGTTTAACAGCTGGACCCAAACTAACCTAAGACAAGTGTCAGGAAGGATTTGATGTTCAGAGAACGTCATCAAACAATATAAGAATACTCGAAACAAATGAACACTTTGAGGCAGGCTTCATATCTTTATGGCAAATAGAAAATCAGAAAATGAATACGCTGTGAAAATTAAATTCATCGACAGTTATGTCATAAATATTGTTTTCATTGAACTAAGGGCCAATGACTTTCCAGATGTAGGGAACACCATAAAATTGCTCTGAAGTGATCCATATTGGTTTTACTTCCGCAAACAGATCAAGAACCACTAACTTTCCAATGGGAACAGAATGTAGAAGGGCCTGAAAACAATCACAGAAGTTATTTAAAAAATAAAACAGATTGATACGACCTATGCGAAACTTCATATGGACTGAAAAATAAAAGTTGCAACTCTAAAGAAATTATCCGAGTATCCATAAAGAAATCAATAAACTAATACAGATATCTTGTCAAAAGTCTATATACATATTATTCCAAAAATATTCTACAGAGGCATCAAGAGAATTCAAGAAAAAAACAAAACAAAACAAAAAAGAATAGTTGTCGTTTTGAATGCCAGTTTGTAGCCAATATGCTAAATATTCTGATTAAGCATACAGTGTTAATTGTAATAACCGAAAATGCTACTGGGTTCATTGTGTCATTCTTCGCATGATGGCAGCAAAAGAGCTCTAAACACCCAGTTCTTAGACAATCATTAATGACGGACAAGGCTTGTTATAAAGACAAAAAATATAGGGAAAAGAATTATGAATATAACCTTCATTTGTGGAGGCCTCCAGAATGGATCATATGAAAATAGCCATCCCTATTAAAAGAAATTGGAGTTTCAGTGGAATGTATATATCTTTCAGCATGTATCACATTGGATTCTTCAGGTAAATTAACAGCATCAAAGTTAAATTAGAATACCCAAACGAACACCTATACCTGCATCAGCCACACAGCCTCACTATCACCACTCTCCATTCCTTTAAAGATTGCCGCACCTAGTGATGAAATGTATTCCGGATCATCAATGGGTGGGGTATTTTCATCAAAAGTATCACTGTAATAAATGGAAAAATATCTTCACTATGGGGAAAAACCATAACATAAAGTGATATGTAAGCGTGACAGTGGATTTCTGGAAAGATAAATTATGAGCCTCAATCAAATGAGCAGAAGATTCAAACACTTGAACCTTTATGTGGCACAAAATCGTTTAACGAATACATTGAATCAACCCCACTTGTTTGTGAAGTTATGTGGCGGACACTAAAGAAAAGAAATTTTCAGTATCAACCATTACCCATTTCATGCTCAAGCTTCGTTAATGCATCTTACCAGACCTTTGCATAAGTATAATACCTAGATTTTTGCCTCATGCTCTATAGTTGACAAAAACTTTCTATCATTATGTGTTTCTGCTCAATCACTTGATAAAAGTAAAATTATTGTTCAATCGTCTTCCATTGATGATATTAAAACCTTTTTCCAATATATCTAAAGTTAGCAGAATTTATTTCCTCTTATAAATTATAATCAAAACAAAATAACGTAAAGGGGAGTTCAAAGACATTTCTGGCTAGTGAATAGGAAATTTTTAAACTTATCAGTTCACATAATCCTATGAAAACTCTGAGAATCAAGGATAAAGTAAGGGTACTGATTGTATTGGATAAAGTGCACCAAAAACACAATGGTAGGATATAAACAAGCATGATAACTTCAGTAATATGCATCATAAGCCGAGGAAGTTAGACAGGACAAAATAATCCGAAAACCTGCATCCCGTGTTGAAGAAGAAAAAGTAGTACTGTTCTCTAGAATCTCCATGAATCAAACTACAGTTCAGGCAATGATAATCTATAGATGCATAATCTTTTTAAACCAAAGAGTAATTGAAAACTTACCAATTATATATGTGACTGGTCGTTCCATACTCTAGGAAAAAAAGGTAAGAGTTAATTTAAATGAGTATTATATTTTGTCTGGGGAATAGATGCCTGTGTCAATCAACATTGCGCGAGATAGATAACATAGTAGTTAAGAAGATGCATGGACATTACCTTGCAATTGTCGCTCAACAAATGCTTTCCCAATCTCAACAAATAAGGGATCAGTTGCATCAAGAAGATAAGTGCAGCACCATCTAGGGTCACTCTTAACAGAAAACCTATGCAGTATGATAGAATGTTTTGTAAATTCAATATGATGGATGCTTATGGAAGTAAAGGAAAGAGGGAAAAGAAAATGGTGATAGATATAATTTCAGATTACAGTTAAGCACATGCTATTACTTACCAATTTCCCAAGCGTGTTATTTTTGCTGATGGGAATGTATTTTTGAGCGCAGCAGGGACATTCCCAGAAAAGGCTGGTAGGACTGAAAACGAATAATTCAGTATATAACTGTTACTTCCCCCCAAAAAAAAAAGTATAATAAGATAGGCTAATTCAGCATATATGTAAAATGGGTACACAACAGGGGTATACACGAGAACCTACATTCGGGTTGGGTGCTACAAGGAACCAAAAGTTAAGAAGAGACCGAAAATAGTAATTGGCACCTGGTGTCATTCCAAGTTCATACATTCGGGCAAGAATTTTCTTCTGTAGGATCAACTGTTGATCTAACCAGCTTTGAGGCAGTGGTCCACCCCATCTGTGATTGCAGCAGCAGCAGCAATAATAATAATTTTTTGTCCAACAATTATAATATTCTCAAAATTTGGACATTAACTTCTACTACTCGTGAAAATAAAAACATAGAAATATGGAGAAAAAAAAATTCAGATTGAAGCATCTGACCAGACAATTTTACAAACGACACTTGAAGTCTATGAACTACTAATGTAACACAAATTAGCTAACCCCAAATTCAAACATATGAAACTATCAAAATAGAAGCCCATGAGTCCTCACACTTACTCATGCAAATTTGCCATACGTGACCAAGAAAGAAATGCTGGACCACCAAAGAAATCATCCAAATCAGAATTGCTCATGTTGAATTTCTCCTGGAAAATAAATACTATTTCAGCATCTATAAAATTCTTATAAGAATACTGAACTACTAGCACGATAATGAGACGTGAATACAGTGAGCTAATGAAAGAATTATAGTTATGATCAAGGTTGTGAATGTTTATTTGACAGAAAAATAACACTGCCTGATATTAAACAAACAAAAGATAACACCACCGGTCAGTAAAACAGTAGGAATTTCGCATAAAAAAGTAGTGCACTCGAGACCTAAGTTACCATCTAACTGCAACAAAACTGCTATATTCTATAAGACTCTCAGAGACGAGGTAACTACACATGTTCACTAGCGATCAGATGGCAATGAGCACTAAAGCTATACATCCAAAATAGTTGACATGGAGGCTGGGGCACACTTTAGCCATGTCATTCCAGCATCATCATAAAAAATGTACAAGCTGGCATCAAAATTATTAACATCTAAATGGAAGAGTTACTTGGGCATAACAAGGTCTCACAATTTGCTGGTGTTCTAAAAATCGGTTTAAGTATGAAGTCTAAGAAAATTATAAACTATGATATATATAACTTGTTTTCTGACACGCAATTTCTTAACAGAGTGAATTAACGTCCTCATGTAGCTGCTTATTATATTATTAATTATGATTAAGAACTAGTCTAAACTCTAAAGATGCATTTCAAGCATTGTCTATTTATGTGATTTGTAGCATTAAAAAATAAATCCTAAGAGAGTTTCCCCACATAGCAAAGAGATGTTAAAGCGTCAAACACATGCCAAAAGTTACGTAAGACCTAAGGCGGAGAAAAGGACCTGGAAAACTTTCTGCCAGATAGCCTCTTGTCCTGTGAATGAAAGTGGTAAATTTACACCCTGCAGAGCCATCCAATCAATTTCCTTTTCCCATCTTTTCCAGTCCCACCAAGCGAAAGAATCTTCCAAAAGTAGATGAAATAAGATTCTATGAAATATAATCTTCTGGCACCCAACCCTAATATTTCAATCCACAAACACCAGAAAAACATAGGGTGACTTGAAAGTAGCTTACAGCTAGACGTAACAGCATTTTGGTAATAGCTCCATGGAATAGGCCTCTTAACTAAAATTCCAGTTTCATGAACGCGTGGGAGAAATCCTGCTTTTGGTACAGAAAATAATTGAGAACCTCCAGTTTTGTCCCAAGATATATGTGAACCACACCAATGCTTCAAGTACCAGTGAAGACCAGCGACGACCTCCACTCCAGTTGTCCCAGCAAGTCTGATGACAATCGAAAATCTTGTAATCATTTTCTCAGTTCAACCAAGTTAGTTTTGACTTCCATTCCAATGTTTACGATATATAGATACCATCAAATTGCAAGTATTGCAATTATACTGAGGCTGACATATAAAAAAACAGCTTAAGTACGATAAATGTGACTACTAAAGTATCACTAGTCCACTGGTTCAAAGATATTCTAATATAGCAACAATATAGCTTGTCTGCTGAACCTGAATGCGAGGCTAAGACATTCTGAAACAGGCAAGTAAATGAAGAAATTAAAAGCATACAAGATTTCAGGATCCCCAGGTCTTCTGAATGAAGGATTGTTTTTTATCATGAAACAATATTCACCACCACAATGCTCCTGTTGATTCGTTAAAAACATATAAGACATCAATGCCATCAGTGACGTACAGATATACAAGAAATTGCCAAAAAAAAAAAAAACAACCATAGGTCAGTGCCGGGAAGATAACAACCACCTGCGGACCAAACGAAGTAGCAGGGCAATTCATTTTTACCAAACTGAACACAAAATGAAAAATCATATAAATTCAAAAACCTTGGAGACAATTCGGAAGTCGAAGCTGGATGAATGAGAAGCAAGTAAGCGGTGAAGAACGCCACGAGCGGCTGCTTCCTGGACGGAGGGCGGGGCCCTGTCCCGGTCTTGAATTTCAAGAAGTCGGGAGATGGAGTCAACACCAGCGGTGGAAGACAGTGACGACGATGCGAAGGAACAGAATATAATGACGACGAGCAGGAAAATGGCGGGAAAAGGTGCCTCCATGATCACGGCAGAGATGATCATGCAGGAGGAAGAGCAATAAGTGAGGAGTCCACTTTCAAGAGCCTGAAAGAAGAGCAATAAGTGAGGAGTTAAGAAGAAGCGACTGAAAGAGAGGGGATAGATTCTCGGCGAAGCGGTGTAATCGGTGAACGACGAATTCAATTCGAAGGAAGGCCGGCCGAGCCGAGTCGAGTCAGACAACCAAATGAAAGTTTAATTTGCTGTTATGCACGTCTTTTCTTTGTTGGCGTATGCATTTGTAATTTTTTGGATAATTATCAAACACTTGATAAATCTGCAGCCTGCTAATAAAGCTTTATACGTTATCTTTTCCATTTCTTTTAATAATGCTAGATAGGGAATTTTTCTGGATAAGTTTGAAAAATTAAGGCATCCACTTCTGTAAATGATACATTTGCTACCAAATAACTGCTTTGATTGAATTTTTATGGAAAAAAACATTCTTCACCCGGATTTTCTTTCTTCTTTGATTGATTTTGAGCTTCTATTATATAGATATATATATATGTAGCTATGATCTTCAGCATCGAGAACTCAAACTTGTTTTATTCATTACACCCCCATGTTGTAAACTTACTAGTTCGGTAGTTCCTACAGATCCCAACTTTTTTTAAAAAAAAAATTCAATTGGCTAATTTTATTTTTTTTTTGGTTTATGGGACAAAGCATCATATAATAGTATGTGTTAGTTAAAATGTTCATGCATGATGCATGACATGTTGCCTACCCAAGGAATGATCATAAATATGAATATAAAATGAAAATTATAGCTAACATGAACTATCCAATTGAAATCATGATTGTATCAACACATGAACCACGCTTTTTATAAACTGCTTCCTGGGCCACATTGTTTGAAAACCGTCCGAGCCTTTTCGTTTTGGTTGTGGGGAGGGTTAAACCTGGGCTCTTCCTGAAGAGTTGAAGGCCCAAGTTTGAGAATAGAAGAGGCCCAATTCATGTATTAACCATTTCTGCCCCGTACGTGTGTTGTATCATTAGTCGTCATCGATGTGGGACTATTTGTCGCTCCTTAATAGCAAACGAACGACAGTAAAAAAAAAGAAACCATGGTCCTCTTTTATCGCATTTTCCAGCTGCACTTTATTTGGTGGTCTTTCGGTTTTACATGGGCACACAGGAACAAAGAGAGGTGAGTTATCATTTTCTGTCACAAAAAAAGGTCGAGATCATGTTTCCAAATTCTGTCATATAAAATTGCAGAGAAGATCATATAAAAATGGTCAACCTCTCATTATTAATAAGGAAAGAAATTAAAAAAAAAATGGTAGTATTGTGCTAGCTGGTGTAAGCAAGGGATCATGGCTAGATATAGACAAAATAATCCTGTCCACAAGTTAACCCTCTCCACTCTTGACGGCTCATTCCTTTCTGGATTCATATCCTCACTGTACTGACGTGAGCTCGCTCAAACCAAATCAATCTTCATATCCATCGACATACACTTGTAATGAATTAGAGTGCTTTTGATGAAGTAAAAGAGAAATACCCTAAATGGTACAGACTTTGTCTAATCGATAGAGAGATAAGATTGCTTTTCCTGTTCTTGTGTATTATTCCATTTTTTGGGTTAATATTTGTTTCACTTTATCTGCATTTTCCTAAAGAACACTTCACTCTCAACAAAAACACACCAACTGTGAAAATGATGAAGAGAGAAAGAGTACAATGAGCTAGCCAGCACAACAACACGTAATGGCATAATCTTTCTAGGGAGCAACAGTTGAAGAATCTGCAGAATTTTAATTTGCCAGAGACAGAAAAAGGGACATTGATTGATTTGAATGATCGAGGTGAACCGGTCGATCACTAAGAGCAAGATCACATGCCCCAGTTTTCAATACATGTCTGTTTGCTGACGATCATGCAACTTAAATAAAGGCCACAAATATATATTAACGTGGGGGGCACAGGCAGTGAAAAAGATACGAGGAAGAGAGATCAAATCAAGAAATAATGAAATATATCACTCTCAGGATCGGATTTAATTAACGCACGCAGGTGTTTGGGCAGCTGCCTGCAAGTGTGTCATCCAATGGGGCCAATAACTATAGGCAGATAGAGACACAAATAATTATGAACGGATTGGTTTCTGCTTTAATTTGATTTGCAACTTGATGGATAGATCTGTGTGAACTGTGTGGGTTTCTGCTTTGTCTATTTAGTGAACCCATGACCCCATCCATTTGTTGTTCTGAATAGTGTCCAAAAAGTTATGGAGGAAAAGGCTCTTCTCCACTTGAATGCAAAAACCAACTGTACCCACTTCATTCAACTCAGTACACATATACATATAAGATGACTATGTTTCTAATCACGTTTATGAGAGAGGGAGTAATTTTCCCCCTTAATTCTACCACTAGTGTTTAATATAATATCTTATTGGGAAAATCCCATTTAAATATCACTTGAATTTCTAAAACCCTAAAAGGTCTGTTAGAATATCAAAAATTCAAGGGAGGAATCTGGGTTTTCAAATTTCGAATGTAAACAGTAATAGGATTTTCACTATAAGAGTAATGAGATTACCTCTAAGAGTAATGGAATTCGCTACAATTTTATGATATATGTTTTTCTCTCTCCTTCTGTCACTATTCATTGTCACTATTCATCTGACACTGACGCATAGTGACGGAAGAAAGGGAAATATGGTCATGACAGAGGAGAGAGGTGATTTTCGCTATAAGAGTAATGAGTTTACCCATAAGAGTAATGGAATTTGCCAGTTTCTGAAGTACTTTTCATTTCAGCAAATTTGGAAAACAAAGGAGAGAGATGATTTTTCGCTATAAGAGTAATAAGATTACTCATAAAAATAATGGAATTCGTCATTGTCTGCACCACTTTTCCCTTCGGAAACATAAAAAAGAGCCAATTTGGTCCATAGTACGTTGGTGTCTTTTAGAAATGCTAACAGACCTCTTTGAATTTTGAAAATTTAAGTGGTATTCAAGTGTCATTTTTCCTAATTCATTTAGGTACATAATATTTTAAAAAATATCAACATAATGTTACATTAAAAACGGAGGAGTAATTCTCAAAACACGACTTGATACTCTCTGGCAGCGTTTGAAACTTTCAAAATTAAAGACACATTTGCCTCTTTATTTTTTTTTTTTTTTGTGACTTATGCTGATACTCAAAAACTTTCGGATATTTAACTTTTTTTTTTAAAACCTGGGTAACCTTATAAATTGCTACATAAAATAAAATTCATATAAAAAGTTTAATACCATACTCCTTATCAATCTTAATTATAAAGGTATTTTAGAGAATCATAAAAAAATTAATTACGTTATTTAATCATAAGTATTTTATTACATTATATATTAATTTATAAGATAAATAATATAATTTTTAAAAAATATAAATTTTAACATTTTAAAATAATGTATTTAAATTTTTTAAAATTTTCTTAAAATTTTCGTACTGGAGGACTATTTAAGATCAGTTTGATCCAATCACATCCCGCGGTCACACGCAATGTACGAAGGATTGGTCCCCCAAGTCCACATGCCTTTGCTGGTGGTGCTGGGCTTTGCTGGCCCCGCAGTGACGTGTTACAAGCAGGTGGACTCTGAATCCCTTTGTGGGACCCACTGGCATAAAAATGAAGATTGCGTGGCCAGCTCACCCATCACGTCTCATGGGCATGACAAAGTGGACCAGCTGTCATTCATGTCTTATCCACGTGGGTTAGTATTATTGGCCATCCTGCGTCCCCGTTTCGTTCTGATGATGGCACAATCGATAATAAAGAGATGGGAATCGGGTTAGCATGCCGTTGACGGGTTAAATGGGCTCCCGTTTAACCCGTTTATGAACCTATTTAGATGAGTTGGTGAGTTTTTTTTTTAATATTTATAATTCTTTTTTATTTTTTATTTTTTCTTTTACCCACTCATATCATACTCAATGTCTTTTATATATTTGTATTATATAACTATTTTTTATTTTCACTTTCATTTTTTTTACCACTCATATCATAAAAATATATAAATTTCTCTATTTTAAATTTAATAATAGTATATTAAATAAATATAATATGAAATTAATAATGTCACAAAAATTATGAGAAAATCGTTAAACACGACATTAAAGATAAAGTGATAAAAGTATTTAATTTAAATAAATAAATTTAAATTATAAAACTAAAAAAAATATTTAAACTAACCCGTTTATAAACGAGTTGGCATATGATAGGTTGAACGCATGTCTAACCTATTTTATCGGTTTTAATCCATATTGCACCGAAATATTTTAAGGAGAGGAACAAAGTGGAATATAATAACAATCACAATACGCGCGTCTGTATTTTTAATATAATCTTAATTTATTTATAATTCAGTTCCTACTCTATTTTGCCACTTCGGCCAGAAAAAAGAAGATATTTTGCCACGAAGGCACGAAAATGATTTCTTTTTTTTTGGCCCACAATGTACATTTCTCTCAGCTAATTCAAGCTAAGTGAAAGTTTTGCCACGAAGACAAGAAGATGAATATTAAGATTGTGTTTGAATATAGAGAAAAATGGAAAAAAAATAAATATTAGGTTTAAAATTTTTTATAAACAATAAAAAAAATTTACTATTTTTAAAAAAATTTTCCACTAATTTTTTTTCTCCCCTAATTTTCACTCATTCCAAACCCAGGGTAAAAGAAAAGAATAAATGGGTGATTAAATCAAATGATTAGAATAAATGGAAAGAAGATAATACTCTGATTAGGCAGGCAATGACCACTAAGACATGAACCCAATTGAAAAGTGAGTCATGTGGGTGGGGCCTATTGAGGGATGACGCTGACGCCAGCGTAAGGGATAAACGCTGGCCATTGATTTGGCTACCTCCATCGACGGCAACGCGCTTTTCGCGGTGGATCGACATGCTTCTGAGTTCTGACGTGGTGCCTTCTTTTTGAAAAATTGTCGTGTGAATTTGGTTTAAGCTGTTCCTCAAAATATATTAAAAAATGACAGTTAAAATAGAAAAAAGATAAATTAAAAAAATAAAATCAAAAATATCAAATCAGTTATGTTATATATTTTTTTTAATTATGAAAGTATCACTGAATTTTTTTTTAATTACTTTAAGACATTAAAATTTGTTATTTTTCCTTTAAATTATATTGTTTGATTTATCAACTAATATATAATGTAATAAAAAAATAATATATAATATGATTAAATAATATAATTAGTTTTCTTACAATTTTTCTAGAATTTCTTAAAAAAGTCAACGACTCTTATAATTAGGACTGAAAAAAATATTAAATAATATATTAATAAAATTGAAAGATTTCATATGATCAGGGATTTATTTTTTTAAAGAGAAATAAAT
>JBAGKO010000016.1:2185788-2200311 GCA_037177275.1 Acacia concinna
CCGTAGATCCTTCACAGTCTCTGGTGGCTCTTTTTTTGGAATAAGCACAAGCAAGGTATTATTAATTGTACTTACCAGTTTAATAAAACCTCCCTTCTAATTGTGAGATTCAACTCCATCCACCAAACAATCAATGCACTATTAAATAACAACATTGACCTATGATTTTGACCAAATTGCCCTTCATAAATATAAATATAAATATAATTAGTTAATATCTATTTGATCACACATCATTATTCAAATGTAAAAATAATTTTAGTATATATTTTCAAACTTTATGTTAATTTGATTGTCATATTACAAAATTAATATATTTTATTTATGACTTTAAATTTTTTATTTTAAATAAATTTAAATGTTTAATCTCTTTTATTTATTAAATATACCTATAATGTAAATAATATATTAAATAAATATGTTGGCTAAGATACAATTCATTAAACATCTGTTTATTAAACACATTACTCAAATTTTTTATAAGCTAATAATATTTTTAACATAAAAAATGAATTAAAACTTTCCCCTTTATTTAGCAAAAATATTAAATAGATTGTTAATAAATATTTATGTTAAAAAATGTATTAGGGATTTAGTATAATGATGGGTAACTTAATAAACAAGACATTATGATATTTTTATAAATTAAAAATATACTTTGAAAATCTATTTAGAATATTTTTTTAATGCTGTTAATGAGTTAGACTAAACTGTACATTTTTTTTTAAAAAAAATAGAAGGATGGTTAAAGGATTTTACTCTAAAATATATGTTGGAAGTTTCCTAGAGGGTAATCTATGAAAGTAGTTAATCTAGCACTGTATTAAAAAAGTTGCACTTGCCTAAAGTACTTTTTTTTTTTTTGAATTATTTGTATTAAAATAATCATTTACAATGTGTAATAAATAGGAAAATTTTAAGAAAAATTATAACTAATAAAGTCAATTAAAGTTTTATATTTAAAATATTAACAAATTTTCGAGTAAGCTTTTTTTTTTTCCCAGTTTCGTGTAAGCTCTTGCAGCTAGGATTGCATTTAGTATATTCATTCCTTTATCAAAGGCTTTGTAGCCTAATGGTAATGGTATCTCCCAAGTGGGAGGAGGTCACGGGTTCGATCTCGTCGTTGTAACTTCAGGCCGTTAGTGCCTGCCCGAGCTTATGAGCTCCATTTTAAAAAAAAATATATTCATTCCTTTTGCTAGAGAGAGAGAGAGAGTAGTTTTTTTTACGAGAAAGGAATGAGTATTATTGTTCTGAATGAATCATTATTTACAAATTATATTTATGGTAGTTCATTTTTTACTATCTGTAGTTTAGGAAGCTTGCTTAATTAAACTAAATATTTTTTTGCCATAAATTAAACTAAAAATATGCTCCTTGATGCAATCTGGACCAAATATCGCCACTAAATATACGCGTCACCAAAATCTTCCAAATAATTTAATTAAAAAAGGTTTCAACCATAAATATCCTTCTCTGTTTCTCTTCTTCTGCGAAATTCATGTTTCTTTTGGTGTATATACTTTCTTTAATTGGCTGTGGCCCTGCCCTGGAAAAAAATTAAGTGACTTTTGAGGCTAAATTAAACTACGAATTCAACTGAGTTCTTTTAGTGTTTTAGGTGACTGGTGTAGACTGAATGCCGTGTTGTGAGGGGGAAAACATTTATAGTAGACAAGTATTGTATTATTAAATTTTTAAATATTACACACTTAATTATTTAATCACCTGGTTAAGTAAACATAAATAATCAAATCAGACATTTTTTTTTATATAAGTCAGATCACATAAAATTTAGCTTCTAACATGTGATAATTAATTACTCTCTCCCTTCTTTAATATAGGAATATGAGTAATTTTCTAAAATTAAAAAAAAATAGTTATATATAAAAAATGAATGTTGATTTTTCTAAAACACACTCTTTAATCATTCTTTAAATTGGAGCTATTCCTTGACAAAAACTTTCAGCACACAATAGACATAGTTTAAGAAAAGGTTATCGTATAATTTTTAGAGGCAAAATAAATTGAGATGTTGTACTTAAAATCAAACTACATATATGTATTTATAATAGAAGTGCCTAACATAATAGATAGGAGAAGAGGAGATAGCGTATGCAATAGACATAATAAGCTTTACAACTTGGAAATTTATGAAGCAGCTTTGCGCCAACTTAACTACAAATTAAATATCTCTCATGATCTAAGTGCAGCTTTTCAGTTATTTTTATTTTTTATTTTTGGATAAAACACGCCCCTTAGGGCCAAAGCATGCTACAAAAGAGGACTACTAGGGAGCATCTAGATCCCATATTATCTCATTAAAAAGTAAAAAGGAGATGAAGATCATCCATGGGTTGATTAATATAAAAAAATTATTCAAATAAAGATATCAACTTTTGAGTCATTTATATGTACTCTCTCATGACTTTAATACAAGAGTGAGGAGACTTGTGTTTTTATAGGTTAAAGATGTTAAATAAATTATTTAATTATAATGTATATTGTATATCACTATATTTTGAGAAAAAAATTGTGATCGTTATATTAGACAATGTAGTTGTAAGAAAAAAATGATTAATATAAATATGTAAATAGAGCTTATTTAGCCGCTTTAATTTCCACGTTAATAGTAGATAATGTAGTATTAATCTTATGAGCTTTAATTCCACGTGAATATTATTAACGTCAAACCAACGTTTTCAAAAGAAGAGGTTGAATAGAATAATTGAGCATTGAAGTCAATATTTATATTTATATTTATTTCTCTCTCTATACAGCTGTATTAACTATACAATCAATAAAATATTTTATATGAATTATGATCTAGAATTAATCCAGATTAATTGTAAAGACAAATGTTCTTTCTTGAATTATATTATACACTAGTGTACAAATGGTCGAGTTCAGTTTCCCTCGATCTTTACTTTTGAATGGTGCAGTTTAATTTGATTATGGTGAGCAAGTGCATGCATGTCACCCTTCTCCATCACTTTCCTTTGACTATATATATATATATATATATTTATGTATGCTTCTATATATATATATATGTATGTAAACTAGCTAGAGAGATCAACTGCCTCAAGGCTCTTTAATTTGATTGCTTTCTCAACTAACATGGCGGATTGGTTCATTAATTCCAAAATTAGAACTTGGATTTCTTGTGGAGTTGAAATTACTGACCATTTATTTAGCCATCATGTGCGTATTTTTCTATTAAAGTAATTAAAGCTCTGCATGTGTTTATTATGAAAATTTTGTCCACATACATTTATTTCATCCAATAATTATAAACATATCCAAATTATTCTACGGTCTGAATTTTTGTTTATAAAAAAGCCTCTGTGACTGTACAGTACATACAACAGAAAAACTAAAGCAGTTAGTTTTTTTTTTTTTTTTGTGACCAGTTAAATGAGTTAGGTATTGAAACTTTACTTCTTTTTTATTACTTATGCCAATACATACTTATGTTCAAAAAGGACATGTGCAATAAAACTTTGTTTGCTATCTGATCATGCATTATCTTTTTTTTATTGCTTGTTTAATTACCATATGCTTCAGGGTCTCTATCATTTAATTACTGTCTCCAGCACTTAATATAACATGTAGTTTGTAGTTTAATTTTCACTACAAACTACACATACATATTATTAAGGGTCGGAGGTAATACTTCATCCTTGTCAAATTTGGGTAAAGTTGCTCATTTGTAACATTCTTGCAGTGACAGTGCTTCTTTGTGAACCCTTTCAAGAGAAAAATAACAACAACTAAATAAAAAAGAAAGAGAGAAAGAAAGCATGATCATATATACCCATGTGGAATCATTTGTAACAAGAATAATAGGAATGACCCACGCTTAGCTCAACATATTTAGTTAATTAACTATAAAAGTTAACAGCAAAGGTAAAATTGTGCTATGATATTTTTAAAACTTTTGAGATAAAATTGTCTTTAATTTAAATAATAAAAAAGAAAGCATGGTCCTACCCATGTGGAATCATCTGTAACATAAGGTTTAACCTGATAACATGGACCCTTATTAAATATTTATAGAGGCATATTAATATACTCTCTTTATTCCTATTTATAAGACCATTTTAAATAATTTTAAAAAAATTTTAAGAAAGCTAATTACATTACTTAATAATATCATATGTTGTATTTTATTATATTATATAGCAGTTTATAAAGCAAACAACATAATTTGAAGAAAAACGACAAACTTTAATATCTTAAAGTAATGTAATTATCTCTTTTAAGATTTTTTTTAAAATTCTTTAAAAAAAAGCCTTATAAATAAAAACGAAGGAGTATTAACTAAAAAATCTTCCTGATGTCAATTATATTATATGTCTGTGTGAAAACTTGCCAGACAAATATCACCCTCAACCGTAATACTGTATATATGCACGTCTTTGAGAAAATAGTACAGATAAACTTTTGACTTTTCATTTTACGTAAACTCAATAATGTTGACGGTATAGGATGGTGTGAAATGAAGAACAGTGTAAGAAAATTGGTAAGAAAAGAAGCTAAGGGCCAAACTTGGAATAATAGAGAGACCATATAAAGTGATCGACCGTCGACCACGCCATCACAATTGACATTGACATTAATAAACCATGAATCCAATTCTACCATCACAATTGACATTGACGTAAACCATGAGTCCAAATTCTACCTCCTGGACCCCACACCATCCCCTCCATTCACAACCAAGTCACTCTCACAACTAGTTGCTGAGTTTTTGATCAAACTTGAATGTTAAAGTCCTTGTTTTTATAATTATTATCACTCTCAATCCTTAATATAAAATTCACTTTGTAAATTGTCTCGACTCGAGGTGTCCCTCCCTTGCAAGAAAATCTGCACTTCTGATTATACCACTGCACCTATTATGTAGTTGTATCTGCCTCCCAGTTGGCAAAGACTGGCTCTCTGATCTCAGCAACGACAGCTCTCCAAGGGCGGTTTACATATTGTAGTTTGTTTCTTTGTCTGTTTTGTACATAATCTAAAACATTTCATTGACTTCTCAGAGATAAAGTTCCCTCATGGATGGAGGACTGACATATGTTTTATATTATTATTTTACTACAAATCTTACAACTGAAGGGAATTTTAACTGGAGTGAAAGTGATGAGCGTTTACAAGTCCAAATTAATTAATTATAACATATATTATATATCATTAAATTATACTCCTATTAATTTATAAATTAAATAAAATAATTTTAAAAAATAAATATAAATACTTTAATATAGTTTAAGTATCTTACTTAATCTATTTAAAAGAAATCAACTGACTCTTATACTAATAAATAGAGCCAGTACCTGTAAAAGAAAAGGATTGAATGAGACAGAGAAAGAAGAGAGGACAAAGCAGAGCAGAGGATGGGTACACTATCACCTCAGTGTTGTTGTAGCCACTAGCCAGCCACGTGGTTTCACTTCCTCCTCTGTTCTTTCCCTTACAACCAACAAAACCTCATTAAGCATTCTGTCCCCTGTTTTTCCCTTGCCTCCTCTCCCCCACGAGTCATTAGGAGTAGGATGCTCTTGTATCAACTTAAACATTAAAGGGCTATAGAACAACCGCCTTTAGGTTTAGTAGTGTTGTTAGTGCCCTATGTGACACTTAATTCGAGTTCAATTATAACCTCATCTAATAACAAAAAAGCTATAAAAGGAAGTTAATCATTTTAAAGGACTATGAATTGTTAAAATGACATAGAGGAATCAAAGTTGTAAAGAAGAAGTAAAAAGACAAAAAGTTATTGGTCATTAGTATAAGATTCACTTAACTAATTCGAGTATATAGTTGATATTCACATAATTACTTATTAAAAATGTGTATTGTTCTCCATAAAATACCCTTTGTGGTCATTAAAGAGGGTAAATTTTGATAAAGTAGAAAGGTCGGTATCATGTGACTTGATAATTACAATATGAAATATTAGTAGCAATCTTTTAAGATTATGAGGATAATGATGTATACATTTATCCATCTCTCGTAGGAAATGATAAATATGGGGATAAAATATTTTATATTTATTACTAAATCCAACATCGAGTAATTCTTCTATTAAAGTTCAGGCAAAAAAAAAATTCTTATATTAAAGACCTGTAGAAATAAATTAGTCACCCACTCAGTAGCAAGAGTTCGTGAAAGTTTTGCAAATGAGTTATAACGTTTAAAAGTTGTAAAAATATGTATTAGGCAAACCATAAATCAAAGTGAATTAAATTGATAAATGGCCAACCTCAAACTGTGTCCATGTTAGACATTTTTAGATTAGGTTAGGCGGCTAATATAACTTTTTACCAACGAATAGTATATATCTATTATAATATATCGTATCTTCAATAATTATAACATATCTATTTCTCCTTTTGTCTCACTAAAATTTTATATTCGTTAAAAGCTTCTTTTTCTTGAAGTAATGCCTACCGCTTAATCAGTCGTGCCCAAAAAAAGGCGACATACATGTATAAGAATCAATATCGACTAATGTTGTCCTATAAGCTGCACAAATCATCCTACCACTTGCCCTACATTTCTGGTATCGCTGCTTAGACCCTAGCGTCTATAACTTCCACTCTCAACAATTAAAAATAACGTCAGAAAAATTTTTATTGACAAATGAAAACTTACTATTAACAAATACAAGAGTTACAGTTAATAAGTTATAGAATTTCTCAATATATTATTTTTTTTTTAGTAGGAACCTATATGATATTCTCCTCTCTTTTTTGAGTGCATATATCTGTAAAACCTACCCTATGAAAATTCCCATGTTGTCATCATTTATTAATTCTGATCTATAATTGATATGCCTAATTACCTTTTAAAAGCCTACTTTATTTGCTGGTGGCATGCATCTTAAGATACACCAAATGGCAGTATCCTTTATGGGATTTTTTTCCACTTTCTATCAGTTTTCTTCATATGTGTCGGTCTCTCTAGTAGCTAGATGGCTTATTCACGAATAAATAAATCAGTCCCCATCTACTATATTAATCCACATTCAAGTGGCCTTCATGCATGTTCTGACCCCAAAGTGATATCGTTTGGTGACCAGAAAGAAACAGCGCTCCTAAGGCTAAAAGATAATAACGACCATCAGATTCATACAAGTGGGTAAATCTATCGTAATCATCATAATTATATTTGACCCATTCCATGATTATTTAACGTTGTTTGCCCCCTCCAAGAAAACTTCCTGATATTGGTGTATATGAATATATCAGTTACCTATTGAACCCAGTTAAAACCTAAAACACACTCCCCAAAAATATAGAACTCAAGCAAAAACCTTCAAGCACGCTAGCCAGCTTAGAATAAATATATTAGGTGGAAGGAGCTGCTAAATGGATGCTAGCTAATACTCCAAAGTTGACCCAAGACTTTTTTTTTTTTTTTAAACTTGAAATTATGGTGGGTCAAATTTTCTGGTTCGAAACTTGTAAATTATCGTAAGAGGCATGAAATGATGAAGGTTGAATCTGTCCATTCATACCACCGAATACCTGCCGCTTCTCTTCTAAACAAAGACGATATAGAAAAGACGTTTGTGACCCCAGCTTCAATTAAAGAACGGTATGCTCTAATTACCAAACGAACTTCGCCCAGTGACTTTGAAAGCTTAATATCACGTTTTCATTTCTAGAATGGTCCCAAATGGATCAATCCTGCCTCCTCACTTTGTCCTTACAGGACCCCACAAAACTCAACTCTAATACAATATAATAGCAGCAATCTCACTAGCCACTTCTCTATCCAATATCTCTCTATCTTGTCCTATATATATATATATATATATGTATACATAACTCTCTCTCTCTCACACACACATATAATAGACAGCTCACTTGGCTTTGTTGATATTAACTAGTCCATTTTCTCTCTCCTGAATGTGTGAATCATGGAACTCCAGCGATCGTCTTCTTCATCCAACCATGTTCAATCTAGCAGACTAGTTTCTCTGTCTTCACAACGCAGCCTTGTTTCAGTTCCTTCCCTGAACTCTCAGTTTCAGCACCATGCCTCAGCCTATTACCAGTGTCTTGCAACTCTCAAAGGTCATACTTCTTATATATCATGTATAGCTCTTGCCGGGAAATTCCTCTACACTGGATCATCTGATAGAGAAATCAGATCCTGGAACCATGCTCCTTTCCATTCTGATATATTTGAACAGTCAAATTCTTCATCAATCACTAACATAATGGTGTCGGCAGGGAAAGGTGCAGTGAAGTCCTTAGTAGTTCAGTCTGATAAACTCTTCAGTGCTCACCAAGACTATAAAATTCGGGTATGGAAGATTAGCTCCGACGAGCCTGATCACCGGAAGTACACCCGTTTAGCCACACTTCCGACGTTTGGTGATAGAGCCACGAAGGTGTTAAACCCAAAGAACCATGTTCAGATAAGGAGGCATAAAAAATGCACCTGGGTTCACCATGTGGACACAGTCTCTGCTTTGGCCTTGTCCAAAGACGAGACCTTGCTCTACTCAGTTTCATGGGATCGTACAGTTAAAGTGTGGAGAACAAAAGACTTCACCTGTTTAGAATCATTGAACAACGCACACGATGATGCCATAAACGCCATAGCAGTTTCTGATGATGGTTACGTGTACACTGGATCGGCAGATAAGAAGATCAAGGTGTGGAAGAAAGGAGAAGGAGAGAAGAAACATAGTCTGGTTGATACGTTAGAGAAACACAACTCTGGGATTAATGCCTTGGCTCTGAGCAGTGATGGGTCTCTGCTATATTCAGGTGCTTGTGACAGGTCTATACTGGTTTGGGAAAAGGATAATGAAGAAGAAGAAGAAGATGGGAAAATGAGGTTGGTGGGTGCTCTTAGGGGACACACAAAGTCCATATTATGCTTAGCTATGGTATCAGATTTGGTGTTTAGTGGTTCAGCTGATAAAACAATAAGAATATGGAGAGGTGTTCATGGTGATTACTCTTGTTTAGCAGTTTTAGAAGGCCATAATGGTCCTGTTAAGTGCTTAACGGCAGCCATAGATCGTTGTAATGGTGCTTCTGAAGAATCTTTCGTAGTTTACAGTGGCGGTTTGGACTGTGACATCAAGGTGTGGCAGATAATTGTACCTCTTTTCCTCTAGATTTATGTTCTTAATTAACCACATGAAAGGAGAAACAAATTTATAACAAGTGTAATTTTTCTTTCTCTTTATATATCTTTCATTTATTGATTCTTACAGCTAGATCCAAAGGTTAAAAGTATTTTGAATTCTCCTCTTGGATTGATCAGCTAAAGCAACTAATTAAAGCGAACATCAGTTTGTTTCATTGTCTGTGTTTTAGAGATACAGCTTCTCTATTCTATTCAAGCTTCTATTGCACTAATTAAGTGAAATATCTTATTCTTGTAAAATATATAAAACCCCAGGAATCAAAATGCAAAAGCACCATGAAATCCAAAAAATGCAACCTTTACTTTGAGAAACTGAACTAGTTGCATCCTCATATAGAGATGGTGCGTAAATCCCACATCGAAAGCGAAAAGCACGGATATTTAGTAAAAAGATCGACGACAAAACAATAACTTGGCGAAAAGGCACTTGAAATTTAAAACGAAGGGCCACTATATACATAAACTTATAGTGCAAATTAAATTCCCTTTCATGAAAGAAAGACAATTTAAATTAAACTTTGGTCGGTCTCTCTTTAATTTCTCTGAATCAGTTATATATAACCGTCCATGTACACTTTAGTGAAAGAAACTTACAGGAAAGCCGCAACAAGCTGATTTTGGCACTTACAGGATTCCTCATTGGTCGGGGCTTAAAGATTCCACATCCATGTATATAGTATAAGGGAACGAAGATATTTTGCTTACCTTATGAACAAATTTTGACCATAAAGTAGGATTTCAACTTTTTTTTCTCCAAAAAATAACAAATCATACAATTTTTTTTTAATAAGTTTTGAATTCTATGTAAGTAGCTACTTGTTCTTTAAAACTTGATTAAGTGATCATTTATATATTAATGCAAATAATTCTCGTTCGTACCATTAGTTAGTTTGTTATTTCGTTAAAAAATATATATCAGTGAGAATAAATTTTCCCAAACCATTAATGTATTTATAGAATAATAAATTTTTAAGAAATTCACTAAAAAATATTTGTTATGTCAAATTTTTCAAGAGTTAAAACTAATTAATTTGTAATAACTTAAGTTTTTTGGAAATATATATATACTCCATCCGTTCCTATTTATAAGACCCTGTTGACTTTTTTGGAGAATCCTAGAAAAATCTTAAGAAAGTTAATTACATTACTTAACCATATCATATATCATTATTTTATTACATTATATATTAGTTCAGAAGTCAAACAACATAATTTGAAGAAAAACGATAAATTTTAATGTTTTAAAGTAATATAATTAGCTTTCTTAGAATTTTTTAAAGATTTTAAGTCAATGGGGTCTTGGAGGTAGTATATAATATTATATTATTATTTATGTAGATGCAAGTCTCCTCTCCTGCATTTGACAAACTCTTAAAAATGAATTTTCTTTTACAGCTTATCAGTATAATTTGAATGAATGTGTGTGTGTGTGTTTGTTTGTTTGTTTATTTGTTTATTTCATTTATTAGGGTGAAACCTGTTCATAATGACAGGGACAGGTAGAGGAGGATGAACAAGTGAATAGATAACTAGATAAGCGTAAACCAACATTTCGATTTTCAAGTCTCGAACAAAAATAATATTGGCTCAACCGCTCAACAACACAGAAACGACGGCTAATCAGCTTAACTGGGCTAATGCCCAAGGATTACTTAGATCCTTTTCTTGGCCCAATAATGCATAGTTCTTGTCGCCCAGTTCATTTCGGTTTGAATCAAACCTCTTCAGTTGTTATAAAAATAAAAAAACTCTTCAGTTTCACTATTCACAAAATTCAAAGCTTCCCAACCCCCAACCTCTTTCCCCTTTTTTTAAATAATTCAAATAAAATTCCATGAATTTTCCTACAATCATGTAAGTTTTTTTATTTAATTTCAATATATAAATTGTTAAGAAACAATATACTACATCTAAGTCATTAAGATAACATCTACTCAAGCTCAGCTAATTTGACTAAATTAAAGAAATGAAATCAATTATGAGTTGTTAGTTTAAACAAATACTCCTTGTAATTCTAATTATAAGATTCAATTGAATTTTTTAGAGAATCCTTAAGGCATGTTTGTTCAATGGAGGGGAGGGGAGGGGAGGTATTTTAATGGAGAGGATGGAAAGGGAAGGTCATAGTTTGGATAGATAAAAAGGGAGAGGAGGAGGGGAATTTTAATAATGTAAAAAAAGCGATCCACAACATAAGAATTTAATCAACAAAAATTAAAATATATACTAGTCAATGTAAAAGTTTTTGAAGTGTAGCATATAAAGAAGAATTAATATTTGTATCTAATAAAAAAGTTTTACTTACAACTTTCAAAGTGTGTGTATTAATTTATTTTTTATTAAAAATATATACAGAGCGGTAAAAAATACAACACAGTATGATACTAATAATGTATAACATAAATCTAAAAGGGAGATAACCTAGTCATATTAAAAAAAGTAAAGATCATAGGCATATTAATCAATAAAGCCAAAATATTACAATTTCCCTTTAAATTCCTCTCATTTTGGATGGGAGGGTTATAAGGGGAGAGGAGGGCAAATTTTAAAATTTTCTCCCTCCCCTCCTAAAAGTTACTTATCCAAACAAGAGAAGGTGAGCAAAATCCTCAAATTTCCCTCCCCTCCCATCCCCTCCCTTTATACCAAACAAACCCTAAGAAAGCTAATTATAATACTTTAAAGTATTAAAATTTATCGTTTTTTTCAAATTATTTTGTTTGACTTATAAACTAAAATATAATATAATAAAACACAACATATGATATGATTAAGTAATTTATTTTGTTTTCTTAATCTCTCAAAAAAAGTCAATTGGGTCTTATAATTAGGATTGGAGGTAGTATGGCATAATCTTTGCAAAACACCCATGAGTAATTTTAAATTATAAATATTGTTTTATGAGTTAGGAAAATTATAGTTTAAATGGATTAAGATCTTATATTTGTGACCAAATCTAAAATTCTAAAGGGAAATTTACAATGAGGTCCCAAATAAGGGACTTTACGTTAAAGAGGTCTCGTGAAATTGCATATTTGAAGTCAGGTCCCAGGGTTATTAATGGCGCTGTTGGGGTTGTAATTGACGACCTCATGAGGTTGTCAATTACAACCCCAACATCATCATTAACAATTATGGGGTTGTAAATTGGGACTTGACAGTAATTTATTCCTGAAACCTGGGACCTAATTGTAAATACGCGATTTCACGGGACCTCTTTGACATAAAATCCCTTATTTGGGACCTCATTGAAAATTTCCCAATTCTAAACCCCTCAACTAACTTTACACTCCCTCCGATTCTAATTACAAGGCCCAATTGATTTTTTTGGAGAATCTTAAGAAAGCTAATTACAATTTAAGATATTAAAATTTATCGTGTTTCTTCTAACTATGTTGTTTGATTTATGAACTAATATAGAATATAATAAACACAACATATAATATGATTAAGTAACGTAATTAGTTTTTTCAGGGTGCTCCAAAAAATTCAAATGGATCTTATAATTAGGACTGGAGAGAGTATTAAGGATAAAAGGAAGTATATGATATTATGATATGCTTTAAATATTATGACTGAATTTTTAAAATTAAAATAAGTTTTTGACTTTTTTTATATTTAGATTAAACAAACATAGAAGGTAAATCATGTACAATTCTAACGGCCCCTTTGGATCGACGAAAATCTGGAGATGGAAACAGAAAATCAAAGGAATCCAGTGGCGGTGGGCGTTTGGATGGAAGAATTGAATTGAAAATGGATCCCGCCGTCCAAAATTTTCCGTCGTTTAAATGAAAAACTTTTCCCACAAAAAATTTTGGCAACTGAAATATGAGCTACTTTTGAATTTGGCAAAGGTTTGTTATGCCCTTCATTTATTAGACTTCAAGGATAAAAAGGAAGGGGATGTGAAGAGGATGTTGACTGTGGAGGTGGGAAAGAACGAGAACGTTAAAGAAGGTAGTTCAGTTAGAGGCAATTTCTGACGACAACATCATTCCGGTAAAGAGGTTTATTGTTTACCGTCATTCATTTCTTGACATGTTTTATTGTTCGTTCCATTTGGTGCAGCAAGTTGGTCATTGGCCAGGTGGGGTGTATCGAAGGAACCATCGGAGTAATGACCTTTAATGTTGATACAAAACTCAAGCAGCTTAGCTTTAACATCGAGTGACCACTGTATTGATAGTGGGTTAAATGTGGCCTTTGTCACATATGCTAGGTTCACCTATGTCATTGATTTTGGATATACCATGATAGTGGGTGTGGGAGGGCCCCTAACAGTCAGGGGAAACCATCCCATACCCACTACGAATAGCACAATACCATAAGTTAATGTGAAATGTAAGTGACTACGCTATAGTGATGGGTACATAATGGTTATTGTAACTATGAGTGGTCCACCAATCAGTTGTGGTCAAGTACGATCATTGACGATTATTTGGCCTAGACCATATGGTGGGCAAGTGATGGATATGAAAACTCTGTCGAACCCATCATCCATTTGAACTCCAGTTCATCATTTTGAGATTTAACCGCAAGTGGCCGGTGGTTAAGAACTGTTGTACATGGTCTTTTGGTTGATGTAGAAATGGTATTTGTCTTCTTACTTACATTGTTTTTGCACCATTTGTGTAATGTTATGTGTAGCCATGGAAAACTGTGTAGGTAATGGACGAAGAGATGGATGAGTGTATTTTCAAAGTTTTAGTAGCTTGTTTAGTAATGGTCTTAACCATTCGACAGCTGGTTGTCGCCATGTTTGTGGTAGCAGTAATGAGTAAGCGTACTAAGAAGATTCCATATAGCTCTTTTAGGCTAGATTTTCATCGTAAAAGGGAAAACCTGAGGGCCATGATATATAGTAGTGACACCACCTGCTTCAACCAGATTAGGATGTACAGGGCAACATTTGACCGGCTATGCCAAATGGTTAAGACTATTAGAGAGCTGACATTAACAAGGCACATGTTGGCGGACAAGCAAGTGGCAATGTTCTTGCACATTTTAGCACACTACGTGAAGAATCGAGTCGATTAATTTCAGTTTGGACGGTGATATGACACAATATTTATATGGTTTTCAGGGGCATTTTATATGGAAATTGCACAAATTTACCTTCAAATTGCATGATATTTGCACTTTATAGATTAAATGTGTAATTACTGCATTTTGATAATTTATGGGCAAAAATTTGGTTATTTTATATGATTTATTTAATCCTTCACTTGCCTTGGCAAAGCTTTCCTGGTGATGATATTTTCAATATCACACAAAATAATTGCAAAAAGGGTATAATAGTCATATTTTATTTCCTTATATTAAACCGATTTGCATGAAGGT
>JBAGKO010000016.1:2200411-2224571 GCA_037177275.1 Acacia concinna
GTCACTGAAATGAACATTTTAGTTTTGCTAGCACATCTTATATGGCCATGGCTTTTGATACCCATGGTATAACTATGTTTGGGTTTTGTAGTTTGACAATGGCTAAGCCACAAAAAGGGAGGTTCCACATATGGACACCAGTGGAGGACATGTTACTCATTGAGTGCCTGGTCGAGTTGCAGACAGAGCAGAAGTTTATGGCAGACAACGGGTTCAAGCCAGGGTACGTAAGGACCCTGGAAGGAATGATGCAAACTACGACATGGTTTATGGCATTATCACATCCAGATTTGGCTGGGATCCGGAGAAACAATATGTGGTTGTGGACTAACAAGTATGGGATAAATACATCAATGTTAGTGAAGTTATTCCCTTTTATATAAGTGCAGGTCACATGTCCCACCATGGTTTATGCATCGGCTGTTGTCCAGGTACATAAGAAGGCAATAAATTTTAGGGATAAGCACCTACCCCATTTTTAAGACATGACGTTCATTAAGGCAAAAGATAGG
Source organism: Acacia concinna (assembly GCA_037177275.1). Classification (NCBI taxonomy): domain Eukaryota; kingdom Viridiplantae; phylum Streptophyta; class Magnoliopsida; order Fabales; family Fabaceae; genus Acacia; species Acacia concinna. Next base: position 2,200,924 of record JBAGKO010000016.1, read on the forward strand.
GCAGTTGGCGAAGGGTTTATACCCCTATCAGACATGAAGTCAAAATTCATGAGGAGGAACAACTTCCACCTGACTCACCCATCAATCTGAATGATGTGCCGCCATTTGGTGAGCTAGATGTGGTGAATTCGGCAACCAATGGCCACAGACCTTGGTGGGAGGTTTTAAGCTGTGGTAGAAAGAACAGGAAGATGGGCAACAATGATGGCTTGGCTGATGCCCTCAGGGACACTATTACCTCTATAGACTGAACCATTCACAAAGTCTTTGACACTCTAAGCGCCCGTCTATCAAAAGAAGCACATCATGCGAAGATGGAAGCTAAGGAAGCAGAACTGTTCGATCAATTGATTGATGTCCCTGGGTTGACGATAGAAGAGCTAAATGAAGCATACATCAGGATTGTTGCTTGCCAAAAATTGCTGAATTCATTCGAAAGAATCCCTGTCACGTACTAGGCAACATGGATTCGCAGCTTACTAGGCAAGTAGGTGTCGCCTGCCAACAAAGTTGATAGTTGTATAATATGGGCCATATTCATTCAAACTTTGGACCATGTTTATAGGGGCTATTAGGTGGACATTGTAAACTCCCATAATTAATTTAATTACTTATATCTAATTATGCCATTTAAGATTAAAAAAAATGCTAAAATTTGACTAAACATGAATGTACTGATATCAAGATTCCAATTATAGTTCAACTAATTTCATATATAATAAGATTTTACAATTAAAGAGCTTTTACAACTAAAGAGATATATCTCCCAAAATGAAACATACTGAGAAACAAAAAACAAAAACACACTAAGCACTTTTATTATATATATATATATATATTATTTCCCCTTTATTTAAGTGCTTCTATATTCCTATCTACATGGTAGAATCCTCATCGATAAAGAAGTCGTCTAGGTCAGCCAGACCAAAGGGAACAGTTCCGTAAACTGAGAACATAAACTTTGCCGGAGATATGATGATCATGCCATCATAGCTAGTGGTCATAGGTGATGGTGGTGGTAGAGGTGAAGGTGGACTAGCAAGGTTGTTGGTAGTGACACGGATATTGTGAATAATTTGAAAATCTTCTACTTGCACCCAATCAATGCTAATCAAAATTTCAGTAGTCGTCATATGGGCACTACAGTCAAATAAAATTAAGTAATAACATTTATGTTTTAAAACTAATAATGCTCAGCCGCTAAAAAGCAGAAAATTATTTTTAACCTGTTATGAAATTATTATAGTAAGAAGGAAAAAATTATAATATCAAGGTTGTCACATAGTAGGAAAAATATGCAAATATAAAAGAATTGGCACTTTTTCAAATCACCGAAGAATTTCCTTCACTTAGATAAGCTAAGACGTCCCCTAATGTGGATCCGCAAATAATCACATAGTATATAATCGCATATCTATCATGGGTGGCACACAGATCTTCCACAAAAGTAGTTATATCTGGCATGTTTCTCAAACTTAAAGTATTAGTAGTAGAGAAGAAATAATAAATAAAATGAGATAGAATATAATAAAATAAAATAAAATAAGATAGAATAAACTAAAATAAGGTAAATAAAATAAGATAGAGTAAAATAAGGTAGGTGATAAAAGATGGAAACATGTGTTATTACTTTAGTAAGTCTAAGACTTAGTTTGACTGATAGTTGCTTGCTTCTTTTCAGTGTTTGTACGGAAGGGTAAGACATTTAGAAAGTAAGAGTGAAATTATTTATAGAGTTGATACGATGAGTTCATTCTATTGATCATTCTTATCTTTTTACAATGTCATTTATTACTATCTTATCTTGTTTTTTTTTACTACCGCCCTTTACTTCAAATTGTATTTAAGCCTAGTCAACATCGCGTCACATCATCATCCCTTCCCTTCACTCTTATATTTTCTCTCTCTCTCTCTCTTTTATTTCCGCACACTTACTTCTTTATTTTTATTTATTTATTTACCTCCTTTCTATCTCTTTCTCTCTTCTCCCTACGTATAGTATTCCTAATGAATTTCTTCTCTTTCTCCTACTTTCCCAATGAATTCCTTCTCTTTCTTCTATACAAATTTTACTTATTATTGACTCTTCACACTCTTATTCATCTATTAATCTACTTCTTCATTTACTTTTTATCCACCTGTACATTTTTCACACACACACACACACCCATTTTTTCACTACTCCCTATAATTATTTATTCATTCTTCTCGGACACATTCTTTAATTGCTACATGTATATATAAATTTCTTTTACACTATTCTACACACTATAAAATATAGTATTATTCTAAATATTCCACAAAAAATATATATCTATAAATTTGAGAATATTACATATATAACTTAAAGTTTGAACACCGTGTGTGTTGTCGATATGCTATTTGCTTATTTTGTGGATGTTTTAGTTTTATTTTGGTCCCATGTACAGTTTTGTCCCATTGCCTTTAGGCAAATGTCCTTTTGAAAATGTACAGTATGTCATGTTAAGAACTATGTTAATGCAAGTAGAATGGAATTTATGGTTGTCTTGTTTGCATTATGCAATTGTTCACGTAGTTACCCTGTTTCGATTCTAAAAAATAGGGACGAATAAAGTGTTACCATCACAAGGGATGCCCACGGTCACACCGTTGTCATGGATGAGATCTTTTATAGGTACGGTTACTTGATGGTTATTTTGTTGGCGCTGACCATGGACATAAATGTAAATTATGTTGAAAATTCAAACGTAAGTTCAAATACACATACCCATGGGTAAACAATAGTTGTTAATACGTATTACATAATCGGCAGTCATACATAAACGCATGTTCACCAAGTCGTGTCCATGGGTATACTATGTTTGGTTATTCCTATCAGTTAAACAGCAATGATATGTAAATGTTTAAACCAAAAACACCCGTGGTGATGTGAAGATCACGTGAATATCTGTGAAATAACTACGGTGGCACACAATGGATATTGAAACATTAACATTACCAAGTGCAAAACACATAATGCATCCAGCACAATACATATTGTCATAAACTACTCAATTAGCCAAAAAAAACAACCACCTACCACTAGTAAAACATAAGTACAATGGAAGGGCGGCACCAAAGGTGTGTACAGGAAGTGGAGACTAAGCAATTAGGGCTCTCATCCTTGTGAGAGATACATATCAGAGGGACTTAATAGGGAGTGAACATGGGTCCCAGAACACCCTTGTAGCCCGTCTATAGCTGGTGAGGAAATAGCGATCTCCCTCCCTTTTAATTACCAGGTATTGCATAATGAGGACCAAGTTGGTAGTTTTGGAATGCGATTGGAAGCCCTGTCATGCATCCATTACTGCATCTCCATACAACACCACGTCCACCACATTCATCCTGCGAGTAATAGGAACAAGGATTAATCAGCGGCAAGTAATGTGTATACATAAAGTAGCCTTAACTAGTTAAGTATACGTTAAGAACAATTCCTCACTTTCCATCCTCCAAGAAAAAATTGAATTTTGGGGTGAGAAAATCATCAACCCACTGGTAGCACAAAGGCTTCTTAGTGAACAAAATGCCCTTAATGTCTGCGGCAAAAGAAAAGGATAGTGTCAATGCATACATCTCACTGTGAAGTACGGTTACCGACATTGTGTGCGCATAATGCTTACCGACAACTTTGTCGACCGGCCACGTTGCGTTTACCTCCCGCACGACAGTGGTGGGGGTGACAAATATATGGAACTTGTCTTAAACACCCACCTCACCTACAAAACCTCAAAACCCCTAACATCCAACATCTTTTAGGGAGACATTAGTCTGTTGAAGTGCTCCATGACGTCTCTACCAGACAACTATAGTATCATGCGGTTGTTCTACACAAAATGTAGACTATGTTAAATAAAGTGCATTATTGAAGAAAACGATATGTGACAAATGTTTTAGCTACTCGTAAAAAAATAGCGTCGAGGGACAATACCCTCTTGGGCTATCCCCAGTCCCTATTTAGCATGTCGAATTCCATCCTGTGGTAGGCCCTGTTGACCTTCACCAACACCCGCCGGAAGTGGGAATAAGGAGAGATTTGGTTGAGTGAATCATAAGCGTCGGCCATTTCTCTGTTCCCTTTAACTTTGAAATAGCTCAAGTTTGTTTAGAAGGGGATGTTCAGATGTTTGTGGTTTAGTATAGAGAATTGTAGTAGAACATTAAGTTTAACCTAAAATGAACTTGCGTATTAGAAGGTGAAAGGTCGCGACATTTATTTCATCACATTTAAACACACCATGACACAACTGCCGATAATTGACTATAGTTTCCACCCAAGCAATGTGGGTGAACTTTATGGGAAACCGTAACCCACAAATGATAAATGCGATGCCACACAAGCAATGTTTGGTTACTCAAACCATCTCCCAATCGGATGCTCTGTTTTCATGAAACAAATCATGGATAAATAGAGCAGATGACCAATTGCATGGGTCGATCACCTTGGATTCTTTTAGCCACAATGTACCCATGGGCATTTGATTGAACTATCATTAACTCCATTCTAGATGACATCATTTTACCTTTCGCTATCTGGATGTGTAGGATGCCTATTGGCTGATTGTCAAGTTTATATGGGTAAATAGGCTCAGGAGGCAGATTTACCCATGACAATTTTTCGTTTATGTGCTGGTCATTCATGCTCATTCAGAATCCCAATGTAACCCTCACAAACTACACCCACCATCCCAGTCAGTCTCAATTCCAATTCAAACCTTACATGGTTAATACAACCTAAAGCACGATTTTGCCAACATTTTGGCCCCAAATCGTTACCCATCAACCAATATCTTCAAATAAATGGCAAAAACAAGAGGCAAAAGGACATCCAACAATGAAAAGGAGGATCCCCTAGCCAGACAAGTCCAACAATGAAGAGAAAGAAACAAGCGACCGCAACCGCATTTCTGTACCCACATCGTTCCTTTAAATGCTGGCAAAGGTCACCAAATAAACCCTATGACAATCCTCCAAAGGCAAACTCACTGAGTGCTCTTTCAAACAGAAATTCAGACAGTGATGACTGTGAGTCAGACGTCGACAAGGTTGTAACCTTTACCCTTAAGAGTCCCATTCCCGATTGGGGAAACCGCCGCCGTCTTCAAGACATCCAACGGCAACAAGAACATGTAGTAAGGATTGTGTGCGGATTGTTGCCATAGCAACAAAGCAAGTAATCTTGAACCTTGACAAAGGACCCGCCATCCTAGACGTTGTTGCCAGCCCGTCTTCAAAACCAGACGATGAGCACACCACTTCCAAAACTGAACTTATCGCCAAACCCTTGGACAAAGACACTGGCAAGGACATGTATGAAGCAGAGAAGAGGTTTCTGCCCCACCATTTCTATTGATATGAAGAAGGTACATAGGACATTAGGATATGACATGCGGCCTTACCTTGGCCATTATCAGTGCTGCTTGGAATTAATATTCCATTTAGTCATAAGGTCGTTAGGCATTTCTACTGCAATATGGTATGGTGTAGTGTCTTTAAATGTGGGGGCCTCTCAAGTAGATACCTTGAGACCATTGTTAGGGATCAAGCCATTATAATCACTCCAACAGACATTGATACGCTATTAGGGACTGAGGATAGTGCTAGCCACGAGTTGAGAACGTTCAAGCTAGATGAGATTTATGAGGCACTAACAGGGGACAATCATTATCCTGGACAACTGAAGCTGAAGCCAACAGAGTTACCGGACCACATAAGACTCATCTATTACATTTACTTTTGGTGTCTGGTCAACAAGTATGGCAACCACACACACCTGAACAACTGCGACTATCCCGTGCTAGCCTCCATAACCTCCAACGAGAAGAGAGACATTGGGGCAATGGTGTTTGAGGAGATGACCAATCTCATGAAGTCTAATTCCATTAATATGCCTCTGTCCTACCCTCAGTTGGTGTCATATTTGTTGTCTAGGCGCAAAATAGCATACCTAGAGAATGGTGATGAAGTGTGCACCATTCTTGAACTTAATAAATCTAATCTCACCAAACTGCACATTCCCCTTGTCTACTGCGTCTGCTTCTAATCAGTCTGAGGTTAGGAAGGGAAAAAGGAAGGCAATATCAAGTCAGCAAACAAGTCATACCAGGGCATTTGAAGCTGCAATGACCCAGGGCCCTTCTATATTCTCGGGCTCACTGAAGGCACTGTTGCAAGAGGAGCTTAATGCGTTTGAGGCAAGGCACTGTGAAGCTATGAACACTGCTATGACTGACCATTTTGCTCAAATGCAGGCTTCTATAATCGCAGTAGTAAAGGATGCATTTCAAAAGAAGCTAGCGTTGTATGAGGGAAGGCAGCGCAGTGTGACAGAAGATGTGGCAACACAGGTTTTCTCTGTCATTGACGTGGTAATGGAAGGTGCGAGGGAGGTGGCTACTCATGCTGCACAACTGGAGAAGGCGGTTCATGTCTGGTTGGACCGTTGTGAGACCATGATTCGGGCCCTCACAACAGTTATCGGGGGCAAGGAAGCATCAACAGAAGATGACAATGTAGTCAAAAGTAACTCTCTGCAGCATCGTTTTGATGTTGAAATGGATAGCACCCAAGTACCCAACTCTCAACCCAACGAGTTGGAGCCCTTTGCTGAAAATGAAGGAATTAGAGTATGTGGACGGGAAGTGCCTAAAGCCGCCCAAGATTTTGCTGTAGTCAAACAGCCTGATGAAGAACAAGCCAGCTACCAGTCGACGAACACCGTACTTGTCGCCCAAAGTCACATGAATTAAGTCAACGCAACGCATGAGGAAGTAGTAAATCTATCTAATCTACCAATTGGGCTGCCACCACTTGTGCCATCTGAGGATGAAGTCACACATGGGCATTGGTCATCTACACTCCTCCATCTAAACCTCTGGTTGTTCCGTGCAAGACATGCACCTAGGAGAATAAAGATAGGATGAATGGTTAGATGTGCTACGAATTAGGATAGGCAGGCTACATTTTCGCACACAAGTCTTTGTTATATGGTTTAATCTTGTTCCTCTTACATTTGTTACGACTTTAAATTCACATGGAAATACCAATCAGTCAAGCATAGGGGTGGTTTAATGACATTCACAGTATACACTAACATGCCCATTACATGTATGTGGTTTAATGCCTTTTATGCCCGCCCTTTACTCACTCTGTCACCATAGGTATATGTGGCTTTGTGCGCTTTAGCGCAACTTGGTTTTGTTTGTGCCTCTCATAACTTCATGATAGATGTATGGTGGTTATACATAGCTTAAGTGTTCCCACGGTTAACGGAAACCACATCAAGTTATTTGTATGTTTTAACCCACTGCTTACCCACGGGTAAGTACATCTGTATAGTAGTCATGTTATGGTTAAGTGATTTGACTAATTGGAACTGCACGATGCCTTTATTTCTTCCACCATTACTTTGTTGTGGATCAATGGTGGTTACAGACAACTTTTTAATACCCACCGATCATGGGTACCAACAGACCTTACTTTGTTGCCTTAACCATTGGTTACCCACGATCAATGTTTAATACAGGGACACAAATTTGCATCTAAACAGTTACGTGTAAGTCGTGGGAATGCCATGGTTAAGTAACTTGAACTAATTGATTAATCCATTACTTTCACCTACTCTTCCCCATATGCATATCGTGCCATGACCATTAACTGGAATGGATTCAAAAATTGCAAATTCCTATCTAACAAAGTTAGGCGATACACATAACTCATGTCACAGAGTTCGGCGACAACAAACTGCAACATTTGTATGCCCCCAGTCATCAACTCATTGTAACACTGAAAATGTATAAGCCCAGCTCTGGGATGCAATTGTTAATATAGAAAACACTGTTTAAGGCATGCATGAATTACATTCAAGTCATACGAAGGCGGTGTGACAAATACATAGGCGTCCCACACACCATCGTTGCCGACGACGGAATCGGTTGCATAGTCCCATATGAACTTGGTTCCCTCCAGACCGTTGAACAAGTCCAACACCATTATCCATCTTCATTTCAAGATCAACCGCATAACTAGGCCTGCAAACTAACTCCTGCATATATTCCCCTGTCAGTGCCATCTCTGCAAGGAGATCGAAGAGGAAGTTATATGCTTCAGGGGTCTAAACGGGAGGTTCGTTGCGGCTTTCTGTACCCACTTTGCCTTGACCATCACCATAGTTGTACATCGTTGCCACCATTTAAGCCCTCCAACTCAACTTGCCCAGACGCGCAGGTCGAAACATATTTACATACAGATGACTATACCACTGTAGATGGCAGACTGGTGGGTGAATTGTTTCAAGATTGAAAAACTTGGGGCATTTTCGTCAATCATCACATTTTCCTATCTTGTTTTCTTCCATCCAAACAACAATTTTCCTCTAAAAGTATTTTCCTTTCCAATGCTAGCCAAACGAGTCAAATGGAAAATGGTTTCCATCCAGTTCCTTCCTTTTCCATTCCATTCAATTCCTTTCCACCCATTTCATCAATCCAAATGTGCCCTAATACTCCCTCATATCCTAATTATAAGAGCCAATTGATTTTTTTTTTGGAGAATCCTAAAAAAACTAATTACATTATTTTAAAACATTAAAATTGAGCATTTTTCTTCAAACTAGTTGTTTAACTTATGAATTAGTATATAATATCAAAAAATACAATATATGATATGATTAAGTAATGTCATTAGGTTTTTTAGGATTTTCTAAAAAAAGTCAATGGGCTCCTATATAATTAGAACAAAAGGGGTATAAATTAGCACACATATAATTTGGGTTAGGTCGGTCCTTTTTCTTGTTCCTAGCTTCTTCCTCCTCTCTTTTCATGAAAGATTTTTTTTTACATCTAACTGTAGTTTAATTTGAAGATAGTAATCAGTTCTTCACTATTTAACAGCCCAAGGAAAGGCTTAACACTCTCCTAATTAACTCTTCGAAGATGGACGAGTTTGTGGGTGGGAACCCTACAAAGTAAGTTTTTGTATCCTTGGTCTCTGTACTTCTGATCTTTAAAGTGCAAGTCTGTGATTGTATAATAATTATTTGTGTTCTGAATCTGCCCAATATAATAATGATAACAAGTTGTTTCTGCACATAAATAAAATGGCTTTAGCTAGCTATAATAGCTATATCTTGAAAGATATTAAGATGCCAAACCATAAAACAATTACTTATATCTTTTTCAGTGTGTGCACGAGGTTTTTTAGATTAATTTTCTGATACCAAAAGAAAGAAAACTATAACTCAGTTAACACAAGCAAGTCCCCATACTCTTTTCTAATCTTAGCCACAAGTCTGAAATTTCACTTGACAATCACATTGAAGTATCCTGCAAATCTCCTGGTTTATTTATACTCAAAATCTTCACTATGAACAATTCCATCTAGTCACTTGATTATTATGTGTGTTTTTGGATTAGGAACAGTAAAAGCGATTTTTTTTTCAAATCTAACCTTTGGAAATTTAAGATAGATTGGAATTTAGATAATGATATAATGTGATTTATATTTGAATTTTTATAGTATGGTAGTTTGATGATTGGGTATTGTATCGGATTTACAAGAAGAAAGTTTTGATATGAGAAATACAACACCCAAGATAAAAAATCCAGCACAATAAATCAGCCACTGAGATAAGGGAGAAGAGGCCGTGGCCAAAAGAGGATAAAGACATTGGATACTAGAGTCCGTAAAATGGGCTCAACCCTCTAGTTAGGACAAGTTTAGGGTTGGGAAAATCCCAACTTGCAGAAGTGCGAGCCGCATAAACCATTGACTGGCCGCATATTTTTTATTTTTTAAAAAAATATTAATATTATAAATTCTATAAATCTTGTATTTCCACCTTCACACCTCCTAATTCTATAGAGAACAAACTCTCAATCTCCCTCTTCCTTAATAATGTATTATTATATATTAATTACTTGAAGATGATTTAATGTTTTGTTTTTAAACTTTAATAAATTTAATAACTTTATCTCTTAAATTGTGGATTATTTTATAAATATTTATAAGTGGAATGGTCGATACTAGGAAGAGAAACTTAATAACCAATATATATACGTTTTGGACTTTTTGCTATATCAAAAAAAAGTTTTTTTTTTTTGAGAAAATGTGGGCCAACCCTCTGGCTGGCCCACTAACCTGTATTACGAGGTTAGAGTTGGGAAAATCCTAACTTGTAAAAGTGCGAGCCTATGCGTTTCGCCCCCGAGTTGCTACATGCCAACCCGCCATTCCCAGCTCTACTGGAAACACGTGAGAGCGATGAGTTGGGAAGGTGCAAATAGGGGTTGATAAAAATTTGAAATGATACCACCAAATTAGCCTCTGTTTGGGTTGACTTTTTTTGGTTTTTTCGAGTTTTTAACTCAAAAGTTACTTTTGGAAAGAAGCAAAATATAGTGGCTTTTGCAGTTTTGCTGAGGAAAAAAAAAATTCACTTATATTATCATCAATCCAAACAAAGATCATATATGCTCTATTCAATCTGATTTTTTTTTTCTAAGCAGAATTTCAATTGAGAACCAAATAAGTAAATCAATTTTAGTCAAACCCCAAAACATTTTCAAATTTTAGTCAAAGCCTAAGGACTAAAATGAAAATAAGTTTTTCAAGTAAAAAGACAATAATGCCCTTTATCTTATGAGCAAATAAAATTCTCCTATGAACAAGTGTGCAACTCTTTGTTAACAAGTCTAATCCTCCTATAAACAACACATTAATTTATTTCCAGTTGTCATAATTACACACTTATTCATAAGAGAATTTTACTTGTTTAAGAAGAGTTGCACATTTTGTTCATGGAGGATTTCACTTATTTATGGGATAAAAGGAATTATTGTCTTCACCTAAAAAATTTATTTTCATTTTGGTTCTTGGATTTTGACTGAAATTTCAAAATATTTTGGGACTTAACTGAAATTAATTTACTTATTTAGTTCTCATTTAAAATTCTCCCTTTTTTCTGTCTTAACTTTTTAAAAATCACGTTGAAAAAGAAATCACTTCTCTAGTTAGTTCCAGCATATCACCCACCTACGCTTCAGCAGGTGAAGCTAGTTAGTTCCGGCGCTTGCTGTATTATCAGGCACTTTTTCAAAGTTTTAATCAAGCCCACTTCAATAAAATTTGTTGAAAATATGTGGAATTTATCTGACGACCAGCTGTAGAATCATACATACATACGCGATCGTACGTTTTGTAAGCTAAGGATTTCTAAACTTATAATTATATACAACACTTTTTTTTTTGGGAGGGATATGTTATTTCCTTTTTCACCTTTTTCTTTAAAAGCAAAGTTTTTTTTTTAGAAAAAATATTCATAGTTTGAGGCTTTGAGCAATTAATTACCCATATTGGCAAAACCCCAAACATATATAGACCATAGGGACAGGCAACATATTCTTTCCACTGCTCCCCATATGTTTGCCTAACTAGCTAGAACAAACCATACATGCACAACTAATATGTCTCGTATAATATGATGATTTAGACTAAACAAGTAGTGATGATCTGCCACAAAGACGTAAACATAAGATACTTAAAATGAATGAAAAAGATTAAAAATTTATTTGTGTGCCAACAAGAAGCATAAGAATTGTATTAAAACTAAAAAGTGATATTATTAGTTTTGTTGCCAACAAATTATATTTGGTATTTAGCCCCCGGGGGGAGGTGTGGGGACATGGGAACCTGTGCACTTTTTATATAACATAAGTAGGGTTTAGACTTTTGTTTTGAGCCAAAAAGATTTGAATCTCTGGAAAAGAAATTCACTTTTATTGGGAGATCGAAAAGAGTATATAGTAGAGTATCATCACTTTTGCATAGATAAAAAAATTTAATAAATAGTTTTGTTTAGTCACAAATTTTCGCCCAAGAAAGTGGAAGAAAAGGCTGGCCTCACCAGTGACTTTATCAGGGTCAAACATTAAAGAGAGTCTCTCTCTATTATTAGGGTTATTTTCTAGGACTTCTTTTGTCCTCCTTCCTCAATACACACCAAACCTTCCCACGTAATATTAAACCTTATTCTTCCTTAGAGACTTTGATCGACCTTTATATACATATATATGGCCCTTGTCGCCATCATCAAACCCTAAATCTCACATTTTTAGCAGACAATGTTGCATTTGTTGAGTGTACGTTCAAGAGTTAACTAGATATGACACAATTAGAAGAATAATTATGTGTGGTCAGTGGATTTCAATTTTATGAAAAAAAGGCTAATGGACTATATATAACCGAGTGGCATGAAAGTTTTCCTATAAATAAATTAATAAGACTTCAATCCTATTTATAACTTTATATCATCAGTGTCTACCCTTCTAAATAAAAAAATAAAGTGAACAGTGTGAGTAAAGAAAATTACTAATACATGTACATATATAGGGGAGGAATTGATGATATATATCTGATAATCTGAGACGTTTTTTATTTGTAGCAGAAGGAGAAGTATGCACTTCCCAATCATATCATCACAGTATAATATAAAGCGGCCAGCAAGTAATTTTACCCAAATTATAATTATACTCATCCGCTGCTTTAATATCATCTTTAGTCTTAATTATAAGATATAGTTGACTTTTTTTAGAGATTAAGCTAAATAAATTACTTAACCATATCATATATGTTGTGTTTTATTAGATTATATATTAGTTCATAAGTTAAATAAATTAATTTGGAGAAAGAAATATAAATACTTTAAAGTAAAATAATTAACTTCCTTAGTCTTTTCAAAAAAAAATTAATTGAGTCTTATATTTAAAACTGAAGGGAATATAAGACATATTTACCTAATTTGATTATATTACAAAGTTACGTAGTTATGTTAGTTAATCATGGCATGTACGTACTACTATTTTTTAAAATCTCATAGACATCTTTCTCAATTTCCTCTCTTCTCATGCTCCTTGATTATGGTTGAGCAGACAGATGTATATTACAAAAAATTGATAAATATAAAATTTAAATTTTATATTTATGATCAATATTAACTTCCCCAATATATTATATGATATATTAAGAATAAGAGGAGGAGGAGTACTCAACTAGTAACTCCTAGACGGTCCTCTTAATTAAGAAGAAATGCCCACCAACAACTTAAAGATTTTGCCCGTTGGATTTGGGAGGATTTAAACCGACCACAGCCTATAAGGCTATAACTAGGTGAGAGCTTGGAATCAGATCCTCTTATTAAAGTGATATATATACATGAGAAGTGGTTAAATAGATGAAGTGTTTACCAAAAAAAAGAAATAGATGAAGTATGTGATGATAAGAGAGGAAGGTAATATTAAAAAACAAAAAGAATGAAGTAGAGAAGTTTTAAAGAGACATTGATATCAGAAGAGTCGTTGAGAGAAGTGTTGCCCTACTCAGAGAACCAGGTAATAAAGTGCTACTCCTGACATTATATAATAGACATAATATATTGAAAAAAAATATGCTTGTTGGGAATCTTTTTCCTCTGTCTCTGTAAACAATGAATTATTGCTTTCAAGCTTCACAAATGCCGGAACATTATTTTGAACAGTAGCCTCCATTTTTTTGTCTTCATTTGTATTATTATTTACCAATCTCTCTCCCTCGCTCGCTCTGTGCTTTTTTTCTGCACAAAGACACAGCCATTACTTTCACAAGGCCTCATGTATTCTCTCTCTCTCTCTCTCTCTCTCTCTCTCTTCCTTCTGATGTGGTGCAATTTTCTTTTGTATTTTACTTGGACATCAGTTCTTTTGATGAGTACTTTGTCATTCTTTATTCTCTCATGTGTGGGAATATTTATCTGCCTGTACCTGCCAAACTCTCTCTTTAACTAAGCCCTATAAAGCTTGAACCATTTTATCTACTTCATTCATATACAGTCACAAACAGCCTTTTACTGTGTTCAATATAATATTCCCTCATCATCATCATTATTAAAAAAATATGTTTACATGTCTGATGATTAAAGTGATAAGAATTCATGAGCTATAACCATCATCCATTGAAGTTACCCAATGACGCCTCTGCACTATATTACTACCCCAAAACTTTACCATTGATCAGTCACACCCTCCTAACATTATACTTGTAATTTGCAATAAATAGCCTAGAGAGCTACCTTATAATAAAAAAACAGAGAGAGAGAGAGATTAATAACCCCTCCGGTACTTAATCTAATTAAGACTCACTTTATAGTTCAATTGACAAGGAACAAATGTAGTATATATATATATATATACAAGATGAGGTGAATAATTTTTGTTATATGTTGTACTATCTCTTATTTTAAATATAAGATACGGATTTATTTTGATTCTAAATATAAAATATAGTTTTTATATCTATTAATATTTTATTAATTCATCCTATTGATGTTTCTTCAAAAATAATTAAAGAGAGGAAATGAGAGAATTAAAAAGGATTACTAGAGTTTTTAAAATAATACATATAATATTAACCAACTTAACCTGTCTTCCTTAATTTAATTAAAGGATGAGAGTAAAAAATGTGGTGATTGATATAGCGAAGACAACCGTACGTCAAAATGCCCGTGAGAGATGTAACAACTTTCTTGTCACGTAATAAAACTCTGTTGCAGTGAATTAGAATTTGGCTGAAAGAGAAGAGTTGAAGATATGGATCGATGATAAAGTTATTAGGAATAGTAAGCGAGGTGGGAACAAAGAGAATAGAGGAGGTGGGCCAGAGAGAGTGGGGACTAAGAAGAATGAGAGTGGCAGGGGAAGATGATTAGGGTATGGAAAATAAGATGGGGTCTGTATTTTCCTTTTCCTCGCCAACAAGAGCTGGACTCCATCCAAAAGTTGGCTCCACGGTTTTCGTGATAATTCATATTCCCACAACAACACCAATATAGAGAGAGAGAGAGAGAGAGAGAGAAACAGGTATTGTATTCCATCAAAAGAGTCTCTTTCTTCTTTCTCTCTCAGAGAGAGAGAGAGAGAGAGGGGTATAGTGATGATGGCACGAAATACCTTGGATTTTTCTTCGACCTTTCAACGCCATCTCCAAACAGCAATCATCATGATGCCCTCCTCCTCCTCCTCTTCCTCCTCTTCCTCCTCCACCGTCCATATTCTTCTTCATCATTACCCTCTCTCCCTTATCATCATCATCACCCTCCATCCTCATCATCATCATTATCACCACCACCACCACCACCACCACTTTTCTTTACAAACAAAACTACTACAGCACCGACACCAAGAACATCAAGAAGGAGAAGATGGGTTTTTGGTTATGAGAGAAGAACCCTACTTTGATATCTAGTAGGCGATTTCGAGTCACAAACTTTCAGAGGAGTAATACTGAGTTACTTTGTGAGGATATCTCTATCTGGCTTTTTTTGCTGGTAAGATTCCACCAAAACTCATTCACTACTCCGGGGGAATCAAGCGTCCTGGTCCGATCGACTTCGGTTTTGGTTATATATATGGCTTCATCACTATATTTCAAGCATTTATTTTTAATTGTTTAAGCACGCCTGTCTCACTCTTTCTCTTTCTTTTTTGATTTTATATTTTCTGTTAATTTCTTCTTATTATTTTGTACTACGTACCAATTCAGATCTATTGATGAAGGAATCCATATGGTATGCATATTCCGATCCGTTGCTTGTGATTAATTTCCTTCCCTCTTTAATTATCACCGCGCGTCGCCTTTGGTCGATCTCCTTCTCCTTTATTATTTAATTTCTGTCTATTTTTCAACCTTATTTTCCGCAAAAGCTGCCGCTCTCTAATGGAGGATGAAATCTTTGTCTGAAGCTTGTTGTTGATGCTTCAACGTAATGAATTGGTTATCTTGTTTTTCACAGAAATACAGGCACTGACTTAGCAGTACTCTCTCTATCTATATTGATGATATATATTTTCCTTTTCCTGGTCTAGGGTTTTAATTTCCACCTTGCACTGTGCCTTGTGTGTTTATGTATTTTTCTTTTCTTTCAATTCTTCTTACACTGGTTTTGTGCATCGATATAAACATATCATGAATCATTATGAGAGTCTGATCTATAATTCAGAAATGAACACACACGCGCGCACATCGATGGAGTATTTTGAGGTCCAAACGAAAGACGTGTATATGTGTCTATCTATCTGTAAGCTTTGGGACTTGAAAGTGAAAATTCGGAATAGAAAGTCAAAAAAGAAAACTGATACAAATTCTTCTCCTGTTTTGAAACGTTAAGGTCTCGTCCTGTTAGAGCCAGCGTGCCTGTGTCCGGCTTCTATAAGCTTGAATTTAATACGATAATTAGGTTCTTTTCCTGGTACAGCATTTTTGTCAAGTTCGCACTCAAACATGAAGCGATCTAGCTTCAATAAGATTCTCTTATACGTACAGTTACAGGGTTTGGAATCTTATAATTATTTCAAATACGTACATTTAATGCTTGTAATTAATATGATTCTACGTATCAGCCTTTAGATCTGGAGTAAACTTTAACAGAAAGAGAAAGAATTATGACTGTGAATTAATGAAATATAGATAGATCATGCATGTAAATCTAAATTACTGTTGCAGTATAAGAGTGGCACACAGTTATGGAAGTGTATAGTAGTCAAAAAGGTTAAGAAGCTCACCGATCTTCTCTTTTTCTCTATATACCTTCCTTTTCCCCTATGTGGTGAACAAGTTTTTATAACTTCATCTTCAGCAATAAAAGTTATAATGAATTGGCCTGAGGGTTCCACATAAGTGGACCCGCCTCTTCTTTTATTTGCTTCTCCGAATCTCAGCTGGGGTTGACTTCAAATTCTATGTTTTAAACATGTCGTGCGATTTATATATATTTATATATATACATATATAGCTGGATGTATATATGTATATGCATCCAGTGCAACAAGAAGCTGCACAGTGTGTGTGTGGAGAAGGAGAGTGCTTAAAGCGTCAAAAAAGGAGGGTACAGTTAAGCTAACTGAGCATGCGTAAACAATGAAAGTCAAGACTCAAGACTTAAAATATAGTGACCGCTATTATTAATGGCGTGTTCAACATGGTCGGAGGAAAAAAATAAAAAAGAGATGTGGGTTTCCATGCATGTATATGTCCCTCAAAATTTTAATTAATTTCCCTCAGACCTAAGAATTTCTTAAATCCCATAATTAAGAATAAAAAGGCAACGAAAAAAAAAACACTCATGAAGCATGTAGGTGGTTTTTACTCCCTCCAGTACTAAACATATATAGCAGATAGTTAGGGGTTTTGCTTTGGTTTTAAATATGAAATCACAATTTACCTTATCTCCTAAATTTATAACATTTTCCTCCAACGATATCATTAATTGCACATATTAAAAGAAAGTTCTCATAAGTGAGCGGATGAATAAATGGGTGGTATGTTTTATAAACTAACACATTTTTTATTCAAATAAATAGTTTGACTAATTAGATTAATATATATATATATATATATAGTATTAATGTAACTGTTATATTTAGGATAGAAGGAAGTATTATAAATGATTGGAGTGGTTGGAGTAGTAAATCACCTGGTGGAACATTGTAGGTGTAACCACCAATTCATGTTGGTGATGCAGGAACTCCTGCCAGCGAGGTAGGACGCTCTATTATTCTATGAAGATGAGAAATCATCGTCCAAAACGGGAAAATTAAAGGGACAATATCGATTACGAAATGTGTTATATTCCTCCATGTGTATTTAAAAGAATTTGTTAACTTTTTCAGAGAATTTTAAGAAAATTCTAAAAAAGCTAATTCCATTATTTTAAGACATTAAAATTTATCGTTTTTCTTTAAATTATATTGTTTAACTTATAAACAACTACATAATGTAATAAAACACAACATATGATATTATCAAGTAATATAATTAGCTTTTTTAGGATTTTTTTAGGATTCTTCAAAAAAATTAATGGGGTCTTATAAATAAGAACGGTGGTAGTATATTTATAGTATAGTACGTATATGTGCTTGGACTTAAAATTAAAAGAAAATCAAGATAGGACGACGCATTAAACAAAATCCGAAAGGCTCAAATTCAATAATATTGTCAACCAATTAGCTGGAAAATACAACCCACAACACAAAATAATATAGTACTACTATGTGCGTTGCATTATTTTTGCAAAGAATACAACATAACCACATCCTCTATTGAAGATTCCTTTGTTCAAGCAAAATACCATATACTTTCTCTTCCTTCAATTCCCTAAAATATAACCACCTTCTTAGGGAATAAAATGAGGGGCACTTGTTACGGTCACCAAATAATTAAAAGTACTATTCCAATGATGATGAACCATGGTTTGAATCCCTGTTTGAAGATATGTAAATTTTAGTATTCAGCAATACTTTGTATATGATTGTCTTTAATATGAGGATACTTGTAACTTCAGGCCGTTAGTGCCTGCCCGAGTCTATAAACTCCATTTTTAAAAAAGTGAAAAATCATATAATAAGTACTATTCAAAGTCCTCAATAGAAGAACATGTAAAGTTGTAAACTAGCATGTGAATATTGAGTAAATTAACATAGTTATTTTGAAACGAATGAGTGTTGATTTTCTTACAATACACATTTTAATCATTTATGTGCATTTGAAACTACCACCTGGTAGAAACACTCAGTAGGTACCATCAACAAGGATATTTTGGAGCAAAAATTATAAGTTTGGAGGATAACGTAAACTAATGCCATGTTTTTTTAAAACCAAAATAAACCCTTTTATCTCGATCCTACTTTTAAAATTTGAGGAAGTATTAATTACATTTTGTTACAAAAAATTGATACTTTTTTTGTTTCATATTTACATATGTGAGTCACGCTTTTTAAAGATCGCGGTAAATTTAATTAGGAGTTCTTTTAGATCTCAAACAAATTTAAGGACTCGGTTTCTCAGCTCCGGCGAGTTGACTAGAGATATTTTTATGGTAGCAAGAGGACCCATATGTCCAAATCAACTGATATAGCTACAATAAAAATATGGGAAAATTACAGTCAGCCCCTCTGTAGACCCCAAATCAAAATGAAATTAATTTTTTTTAGGTGAAAAGAAAATGATGCTCTTATTTAATTTATTTTGTAAATTATTTTATTTGACTTGTAAATACCTATATATATTTGTCTTGTGAATTTCCATATTTCTCTTGTAAATAGTCAAAATTATAAACTCAATAATAAGAATTGTGTATCTATTATGTAAAAGAGACATATATGTTGAGCAAAAAAAAAAAAAAACAAAGACACACACACACATATATATAAGGTGAGAGCCCCAAAGTAATGACTTAAAAATATGTCCTAATTAGAATCCTTTATTGATGGGGATATGTCAATCTATCATCATAAATATATATGATACATATTTCCTAATATATACAACAATATTCTAACACTCCTCTTCAAGTTAAAGCATAGATGTTAATCATGCTTAACTACTGTTACAAAGATAGTCAACTTGAATCCCTGTTAGAGCTTTTGCCAAAAGATCAACCAACGGATCACTTGATCGCGCATGCCCTGTAGAAATAAAACTTTCTTTGATTTTGTCACAAATGAATGGTAGTCCATTTCAATATGTTTTGTGCATTTATGAAACATAGCGTTATAGGCTATATGTAAAGCTGCTATATTATTACAATATAATTTTGCGAGCAACAACGTGGCAATTCCAACTTCTTTCATTAGCTAGAAGACCTATGCAATTTCCTAAACTGATTGAGACATAGCCCTGTATTTGGCTTCAGCACTAGATTTGGACACCACATCTTGCTTCTTACTTTTCCAAGAATCAAATTTCCTCCCACAAATACACAATACCCTATAGTAGACCTCCTTGTGGCCTTTGACCTTGTATGATTGGCATTACAAAAACATTCTACCTTAATATGTCCATAATTTATGTAAAGTATACCATGACTTGGAGATCCCTTCAAATAATACAAAACATGCTCCAAAGCTTCCCATTAAGCAACTATGGGAGCTATCATAAACTAACTACAAACACTAATTGTAAAAGTCACATAAGAACGGGTAACTATAAGATAATTCACTTTTCCAATCAGCCTTTAATATCTCTTAGGATTTTCAAATGGTTTAATTTTCTCAAGATCAATCATTTTCTTTACATCATCAGAAACCTCATCAAATGGTATGCGATCATCAATGTGCCAAGTTTACCATTTTTTTCAGAAAGTCAAGTACATATTTTCTGTGAGTTAGAAGGATACCCTTCTTGTTTCTCATAACTTCAATCCCAAGAAAGTATTTCAATTGTCCCAAATCTTTCGTCTAAAAATGAGAATTAAGAAAGATCTTGTGCTCAAATATCCCAGAGGTGTTACTTCCAGTAATAACAATGTAATCAACAAAAGCTACTAAAAGAATGAGGCCATCATCAGAATGTTGATAAAACACAGAGTGATCGCACTTGCACTGAATTAAACCAAATTTCTTGACAACTGAACAAAATTTATTAAACCATGCACGAGGACTTTGCTTTAAGCCATATAACGACTTTCGGAGATAACCCACATTTCCATTCTCCCCTTATCAACAAACCCAGGCGGTTGCCTCATGTATACATCCTCAAGAAGATCTCCATTTAGGAAAGCATTCTTAACATCAAGCTAATGAAGATCCCAACCATAAGTGGCCGATAAAGAGATAAAGAGACGTACAACGTCAATTTTGCCATAAGGAGAAAGTTTCAAAATAATCAATGCCATATGTCTTTGCATAACCCTTAGCAATCATGCGAGCCTTCAAACATTCTAGAGAGCCATCAGCATGAGTCTTGATAGCAAACACCCATTTACATCTAATAGCAACCTTCCCTGAAGGTAAATCAACAAGATTCCAAGTACTATCCTTTCAAGGGCTATCATTTTTTCTTCCATTGCAACACGCCAATCAGGGTGGGCCAAGGCGTGATGAAGAGAGGTGGGGATGGTAATGGAATCTAAGGAGGCGATGAAGGAATATGAAGGGAGTGACAAACGTTGATAGGAAACATAAGAATCAATAGGATAGGTGCAATTGGCATATCTCTGTAGAAGGCAAGGGGCATATTACCTTTTATGAGTGTAATAGGCAAAACATCAAGAGACTCAGGTTGGTTAGGCACTAATTGATTATCCAAGGTGTTTGTAAATAGAATTGGTACAAGTTCTGAAGACGAAACAGTTATGGATTGATCATGAATAGGAGTAGCATCATTATTAGTCAACATATCATGTACTGGGATAGGTGCTTGTAGTGGTGGAACAATCACATGATAGAACAAAATATTATCAAACTCTTAGATAGAATCAAAAGAGACAGAAGACTCAGGTAGCAGAAAGAATGGGGAAAACTCATGAAAAGTTACATCCGTAGACACAACATAACATTGAAGATCAAGAGAGTAATATCGGTAACCTTTTTGAACTCAGGAATACCCAAGAAAGACACATTTCAAAGATTTTGGATCAAGCTTACTAACATTTGGATGAACATCCCGAACAAAATAAACACAACCAAAGACTTTCAGAGTAATAGGAAACAACTTAGCATTAGGAAACATAATGGAATCTAGAGCACTACTACCAAGAAGAGAAGACGACATATGATTTATGAGAAAACATGCCACAGAAATAGAATCAGCCCAAAAAGGTTTTGGAACTATCATTTGAAACATTAGAGCACAAGCAACTTCTAATAAGAGACAATTCTTTCTTTCAACAACACCATTATGAGCTGGTGTATATGCACAAGAAGATTGATGAATCATACCATATTGTTGCATGTATGCTATGAATTGGTTAGAAAATATTATTTTACATTATCACTTCGTAACATTCTGACAAGTGTTAAGAATAGAAAGTTTAGAATTAGGAAAATAATTAATATTATTGTTATTGAGGTTTATTACTTAATATATTAGGATTTGATATGAATATTTTATCATAATGATTTGATTTGATTTACTTAGATTTGATTAGATTAGTTTCTTGGGTTAGCATTAGTTTATTAGCCTTGTAATATCTTATTCTTAAGGATCAATGATAATTAGAGTATTTCACTTGTGCCTCAATGTGATCCTTCATTCATAATATTCTTCTTTCTCTCTCTCTCTATTCATCTAACATGGTACTAGAGCTGGGTTTGAAGAAGGAGAAGGAGAAGAAAGGAGGAGGAGGAGGAGAAATTTTGGGTTATCTAACTTTGTTTTAGTATTCTAGTGGTCTCTTATTGTGATCATGTTCTGGGTTGGTTGTTTCACTACTACAAATAAGTGTTTTAACATCTGTTTTAAAATGTTTTCGACGTCTGTTTTAGAGTGGTCGTCTATGCGAGAGACGTAAAAAGTTTAACAAAAAGACGACAGATTGGAAAAAAGGATGTAAAACTTATGCATATGTTTTTTTTTAAAAAAAAGAAAGAAACGCCTATTTAGGCAGTTTATTTTTAAAACTTATGCATATGTTTTTTTTTAAAAAAAAGACGCCTATTTAGGCATCCGTTTAAAAAAAGAAAGACACCTATTTATATTTCAATTTTAAATCTCAGAACCATCCTATCCACTCTTCTAAGCGATAAAAATTCAAATAGAGGCAAATAATATAAAACTATGAACACAATATAATTCATATGCATTAACATGAGCATTAATAGGAGCAATATCAAATAAATCAGAAAAAAAAATTTAAAGTCACCTAATGTAATGTAAAATTAACAAGAGAAGGGAAAAAAAATTAAAAGTTACCCATACTGGTTGCTGAGAGCCAAGCGCTTCAAGAATTTGGTATACCTTCTGCTCCAAAGTCAAAGTTGTCGAGTAATGCAAGCGGGTGTTTAAAAGAGGAGAGTCGGGTGGCCTGATAGCTTACACAAATAGATGAATAAATGAATAAAGAGAGTATATAAAGCGATTATTATGAAATAAAGAACATACAAGTTGCTTAGTTGCTGATATCCGAGCACTTCTCGTAGTTTGGTGGAGTTTCTGCTTTGAAAAGTCAAACTTGTAGGTGATGAGATAATTCGTGGTTGAAAAAGGAAAGGAAATCGTCGAGAAGAAAGGCAAGCAACAAAAGAGAAGGGACAGACCGTAAGAAGGATCCAGCAAGAGAAGAATGAGGGAGATGGCGAATGGTTTAGCTAAAAGAAGAGAGAAATATGGCAGGGGACATAAATATGGCATCAGAAGCGCGTCAAACCCATGACGCATATCTTTTTTTCAAAAACGACACCAAAAAGGCATTTGGTTTTGCAAATTTGAAAAAAAACATACACACATTTTGTATGTCTATTTTGAAAAAACAGACGTACATTTTGTGTCTGTTTTGGAAAAAACAAACGTAAACAAATTATATTTTTGTGTCTAATCTTTATGAAAATTGACACCGACTCATCTAACTTATTACAATACTGCCACCACGTTAGTTTTAATTAGAACTGGGAAAATAGGCCGACCCAAGTACAAAAAACGAAGCAATTTATGAGGCCTGGCCCATTTAGTATTGAGCTCAGGCTGGCCCACGGGCTTTGAGCCCGTTTAATTTTTTTTCTTATATTCTAAAATACTTAATTTAAAAGATAAATATTATCAAAACTAAATTAAAACATCAAACAAACCTAAATATGAATTATAAAAAGTCAAAAATTAATATC